>CAJHNH020000006.1:7500-55000 GCA_905116865.2 Candidula unifasciata
TTTTCAAAAACCTGATCCGATCTCAAGGAATTCTACTATGCCACTGTAAAACAAAATGACTTGAAGTACTGTTTGGGACATAATAGGGTAATGTTACACCTGGATGAGAATTTAATACAAACATTTAATAAACAAATCACGTAAGGGAGCTCCAGCAAACGTGCCCTGAGTAACCTCGTACTGAATGAGTTAAGAACCGTTAGTAAGGTTAAACACATTTTATCTGAAATTAAAATGTCATGGGGTGATTTATTTGCAAAGATAAAAAACCACAAAACATGTCCGAATGTTTGAATACACTGAGCGGTTTAACATTGGGGATTATGAATATACTTTAATTGATCTTGGTTAGCAAGCATGTTTCACAATTTCCGTCGTACCGGGGTTCAATCTACGAGGTGTGTAGTTAAGAAATAATAATAATTATTATTATTATATGAATAATAATAATAATAATAATAATAATAATAATAATAATAATAAATAAATAAATAAATAAATAAATAAATAAATAAATAAATAAATAAATAAAAAAATAAATAAAAAAATAAATAAATAAATATTCTAATATATTCTGGACAGTGGTAAAAGGTCTCTCACCACGTCATATTCCTTTACAAAAGTAATACCTGCCAATTATCAGTAGGAAAGCTACCGTGGTGCAGTGGCTGGGCGAGTCAATGACGGCCTGAAAATGTTGCGTTTGAATCCACACCAGAAAGGATTTAAAAAATAAAATAAAATGTATCTTGGCTTCCATGTCGACCAAATCTAAATTTCGTATCAGTGGAATTTGTTTGGTCCAAGGTGTGTGGCTAAACTTTATTACAGAAAATATAGGAATCGATTTGAGATTTAATGACTGAAAATTGTATCAGCATCATGGCACACGTGTACCATAAAGTGCTCCGTTCTTCTTCTTCTAACTCTAGAGTCTGAATAAGCTCAGCACAGTGCACAGGCTCTGTAGCACCGGCGAGGATCCTGAAATACTTTTGGTAGATTTTTAACTCCAAATTTTGCTCGGGCAGCGCCGTTAGGCTACTCTTTTCGATTTTCAACTGCCTAAGGATTTTGTTTACGTAAGCAGCAATGCACACTGACGTCCGGTCTTACTACCCAGAGACTAGGGGGGAGTACTAGAAGTCCCGAGTCCAAGTGTTAAAAATCAGAGCCCTTACCAGGGATTGAACCTTGAACCTCTAGCACTCGAGGCAGACACCATGCCTAGAGACCACGCAGCCCCTTAAATATAAATAGATAAAAAGGCTCAGTTGGCGTATTTGGAGGGGGAGGAGGTGACGGGGGTGTGGGGTGGGGGGGGGGGGGGGGGGTAGGGGTGTGTCAGTGAAGGTGGTTGTGACTTGTATGAAGGAAAATACTCATTCCCCTGGTGTCGGAATATCAGAACTTTGAGAGAGTTTATATAGTCCGACTATAAAAATCCATGCGAGGTTCTAGGGAGGCATTTTAATTGAGTTTATGGCGAAAAATAGATGGATTTAGGAAATATAGAAGAAGAAAACACCATAACTCATTAAGTACCAAATAATTTGTCAGATGTTTGTTTTTTTACTCACATGACAGATGTTTTTCATCTGCCTGTACCTCATATAGTTGCTACATTAACCCTATTTGTCGCGGCTGCTACCAAACATCCTTCAGCTCACAGTGTTAGAATTTTCAATTTTTAATAGTCAAACATTTGTGAGTTAAAGTAACTATTTCTTAGTTTACAAATAGTTACAATTAGCCTTAGAACAGGACACAACCGACTTCGCAGCCACATGTACATACTTATATTACCTTAGTCATCCCCTTGTGGGATGCAATTTTTCGTTATTTTGAAGCCCTACCCTGGCTCTTACTGGGGACCGCAATACAGCCATTAATATGGCCTAATGGCTGAACGCGGTTTGCTGGGACCTCTCCACGGGTGATCCTCATCCACATGGTGGCACTTTGTGTCATCGGGTGTTTATCACTTGTGTGATGTCCTGGTGGGGTAAAAGCATTACTACATGTACACAGAATTTAAAATCGGCCAATCAGCCATGTGCACATGTGGACTGGCACCTGAGACAACAGACGATGTCATCCAAGACTGTCCCAAATACAACACATCAAGGCAAAACTTGGCCAAGAGACACATCAGTACAAGTCAAACTTTACAGGTCTCTGAGTGAATTACAAAAGAAAGTGAAGTTCATACTAAAGACAACACTGCAGGTATAGATAATCTATTTCAAGCGAACAAAAGAAGAAGAAGAAGAAGAAGGAGAAATAGTTAAACAAAAGTATGCATGGGACTGAAGGAGTTAAGAGGTTTCATATAGTCTGACTTTATATATTCCCTCAAACAAACATGTATAATAATAAATACCAAATACTCCGTTGACATGAAATATGCAAATATGTTACATTTTACAACATGTAATGAAATAGTCTGTAATTATAACTTTCTCAATATTATCATGAGGTATTTTATATCACAATCAGACAATTCGGCCGGATCTTGAACAAAGGCCTTACAATCTCGAGTGAATCAGTCACAACTACAATGGTATGCAAAAGGAAGAAAATCGGCCACAATGGCAGAGAAAGGAAGCCGAGGCCCAGGGAACAGGATCACCAGGGCGACCCAGGGTTAAAACTCTACACCCCAAGGTAGAAAAGGATTGACTAAGTAAAGTAAAGTAAAGTAAAAGTTTGCATCAGCTTAGGGGGTTGCGAACGGGCTTCGTAATTCCTAGATACCTCGTTCGATTCCAGCAGAGGGATATTTGATTTCATAACGCTTTTTAGACAATGATATCGACAGCTGACCATTTAATTAGCAGTGGCGAACTACTGAACGTATTATTACTTAGGAAAACAGAAACAGCCAAAAAATGCTGTGGTTGGCTCTGTAAGCATCATGTAAGGGATACCCAAGTTTAAATCAATGATAACGCATCAAACATAGTCTTAATACTTAAAACACTGAGATTAAATGGAGACACAATGACCTTTACTATTGTTATGTATCCTTATCTGGGGTTGTGAGTGGAAGAAGACACATAGTCTCTGTGTCAAGAATGAGCATGTCGTAAAAGGCTACAAATTAGGGATTGGCTAAAATACGCATATATCTAGCTGTGAACTTCAACACAAAATGCCAGCCACCCTTTAAAGAGAAACACAGATAAAGAAGAAGAAGAAGAATTGTTTTCACTAACATGCGCAGTTTCCATGAACAATCCCGGAAAGCTTTCTGCCTTTCCCCTTCTCACTTTGGGATCTGTTTTTGAAACCAAAATTAGGTTGCTCCCAACCCTAGGGTTAACTAATGACGTCAAGGGGCTACACGAAGAGACATTCAGATCTTGATGAACTGCATCTGTTAGGCCATCTGACAGATTTGTTGCTACCTGCTTCAGTTAAAGTTACACGCAGGGGCGTTTGTGAAACATTAGCATGTATTCTTAACAGTAGACCTCTTAACTGGATTAACCTAACTAGATGCACAAAAACTGTCGGTTGCTGCTTTTTCAGGGCACTGTCATCTTGTTTTTGACAGTTCGTTTCTAAGAACCACAGAAGGGCACCATTACGTTTCATGCGTAGGCGGATTTTGTGGCTTTTACGTCAGCAAATACTCTACAATAGGCGAAGAGATGAATGGATGCGCTACATGGCTGTCTCTTGAATATGTATTGTGTTTATTTTTAATGGACAGCCTAAAATAGGTACACGGTCATGGGAGGTAAAAGCAGTCTGTGTACTTTTGACCACTTGACCCTTCGAGTGCTGATTGACTATAAAACTACATGTCTAGAGCTGAATGCCCCGGTAATGCATAGGTGTAAAAAGTGTCATTTCCTTATTTACTTACCCGTATAGTGGACTGGGAGCTGCAGTATTGTAGTACTGGACGCCTATTTGCAGATCTGGAGGTCGCGGGTTCGAATCCAAACGGAGTCGGATTTTTTCCGAAACGGGCCTAAACTTCCAGGTCGACCCAGCTTCAAATGAGTAATAGGTGGAGTCCGGGGAAGTAAAGGCGACCTGCATGATGTTGACCACGTCCCCCACCGAGTGTCGATTGGTCTATAAAATATAGACCCCTGAAGGAGTTCAAAGGGGTCGTTTACCTGACTTTATAGCGGACTGTCTGTGGGAAAGATTGCCTTGCTTTTACCCCAACAGCAGCATCTATTGTAAATAGAAAAAAAATGACATTCTACCACTTCTTGAACAGTATGGCCTAGATATGTTTGTGTATAGAGTTCTTACTTGTTTATGTATCCCAAACACGTGAAATCCTGGGGTTCCCTGGAAAGTCCAATATTATAGGGGTGTTAGGATTAGGGTTAGGAGGTATTTATTTCAAACCAGAACACCCCTGTAATATTGAACTTTCCGGAAAACTCAATGATTTCCCGTGTTAGAGGTGAGTAAAAAAATAAAAATAAATAAAGAGCCTCTGAGAGTCTACGTGTCAAAGTGTTTGAGCCGTGTGTCTTGCGCTATAAGGGTCGTGTGCTCCTTTCACGGCTTGGCAATTCGGATTTCTAGTAAACATTTTACGGAGATCCTTTGGGATTGTGGCCGGAGCTAAGGAGTTCCTACTTTGTTTGACGCACTTGTCAGAATGTCAGCCCTTAAGCGGCATCTTATGCGGATACGAGATTTGAGATAAATGATTAGTCTAGGAACACAGGTCACATTTGAAATAAACCCTCGATGTGATGGTGATTCTATAGGAATAAACTCACAGGGAGCAAGTACAGCAGGGATCTACCAGTCATCAGTAGAAATTATCCTCGTCAACGAGCGTTTCGGCCCACGATTCCTAGACGCTTTCGGAGGTGGGCCCACCTGAGTTCATGAAGCTCAGGGCTGGTTCCCTGCTGCACGAGATTACCGGATGGTGTTTTACTTTCGGCCAGAGACAAGACGACTTGGTGGTTTCGCAGAAGGTACTGTGAGATAAGAAGTCGCAGCGGCAGCCTAATTAAAGCAGTCAGCGTGCCTGGACGACCGAGCGACAAGCTTACGATTGGTTTACCAGACACATGTTGGACTTTTATTAGCAGGTGGCAGAGGATCACTGGCAGACAATTCGGACACGATGGACTTTCAAGAGGTGAGAAACCCTTTTCCACTAGACACCCGGACCAGCTCACCGAGGCCCGTCCCCTACGTTGTTGCGTTGCGTCCAAAGCCAGCTAGAGGCCCTTTCGGCTACCTCTCCCAGTTTTTTGAGTGTTCGTTTCCGTTCATTACCGCACAATCCTAGTTCTTTAACCACATTGTAGAGCGAAGTGGAAACGAGGCCTCTCGCTCCCACTTCGACGGCAAAGACCCGTACTGTGTACGCCTCGTTTCTCCTCAGACCGGCTGCTAAATCACTGTATTTCTCGAGCTTATACGTGTGATTCTCTTCCATACGCGACTCAAACGGGACGGTCATCTCAATCAGGATGAGCTGCCGTTTTTGCGCAGAGTGGAGAACTATGTCAGGTCGCAGGCAGGTCTTACGGATCAACTCGGGGTACAGTTCATGGCCTGGCAGATCAACTTAAACATCCGGGTCAGCAGGCAAGTGTGCTAGCCATTAGTTTATTGCGGCACATGAACGGGGAAAGTTTGTGTTGGAATAACGGTGTTTGAGTATGGGATTCTGGTACTCTTTGTTTTTCACTGACTGTAAAAGGAGCGGAAAGTCCTGGTTGTTCGTCATTTTATAAACTCTTTCGTTGTTCCATTATTTTAGTGCTGTGTGTACATACAAATTAAAAGGAGGATGGTCATAGCAATGCAAAGATTGAACAGCCTTTAAAGTCTTTGGTTAAGCACCAGCAAAGAGATAAAAATCATAATTTTGAGAGCATGCATCTTGCCTGTGGCTACATACGGATGTGAGTCGTGGACTATCTCTCAGTCCTTAAGAAAGAGAATATGGGCTTTTTGAGCTGAAATGCTATAGAAAGATTCTCAGATTATCTTGGACAATGAAGATGAGAAATATTGACATCTTAAAAGATCTGAAAATCAAGGAAGATCGGCTAATAAACAGCATTCTTTCTCTAAAGCTGAAATATTTTTAGTCATATCAAGCGTCACGACAGATTGAAAAAAAAAAATTATAGCACAAGGCATGGTACCAGGAAGGAGGAGCAGGGGCCGGCCGACACTAAGATGGGCACAGGATATAAGTGACTCCTTGAGTGTGAAAGTTCATGAGGTAGGAGAACTGGCGAGAGACCAAGCTTCTTTCAGGCAGACTGTGATGAGAGCGACGTTCTGCAAAGGACCTGCTACACGATGATGATGTGTACATACAATCTTGTTATGTTATCACAATATATTATGTGATGTGTACATACAATCTTGTTATATTATGTTATCACAATATATGATATTGCACTATATGCCTTTCCACGCGTGCTCTGTCCTCCGATGCAGCAGCCTCCCCAATGTTCATCTATTGACTGGTCCCTTCTGAAGCTGGTTAGTCTCCGACCTTGCCACTGAAGATCTTCTCTACGCCAACCAGTCCCCGGTGAAGAATCAGTTTCTGGGATGACCGTCGAGAAATGCAATGCGTTTACAAATCCATGCTGTTGCATTTTCGATAATATGTTTGTAATTTCTTATCCTGAGAAAGTGATTTTTTTTTATTCATGTTTTTTATTTTATGGGCTATTCCTTTCATCTTGACCCTAATGTTAGATACAAAAATACTATTTGGACTAGCCAGTTGCATCAGAACAGACGTTATCTTTTTATTTTTTATGACATGTGCAATTTAGGTAACAGAACAAATTTAACAGTACTAACGCCAGTGACTCTATATCCACATCAGCGACATTTTTTACGACTTCTCACCAACTTAAAAACAACCCAGTACACTCATTTTATAGCACAGAGCTACACTGTCGCTGAAGAATCTTCAGAATATAGGTGAAAAAGAAAAGAAAAAAAAAAAACAAGCGTTTTTGAAAAGGTCGATTCCATACATTTAAACTTAGTGCTGTATAACTCTTAAAAGACAGTCCAGCAAGAACTATCGTATTTCTATATGCCTCGAATAAGCATATATGCATTATAATTACTTGTTAGGCTACGGGCGGGAGGGGGGGGGGGGGAGGAGAGGGGGGTCCGAGTTAACATCGAGAATGAAGTATATTTTAATATACAATTTCATCCATTTATATACCACTACAGCTGAGAGATATTTTTTTTTAACATCGACGACAATGTCTAAACGGAATATATCAATACATATGTATATCCAGCGTAATGCACATTACCCATCCAGTGCCGATTGGTCTGTAAAAATATGGGACGCTCTGCCCATGTACCCGATGCTCCTAAGGCGTGAAAAGGAATCCTAACTTATATATATATAGTAAAGGTCCCTTTTCTACGCCTTTAGCATATAGGACTATACCTATATTTGTATACATCAAAAGGCACAAGATAGGTGATATGGTCAGAATCACGCCGGCCGCTTTTACTTCCCGGGACTGAACCCGGTACCCACTCAAGGCTGGGTCGACCTGGGAGTCAAGGTCATTTAAAAAAAAAAAAAGTCCGGCTTCGCCAGGGAGGGAACCCAAGACATTTTAATCCGCAGGCGAGTCTCTAGCCATGAGACTCCCATGTATATATATATTATGTGTCGGCGTCTGTGGCTAAGGCGTTGCGCACGCGCTTCGCAATGCCGAGGTGCCGGGTACGATACCAGCTGCCGGCCCTGCGCCTTGCGTTGGTTTCGACAGTGGTGTCGAGAAGCCGACCGTCCAGAAAGCAATGGCAAATTAACGAACATAAATTTTCCTACAAAAACTACAACAGTTAATGCTGGTGTTGGTTCTTTAACGTCCTGTAAAGGATACGCAACCAACATTATTAATCTATACATTATATATATTTATTATATATATATATATATATATATATATATATATATATATATATATATACATACACACACATAAACACAAACACACACCCATAGGTCTTGGCCAGTATGAACCATGACACGATTCACCACCACATAGGCTTTATGTTTGCCCCAAAAGTCCACTGCCTGTTTGAGAAAGATTTCACCTATTTTCGAATCCGTAGTTGCAAAAGTGTTTTTGGACCAGCTTGAAATCAGGGCTGTCTTAACAAGTGGGCCCCTGGGAACTTGCCCGGGGACCCAGCTATTATAAGGACACTATGCTAATTGTCTCTCTCTCTCTCTCTCTCTCTCTCTCTCTCTATATATATATATATATATATATATATATATATATATATATATATATATATATATATATATATATATGTATGTATATATATATATATATATATATATATATATATATATATATATATATATAATTCCTGTGAGCGCTTGATGTGTTAATAGGGGTACAAAAAACCTTTGCCAACAACACAATTACACCTACGACATGCTTGACCACCCATCTATCGCAGCCTAGCTACCGCTAAAACTAGAGCCACCAGTACCTACTTCCAAGACACAAAACTCGCCTCATTTGCCATAATTATCCCATTGTATCATATGTCATGACTGCTCGATGACCCCTAAATCTACTCAGCTGACACACGATCACGACTACTTCCTGATTTCCTTTTACAGAATCATTAAAAGTTTAGCATTATATGTCCAAATTATTTTCCCCTTTTCAAAAATTTACGTGCACTAATTAGACCATTGCAGGCTGTTCAAGGCAGGCTGCAATGCTCCTACTCCTGCTTTTGATCCTGGGCTCCGGCGACCAAAAAGTCCTTCTATATAACTACTGCCAGAAAACTATATCTAACTCCTATCTGCGACGCTTCACAGCGTAAGCAGTAGGAAAAAAACAAAAAAAAAAAAAAACACAGAGAAGTACAGACGGTAAGACATTCTTTCTACTTCTTCCTTGAAATGCAAAACTACACTCCAATCGTTTCACATCAAACCCACAAAATGTCGGGTTTTAGCACGGTTGACTTTGATTATCTATCAAGAGTCTACAGAAAGCGTCTGAGCTATGCACTGGTGTTTATTTTGCACCTAACAGTAAAAAAATCGTTTCCCTTTTCTGTCTGCTTATCAGTTGAGTGTAAAGGCAATCAAACGGTAAAAAAAAAAAAAAACTAAGTGTGTTTGTCAAGTTTAAGGTACAGTATTTCCAGTGTACTAGACCAGTGTTCTTCAACTTTGTAACATGTGGACTCACAAAACAGTTGAAAATGTTCCAGGAACCACACCCCAAAATAAATACAAACCAAAAACATTCAGCTAATGTGACGTCTGGCTCTGCATAGAGGTCAGAAAATCTATACAACATTCCGCTTGATGATAGGCCAACTAGGGGGGGGGGGGGGGCGGGCGGGGGGGGGGGGGTTACTATTGTAAATATAGAACCCCATTTTCCTCCTAAAACGATATATTTAAGGGATAATAGAGAACGGTTACTTTTTTTTATTATAAACCTGTCGACCAGAGAGAAAGAACGGTCGTAGTGTAATAATTTATTATCAAACTCCACCGACAGACAGTCTTTTAATAACTGAATTTCTCCGCAACATGTGTTTCACTAGCATAATGAAAGATTTGGTGACATCAGCTTCTGGCTATCCCTGCAGTGGTCCAGTGGTGGCCTGCAGTCACACGATCCTTTTCATGTCACTCACCAATTCCTTCCTTCAAATATTGTTCTTTCTATCTGTTTTTTCTTTGACCTGTGGGTTTGGTACCAGTACATTCTAGGTACAATGTTATCAGTGTTCGCCTCCTTCTACACCATCGACTCGTAGTGTGATTGCTCTCGAAAACAATGTTGTTGTTAACAATGAAAGCTTTAAAGAGGGCGGTAAACATTAACCACACCCAAACTGTAAAGGGGAGGGGAAGGAACACTGGTAAATTAACATAAGGCTGATAAGAGATAGGATTGCCACCAGGTACGGAAAATCTGGGTCACATCTGCTTATCAATTGTGCACCTAGACCCCTTGCTAAATGTTTTAAGGTAACCAATAGAAAACCAATTGTTCACGATTCTAAATTCGAAACAGGCTGTCGACTCTGCCATTCTTAGCCCAATCACACACAGGCGCACATACGTAACATACACATATATGCACGCACCTATCTCCACCTAGAATAAATCTGAACATAAAAAAAAAAACAAGCCAACCAAACATCCGCCCCCCCCCCCCCCCCCCACCCACCCCCAACATTGATACCCGCGCATACGCACACTTACACATACATACAGAAACAATGCACACACAAACACTTATCCCGCACATAACATAAATACATACCCAACTACACAACTCCCCTTTTTTTATTAACACTCACACACACACACACACACACACACACACACACACACACAGATTTACAGAAACACGTATCCCTCGCTGAACATGTATACACACATCCACCCTGCACGTTTGCCACGAACTTAACATTATGAGCTAAAAAAAAATGCCCCTCCCCCTCCCCCCCCCCCCCCCCCAAAAAAAAATTAGGTTTAAAAAAAAATAGGGGTGGGGATGGGGAGGGGGGTTCCCTCAGTTCCACCTCACTACAGACTCCCCAATACCTAGGCATTCAAACCCCCCCCCCCCCCCCATTTGGCAGTTGGGGTTTTATATTCTTTCTGCCCCCCCCCCTCACCCCCCCCTCCCCCACCCTGCTTTCACTCCCCATCCCACTCCTCAGTGAGTGAGAACACATTCTGGACACCCAAACACACCCCGCTCAACCCCTCGCAGATAAGTCTCAGGAAATAACTAAAGGGGATCGCAGATCCTTGAGTGCCCCCCCCCCCCCCCCCCCCCCTCCCCCCCCCCCCCAATTACAGGAAAAACATTAAAGGAAAGTGCTCAGTGCCAATCCCTCCCCCCACCACCAGTGAATAAAATAAATTTGTATTGGGAGCTAACAGGATGCTACTTTTGACCATCTGCAGAAATTATCTTTTAAAGTATTTGTTTATGCATTTCGTATTATTTGAAGTATATTTATTATATGTATTTGCCATTCAGCGCGTTATTAATATTGTCCTTATTGTTGTTGTTATTGTTGTTGTGTTTGTACTGCATGGCACTTGCGTGAACACCTTCTCACATTCTCCCTCATTATCCAAGACAAGTCTTTCTGACCACACACTGTTTTGTTATTTCTAGCCAGGGAAAAAAATGTAAAGCATATTCTCTTTAACACAAAACAGTGGCTTAATTTTATTCTAAGCAATGGCTAACACAGACAAGACAGTATCGTGAAGGTAGGTTAGTGTCGCAACTGGCTCTTTGAGACGGTAAGCATTCCCAAGCCATAATCAACCACTGACAGGATCAGGTGCTGACAGAGTGTGAAAGGTATTCTCTGCTCTATGTCAATTGCAGCCATAGTCATGAGAATGTGTAAGTATACCCAGCGGCGTAGTACGGTCAGGTGGTACATTTCCACTCACACCTCTCTCTCTCTCTATATATATATATATGTATATATATATATATATATATATATATATATATATATATATATATATATATATATATATATACGTGTTTGTGTGTGTGTGTGTGTGTGTGTGTGTGTGTGTGTTTGTGTATTTATAAAGCGCATGTTTGTATATTTGGTTTGAATCCTTTATGTAAACTTGCAATTCTTTTTTTTTTTTTTCAGAAGTAGGGAAGCTCAATGGCAAAGTAATCAATTCGTTTGCCTCCTCGGGCTTTGAAGGTCCTCGGTTCGTTTTTTTTGTGGCGCTGTTCAATTTACGAGCGCTTTTGTTACGGGATCTCGGGATCGTCGCCGGGGCTACAGAGGTCGTGCTATGTGCGACCTTCTCAACAGGCAGCTAGCGGTTCTGCGGAGAGTGACTGAGCCATATGGGATAAAATCCGGTGAAATGAAGTCGATCCTCTCAATTTTACCTTCACCTTTTCCGATGTAGCAATTAATGCTCAATCATCCGATATTCGTTAATATAAATTTCTGTAACCTTTGGTGCCATTTCAATGGGTTGAAATGAATTCTGTCCGTATTCCATAGTCGTGGATTTCAAGCTGTACGATAGACATGGCCAATGAGACACCTTTTAGTGGGGGTGCCTAGTTGACCATGTATCTTAGTGCACTTGTATTCATGGCGAGGCGCAGAGGCCGTCTGGAGGTGACAGGTTCAATTCAATGAGTGCCGTTCACAATACTTTCTGTTACTTGATTAATCCGATATAGTAGTTGTTTTGCTGATACATTTTGTTTTGGTCTTACCACTGTGAAATGGGGTGATGACATTAATTAAGGTATGGTACAAGAGAAACGACTACAGCACACAGGGAATAGATGGCGACTGAGGCTTACAAGAAACCAACACATCGTACCCAGAAAAGCATGGAAATCAAGGACAATCAGCCCTTATCCTTTTGCGCCATCTCTTAAACGAATGGTTGGTACGCTGTGTTCTGGATTACAGCTAGACAGTTCCTGTTTCTTTTAAAACGAAATTAAAATCTCGACCACGTTCAACCTGCTGCTAGCTAGCCGAAGCTGCTAACAGTCTCCGGTTATATTTGTGGTCTGGTTTTATTTGCGCCACTTTCGTGGCTTAAGTTTTGGTGTTTGCACCCTAGCTTGGCTTATTCCTTTTTTCCTCCAAGTCAGATTGCTCGATCCTCGCCTGTGACCGGGTGAGTTCCTCCGGCCCTTTCCTTTTTGGTGTTTCCTTTTTTTTTTCTCTCGCGCCTTCTATTTTGGCCAGGCGTATCTCGTAGGAGAGCGAGATTTCCACATAATCTCCGTTAGGACGTCCATTATAGATTTTAAATACACCTAGACTACAGTATCAGCGTTTTAGGCCAGAGACGCCCCAATTCAGCAGACAATTAGCTTTTTCTACGGATTTGGTTCCTAACGTGCAGTGGGCGTATCCACCCTACCACCCTCTCCTCTACCCATCCTTATTAAAAAAAAAAAAAAAAACGAGGACACCAGAAACACTCGGGAAAGAACACACTCATCACGCAGGTAAGCAATGACATGGAAAGGCAGGGCACTCAAATACATGAAACAGACATTTTGTTTCCCTCGGCATTTTTCTGTCTTTAAAGATGATAGTGTTTTATTAAACATATGGAGAGGGGGCTGTGTGGTCCTAGAGCATGGTGTCAGCCTCAAATGCTAGAGGTGCCGGGTTCAATCCCCAGTAAGGGCTAGGATTTTTTTCACGTGGACATGGACTTGTAGTAATTCCCCCTGGTCTTTGGGTAGTGAGATTCCTTGGCAGTTGGAAATCGAAAAGAGTAGCCTTCTTCTTCTTCTTTCGTTCGCCTGAAATAAGTTGTCTATATCAGCAGTTTTGTCTCTTGTATAAATTTCACTGTCGTTGTTAGTTCATTCAGTGGTCCATAGAGTTTACGTTCCACTGTTGTTCTTTCTGGCCAAAAGGTTTGCCTTAATGTGTCAAAATCGGTGCAGTCCTGGAGTACATGCTCTGGTGTCTGGGGCACATTTCCACAGGTGCACATAGATGATACGCCTATCTTGAATTTTGTGTACATGTGGTTACGTAATCGGTTGTGCCCTGTTCTGAGGCGGAGGATAATGACTTGTTCTGGTCTGTCCATAATAAAATAGTCGTCTTGTGCTGGGGCTGGTGGTTTCCTGATCGATTTAATTATTCTTTTCTTTTGGTGGTATGTGACTGGTACATCCGGCTGCTCTTTTGTCGCACCTTCCCCTGCCAGTTGACCAGCTTTCTCATTTCCAGGCACAAGAGAAGCCTAACGGCGCTTTCCGCGCCAAATTTAGAGTGAAAAGTCTATCAAAAGTATTTCAGGATTCTCGTCGGTGCTACAGAACCTGACACTGTGCTGAGCTTCTTCGGACTCGACTTGGGTTAGAAGAAGAACGGAGCACTTATGGGTTACTACTAGGGCTGTACCGAATATTCGCTTCGTATTCGCTTCGGGGCCGAATAGTGGACCTAATAACTATTTGGTATTCGGCTGAATAGTTGCGGTCGGGCCGAATACAAATAGTGGTTACCTTACACCCGTTTTTTAACTGGTGGAAAATAAACATATCAAGATTTCCCACCTCGGTTCATACTGTCAAGCGTTATCTTCGTGCACCACCTACGAGCATACGAAGTGAACGTCTGCTTAGTACAGCAATACTTAGTGACTCAGTGTCTGTTCTCAAAGCACTATAAAGCAAAAAACAAGACTTAACTAATTGCAGATCTAAGGACCAACATTGGCTTACTCTCCAAGGAAGCAGAACTGGTCTTGCAGTGGATACCAGCCCACTGTGGTATTCAAGGAAAATGAGAGAGCAGATGAGTTGGCAAAAGCTCGGAGTAATCTTCCACAACCTGATAAATTAATGGCAAACTACTGAACATAAAATAGCCTAGTAAAGTTACACACGCTAAACTATTGCGGGAGTTGGTACTGCAAGGTCCTGTAAACGACACGCAACTAACTGAAGATAACGACATGTATTTTAAAGTGACATTTCCTCCATGTTCACCCGGATTCTACACTTGACCCAGTTAACGTCAGTCTGATTGGTCAGAGAAGAAACAAACCTTAATACATTTTTTTTTTAAAACAAATTCCTGAAGAAAATTTAACCGGAGCTTGAGTTTGCTTTGTTCTTCTTCACTTGCTCCTTCACAGCCTTGGAATGAGGTTCTTCTTCTTGCTCTACTTGCCACCTTGACATTAGACGCATCGTACCGTTGTTGTGTTCTCTGGTGGGTTTTTTCCATGTAATTCTTGGTCTGCCTCATGCTCGATGAGCCTTTTCTCTTTTGGTGTAGACAGTCTCTCTAAGTGGGCTATCGTATTTCTTGTCTTTGGATATAATTGTGGTTTTTTTTCTGTGTCGACTTTGTCTCTTAAAAGTGTGAATTCCTGTGCCTTGTGGGGAAAACAACACTAGACCCACTGCTTTCCCGAAAAGCATATTGTAAGAGTCGACTAACTGGGAGCTTCCTTCGAAATCGTCGTGCATCTGCCTGAGAGACAAGAAACAGCAGTCTGCATACAAAGGAGTCAGATCTGAAACATATGTGCACGCAACACTCAGGTTCTGAAACAAGATTACAGTCTAGAAAAGGACGAACAACCAGAACTTTCCGCCGGAGTTTATAGCTGGTGAACGCGAAAAAGAAGAGTAAGCCTTTTTAAAATTAATTCATGATTTTATCTTTTAAGGTGACTAGTTTCTGAAAAATTCACTTCCGTAGTGACTTTCCTGGATTTGTTGTAAATGGCCATGTCTGACTCTGGTAGCTGACAGTGTTCCTTAACAAGACTATGTGAAAAACGATTAGATCACACTTTTTTGTTTTCCAATATATGCAACTACCTGCAAACTAATTGTGAAAAAAAAAAAAAAAAACTGAGAAAAAAAAAACCGAAAAAAAAAAAAAAACCGAATATTGTCTTGAATAAATAATGAAGAATGTTGAATACAGAATCGACATCACAGCACTCGGGACACCCCAAAAAGCGCCCCGTCCCCGATCTTCATCAGCAGCAAGCGAAGAGTTCCAACTCAGATGGTATTAGTGACTGTCTTGCCCTTCTCTTTAGTGTTGAGACAGATCCAAGCAGCGCCATTCTCCTCAGACCGTAATGATCTGTTTGTGAATCTGCACAGTTCACTCGCTCCAAAAGGGCCCTCATAACGCCTAGCTTGTCATACACTGATTTACCATCAACTGGTGCAGAATCAGCTAATCTATCTGTCTGCTCATTTCCCAACAAATTGGCGTAACATGGAGAAAACATCCAAAGGACGCAGACTATCCGGGAGCTCTGTAGTGATGCTTGCCACTCTGCACGGAGCATGCCTGTCTCTACCTTTCTCAGCATGTGCTCTGTGAGTTGTCTAGAACAGAAAAAAAAAAATGTAGGACGCCTTTCAAGGCGTTAAGGCATCGGAAGTTTTGTGCAAGACCTATTCGTGTAAATAGACTAATCGGCACTGAATGAATTAGTCGACATTAATAATAATCAGTCATTATGTCCTTTACAGAACGCCGCTCTCTTCACGCACTCCTGAAAGCCTCGCTCTTTCTCTAGCCAATTCTCCAACCCTATGTACTTTCATAGCTAATGCATATTCATATTTCAAGTATCCATCTTCGCCGAGTGGGCTTCTGACTCGTTTTCCGGAAACTGTCACCTCCTTCATCTTGTCTCCAGACCACCATGTTGTTTGGCATGTCTAAATTACCTCAGTTTTCCGCAGAGGATGCTGTTTACGAGCCAGTTGTTCTTGATATTCAGGTTATGCATGATATCGACGTTCTTCTCATTCTTGATACATGATATTCTTAGAATTTTTCTGTTGCATTTTATTTCAACTGCCTCGACTTTCTTCTCTAATGACTGAGTAATATTCCTTGACTCACATCCATACGTTGTCACAGGAAAGACGCATGATCTCCATATTGTTACTGTATCTGACTTGAAGGTGCTGTGTCATAGATTCTTCATACTGTTTAACATCAGCATTGCTAAAGGAAATCCTTTCTCTGACTTCTTTTCAGAAGTCACCGTTGCTGTTCATTCATCATCAATTAGCGAGCCATTTACAGAACGTCGCTATCTTCACGGCACGTCTGAAGTATCCCTTTCCCTAGCCAGCTCTCCAGCCCCATGTGCTTACAATGCCAATGCATCTTCAATGTCCTGTATCTATCTTCGCGATGGTCGACCACTGCCTCGCCTTCCACAAACTGCACCTTCTATCACCGTCTTCTCCAAGCCACCATGACGTTTGATATGGCCAAAATACTTCAACCTTCGGGACAGGGTACTGTTTATGAGCCTGTTCTCCTTGTTTAACTCGCGTAGAACGTCGACATTTGCGTGCAACTTTCTTTATTTCTGACATAGAATTCAGCCCGGCATTTTTTGCCCCTCGTAATAATGTTCTTTTTGATGTTTCCATCGGACGTCCCCTTTTTCTCTCTCAGACCGTTTCCCACTTATGTATCTGTTTTGCACATGTCGTCTCAGAGCTGTTGAACTAAATGGCGTCCTTTTTTTTTTTAAAGAATTTCTACAGCTATATATTTAAAAAAAAAAAAAATCTTGCTGTGAGGTTGCTGGCTTCAAGCACACGCCATGCTTCTTTTTTCCTCCTGGCTTTGGAACTGCATGCAGAAAAAAATAAAAAAATTTAAGTACATGACTCCATAAAAAATGTGCTTTAAAGGTCATTAAATTAGTTATTAAAATAGTTAACTGCTATGGCCTAATGCTATTTTAGGGAAGCTGAAGATACTGACGAAATATTCTTTGTAAAAGAAATTAGAAATGTATATCCCGGGTTTCAAGTCATGACCGTACACGTCTCTTTATACTGTCAAATACCTTCGGCATAGCGTCTGATTTTATTTCTGAATGTTTATTCTGACTGCTTCCGTACAAAGAATTACTCCAGCAAATGAAAACCATTAACTGCAGATTGCTTCGCTATTAACTGAGGAGCTCGTTATTTACTTCTTTTTCCCGTTTGTTATACATAAGAAGTGTGACGGGACTTTTTACACAGATCCTGTCTTTAATAATACTGCTTAATATTTATTGGGTCTTGCATGTTACACTCACCATTGCCACGGGCTCAAAATCCCATGCCTCCTCATAGCGCAATATAAAAGTATCGTCTGGAAAGACGAAATAGCGCCAATCCTTACTAGTTATTACAAATACCACACTCCGTTTATGTCTCGCCGAGCCGGTAAAGCGTGTTAACAATAGTATTAAATGGCGAAAAGAACGCATGTTTACACCACTCATGCAGAAACCGTTAGAGCAACCAGTTACTAATACTACGATGCTAGCTGTTCACGCATACTCTTAACAACGAAGAGACGAGAGGGAAAATATTACGTGATGCTATCTCTAGTGTAATCGTTACCTGATAGGGCTTAACTATTGTATCTAACCCGCTTACAAATGCTAATTGATCGCGCCTCGCCACTGTCGAGCACTATACACCTCACACACTTAAGGCCGTGGAAAAAGGTCCTTTACTTTACTTTAACTTTTTTTTTAATGGTTTTACTGCATCGGTGGTCTGACCTCAGCCCTTTTCACTTGTTCTTGCAGTCGGATCATGGCTGCAGATTAACATTAATCCCTCGATGGCCCCACGAGTAATTTAGTTAACATTACACTGGCTGATTTTACTACTGAAGGCATTTCTTTGCACCAGTTTTAGACTGGGTGGGTCTGTTTGCTAAGGTCAGCTATTAAAATCTTATCAATATAGATTAAACAAATTGAAAAATGTAAAAAAAAAATGTGTCAACAAAGTTTCGAAAAACCCTTAACGTCATAATCATGAATAAATTAGTGTAGCTTTGAAACCTGCTGCACAAGAATGAGTCTTTTTTACCCTGAAAAAAAAAATCAGTCAATAGTTAAAACCAGTCTCATGAAACATACCCTTGCTCAGATCAATAAAACTTTGAAAACCGTTGCGGAAAACGTATCTTTATTCATAAATCAGAAAAGCTTTGAAAACCTTTGCAGAAAATACATCTTTATGACCATATATAAATCAGCTTAGTTGAAAACTGCTGGAATTAACTAGGCCGTGAACTGTAATATTATCAGAGGCTCAAAAAGACAGAAAACTGTTCCACGGCAACGTGAACATTGCCTTGTACTTTAAGACTTCATGACTTTGTTCATACACTTTTTTTTTTTAAGGCCAAGTTCAGCTAACCAAACCAGGTCATTGATAAACGTACCAGAAAAGTGCAGCCCATCACTATCAGTGGAAAATAGTAGAGTATTCTAAAAGTACCCATTCATCTATCATCATTATTATCATCATCATTATCTTCATCATCACCATCGTTGTCGTTTTCATTGTCCTGTTGTGTCATTCCTACGTTAAAAAGATTTCGCGGTCCCTTCCTTTTTTCCTTCATTAACATACGCCAACGGATGTTGTTATATAATTATTTATTTTATATTTTAAATGTTCTATTTACATTATGAATGTTACCTACTAATTAAAACGATGTTCCTACTTCCCCGCCTCATTTATCTAATTGACTTTATTCAGTTATAGTTAATGCACATATAGTTACTTTCAAAAGTCCCATAACCCAGTGTTGGTTACTTTGAAAATTTAAAAAAAAGTAAACTCAACAAGCATGTCCTCAAGTGCGCCTAGTTAATGGTTTGCTGAATGTGGATTGTTGGGTCAAAAGGTGCAAATATCACAGCCGTTTCGGTTCCGGGGCCCCAATATGTGGAAAACAAGAATAAACTCGCTGCCTCCATGACAATCATGTTGAAGAAGTCGGCTAATCGGGATCATCGTTCGAAGTTGAGGTACCTCTGCCAACGAGCAAGGAACCAAGAACATGAGGTTTAGGAACTAGATTAATGTTCAGAGGTGGACGAAGAGCCTTAACTCTTCGCCGAAGTTTGCAGCCGGTGAACGCAAAGAAGAAGCACACGTCAATCTTTAATGTACAGAACAGTATACAGCAGGTAGTTCGACTCATAAACGGTGGGCAACCCCGATCCTCAACAAAGGCCGTGGGGACTTTGAAATTACCACACAGTCCAGGGGTCATTCCGTTCTACGGATCCTACCTGGTTCAACCCAAGCATCTTTCGTAACAAGCTCTTGGTTTTACGGATCCTGCCTGGTTCAACCCACGCATCTTTTGTTACAAGCTCTTTGTTATACGGATCACACCTGGTTCAACCCACGCATCTTTCGTAATAAGCTCTTTCCTCTACGGATCCTACCTGGTTTAACACACTCATCTTTCGTAACAAGCTCTTTGTTCCAAGGATCCTACCTGATTCAACCTACGAATCTTTCGTAACAAGCTCTTTGTTCTAAGGATCATACCTGATTCAACCCACACATCTTTCGTAACAAGCTCTTTGTTCTACGGATCATACTTTGTTCAACCCACGCATCTTTCGTAACAAGCTTTTTGCTCTACGGTTCCTACCTGATTCAACCCACCCATCTTCCGTTACAAGCTCTTCCCTCTACGGATCCTACCTGATTCAACCCACGCCGCTTTCGTTACAAGCTCTTTCCTCTACCACCCTACTCCACATTGAGACTGTTGAGCGTCTGCAGAGTGCGGGGCATAATGTGTGCGAGGATAGACCAGGTCACCAGAATATTACAACACCCTGCTAACAGCATAACTGCAATACCAAACAAGCCACCGACGTGAGTCGCCTCACGACTTATTGCCTGTGTACAACACTTGAACTAACGCTACTGTCCAGCTTAACACAACAGTACACCGACTACCGATCACCAAACTTAAAATCGATACACTCTATAATCTAAAAGTCAAAACTAGTCACAAGTCTACGGTCACAAGTCCTGGAACCAACTCTTCGATAGTCGCATTGTCCGTTGTTTTTTTTTTTAGACAGATAAGTCAAAAGTTCATGTAGTCCTCGTGGCTACGTTAACAAACAAGACATTCTGTCAACAGATTTTTGTGAGTCGTCTGTTCCCATCTCTGAACTACTGTTCATGTCACGGCCACTGAGTACATACGTGGACATTCACTATCATCACCTAGATATATCCCATATCCACACTGGACTGTGACAGTCTAGCTGAACCTGAGTGCTTCGTGCGTCTCCGGAAGTAGTGGGTAACCATGAATCAGCCAGACATCTTGTGACTTTCCTGAAGGTTACGGGTGGTCCCGCTCTGTTTGCTTTCTGTAATGTTTTCTGAAATGTAAGTATGTTTTTTCAGAGAAAGAGAATGCCTGTGACAAAGGTTGCAACACTCTCGTGGGGTGGGAGGGGAAAGGGGGGAGGGGGTTTAAGCGCTGGCGTGCTAAATATATACAACATGCGATATCAACGGCATTTCGGAACACCCCAGTTATCTTGTGCGAAGTCACTGGGCTCAGTGACTACCAGTCAATGTCTGTTTTGACATTTCATAAAATTTCAAATATATTACTAAATTATTTATGCAGTTCGGCACAAAAAAATAATATTTAATATTACTGTGAGCTTGAACAAGGCGTAGGCCACCTTGCGTACCCCCTTCCGCGCCTTTAAATATTATATGGGAGCTGTACCTCTCTCACTTTTTTCCCACTGGTTTCTTTGTGTCGCCAAAACAACAGGACTCGTTTTTACGGGATAGCCCTTAGGTAGACGGAACCTGGCAAGATGAAGAATACCCAACTTTGGTTTGCTAAAATAAATAAGGCCGGGGTGACATTGACGACATCTCTACTTGTATCCGCTCCTGGTGCGTGAAATGAGGCTCCTTCTCAATAACATAGAACACGCCATGACAGTCTTTAATATATTGAAGACGGCCACGAACAGGCTCTAATGAAATGTTAATAGAAACACTTTTTTTTTAAACATACCTAGAGACTGTATAAACATTTCCCGCTTAGTAGGGGTGTGTGTGTGTGGGGGGGGGGGGTGAGGAGAAAAGGGGGGGGGGATGTGTTCATCTCAAATGTCGCACACAACACTGTTCCAGTCTAGGTTCACTCAAGGACACTCTTAACTCTTTCTAAACCAGACAGCTCACTACATGTTGGGAGTCGCGTGAACCTGGAAGATCAGGCCGCTGTAGGCCGCACACACCCTATAAGTGGCACCCTCTAACCATACATGATGGCTTTATGCATGTCAAATTATTTCGCATACATTAGTTTTACTTGCCACCCAGCCCATCATACAGTGGATCTCAAATATTAGTCCGCACACCAATTTTCGTCTTTTTGAAATTCGTCTTGTCCTTCTGTTTAAATTTTGGTTTGACGTTCGCCCTAATAGTCAATATTCGCCCTTTGTCCGACGTGGTCGGTGAGTGATGAGACAAGAACAAAGAAGGTGATGGGCAGTTTCCAAGTGCTGATGTTAAAGAATGGCTGCCCAGAAAATTAGTATAGGTATTCAGAGTATCAATTGCAGTGCATCTGCCCGAGAGACAAGGAAGTATCAGACTGCATATCAATATTTCAGTTCTGTAAAACAGATCCGCATGCAACACTCAGGTTCTGAAACAAGAAGGGGACGAACAACCAGAACTTGTCGGCGAAGTTTACAGTCCGTCAACGAGAAGAAGAAGAAGAAGAAGAAGAAGAAGAAGAAGAAGAAGAAGAAGAAGAAGAAGAAGAAGAAGAAGAAGAAGAAGAAGAAGAAGAAGAAGAAGAAGAAGAAGAAGAAGAAGAAGAAGAAGAAGAAGAAGAAGAAGAGAAGAAGAAGAAGAAGAAGAAGAAGAAGAAGAAGAAGAAATAGAAAGCTCCCACCCCTCCCCCTCAATCCGCCCCCCCCCCAAACCGACAATTGTAATGGGATTGCTCCCCTCTCCCCCCCCCCTTTTTCTCCCTGCTCCAATAATGTCTTTATGTAAGTGCCTATGACTTAAAGTGTGGTAGTCTAACAAGTGTTTGAAACAGGCAGAGTGTAACGTCTCTTCTCAGTTTAATGCATTCTAATATATTTTCCTGTCTTCCCAAAACCGAACTGTTAGGAGTAGCGTCAGTGTAATAATGTTCAACCAAGCGTAAACTCTCCCAAATCTAAAACCTAATGCTGCACCGCTGTGATTTTGTTCTGACGTAGAATTCTTCGGGATTTCTCGACTAGGCCTCTGTCTAATGAAGCGTTATGTATGCAGCGATGAGTGGGTCACACTAAACTATTGTATAATGAAAGCTCCCATAACCCCCCCCCCCCTTTTCTTTTTTCCCCTTCCCAAACCCTATAGTTGAACAGTACCTGTTAGGGGTAACACAGGCATATGTCTATTTACCTGGCCTGGAAATAAGGAGCCTGGTTAGAGGGGTTGATGGATGTTCCTAAGTTCTAACAAACACTTTCATTTCTATTCTTTAATCCCAAGTATTATTTATCCGTGCAAATGTGCCGTCTGGTTGAGAGATGAATGGATGGCCCTAAGTTCAAACAGCCCTGAGCTCAAACAAATACCCGTACTTTTATTCTTTATTTCCAAGTGTAACTAGCCCGTGTAAATGTTTTTTTTTTTAATACCGATAGGTAAAGGTAAAGTCCGGAGCTGTGAACCAGCGTCATTGCACACGGTTATAAACCATAAGTGCTCTGCCATCAGTACGGACAGCTGTCCGCCTGTTTCACCGTCTGCAGGAAACTCCGTAGCTACAGCGACGTTCCTCCATTTTCCCCAGAGTGTTAACTCTGGTACCCATTACCTAGAGGCTGGGTGAACCATATTCCAATAGGGCAGCAACTAATGGGATTGGAGATTGGGAAATGTTGACATTAGTTTTTTTTTTTTTTTATACAACTTGAGCCGCATAGACGTGTCTGTGGGCCCACCACACTTGCAAGAGTCGACGTGGTAGTAAATATGGGTAAAGTAAAGGACCCTTTTACACGCCTTTATACGTGTAGGGCATATAGGGCTAGACCTATATTTCATGCCTCGATCACTTAAGTGCAGACATGAAACATCTACTACTATCATACGATCTGTCCCATAACCAGACTAACCTCTGACAAATCTTTAAATCAGCAACCGTTCAGTGAAAGTTGTTGAATGCAACCTCAAATAACCAGGAACTTTTTTTTTGGGGGGTATCTAAACAAACATTTATTTTTCATTTTGCCTTGTTTGTAGTCGTCGGCTCTGTGGCTAAGTCGATGCGAACGCTTCGTAATGCCGAGGTGCCGGGTGTCACGATACGATCTCAGTGATTTCAGAAGTTAGTACTTGTAATAAGTTCTTCTGGTTATTGAGAGACAAGAGACTATGCCCTTGAACCAAATGTTACTTTAAACCGTATTGATTTAAATGTTTCCAGTCCTTAGTCCAGACAAAGCGACCCAACCTTGGGTAATATTACCTAAAACTTTACACTGTAGCTAGGAATGCTATTCTCATGCCAGTGTCAGAATGTTATCTCCTGACCACAGACTGTAGAGGCCAGCGAACGGGGAACTTAGCATCACACCTGAGCTGGACCGTAGGTCATAAAAGATTACCTAACACGAATTGAGCGGAATGTAGACATAGAGGCGACGAGAAGTTTAAAGTTTAACACGTCAGTGTAATTCTGGGGAGAACAGGTGTTTGGCAATTAGGAATGTTTTATCTTGGTCAAGGTCGTACTGTAGGCCGTTCACTGTGAGTGACAGGTCACTGGTTAGCCAATTTGATTTCAGAGGCGGAGATTAAGCCATCATCTTGAGGGTTGGGTAAAAACTAAGGAAAGGGAGGAGTTTAATTTGGACTATAGATTGATACTTATACTTCGAGCCTGTGGAATTCCCGTCATTAATCGCAGCCTGCCGGCAAAAAAACACAGGTCGACGTAAAGGTATATTTTACTGTCGTACTCTGGTTTGGCGATAGATGGAAAAGTTCCCAGGTAAGAGAAAATATTAATTTTAATCTTGTATACATAGGTTAGGGAGTTAAGCTTAGTCTATACTACCTTTTCCTAATTTGTCTGCACATTCTGCTTGAAATAGTTCTTTGTGAGAATTCAGTATCTCAGTTAGGGAACTGCTAAACTATTCCTATTTCTTGTATGTTTGTGTCACATGTTTTTCAGTGCATGTTTTCATGTGTAGAAAATAAGATGTGAACAATGACATTTGATATAATGAAATGTAATTATATTGTTTCCATGATGCCCATATGTGCAGGGATGCTGTTACGTTTTGTGTGCCCACCATGTGCTCACTTAAGGTGTTCACCTAAACAGGGGATTTATAACCCCAGGGGGAGAATGATGGGTGTACAGTATTTACTGTCACTGAAAGATAATATTCAGGACAGAGTGCACATATAAATTGTTTGAGTTTTCAGCACATAACCTGCTCCACGTGGTCATGTAATATCAATGTCAGCTATTTGGAAGTCTGAGTGATGACGGACAACAGACTTAGAAAGTCAACTATCATGACATAGCATTGGAGGGAAGGCAGGATATGTGACGCCCATGTAAGACAAAAGACCTTCAGACTAGACTGGAGAGGATGTGGAATATGAGGAGGAGTGATGGGATATATTTTATTATTATATGTTGTATTAATTAATACATGTATTCTTAGTGTAAGTCAAGATACTACACGTATGTGTTTTGTTTCCATGATTACAGCGCCCATGTGACGATCAGTCCATGAAAGAGACTACATAGTGTTAGACTCGGCCAGCTGGGAACGAGGTGGAGAACGAGGTGGAGAACGATGTGGAGAACGAGGTGGGGAGGAAGTAGAGAATAAGCTGAAACAGGCAGACAACAGGCAAGGAAAAGTTGGACAAGCTTGACAGTTCCTCACGGCTGTCAGAGGCTTATAAGTTGAGTTAACCCCTTTATGTTAACCTTTTATCATCATTATCATACCACTCTAAACCCCGAGCTGTTTGTCTCGCTGAAGCGTATCACTTTCATTAACCAGTCACTGTTTGTGTAAATCAACAAACTGTAATTTCATTGTAGTAAATAAAGCTGAATGTTAAGTTTTAAACTACATAGTTTGTTACATTCCAAATGTCTGTTCTTACATGTTTAATTAAACTGTTAGGATAGAATACCATTTGGTGGGGGCTCAAATAATATAATGATTCTTTAATTATTAATAATAACACCGGGAGAAGGTAGATGACGGAGGAATCACTTGCCCTGTCTAATAATTCATTAAGTATGATAGACATCTAAAATTCCTTGCCTTCTCTTGTGGGTACCAAGTGCAGCTAATGTTAAAGTACTTAACGAGCCAATATGGCTGTTTTCTTGGATATCCAGGACTTTGTCTGAGAGCAACATAGCTCAGATTTTAGTTCGGTTAATCTGGTGGAGGGAATGGGTTGAGAGGAACATCCCTATTCAACAACATAAACATTTAAACCACCCGTCACGTCACACCGGGTTCGATCCCAGCTGCGGGCCATGCGCCTTACGTTGGTTTCCTTAGTGGTATCAGGGGACCTACCGTCAAGATAGCAATGGCAAACTACTGGACGTAATATTTGCCTACAGAAACAACACAACAGCCAGGGGTTGCTGGGGTTGGTTCTGCAACGTCCTGTAAAGGATACGCAACTAACCTTGTTTGTAGTATTATAAAAACAAAAAGATATCGATTCAAAGTGAACTATCAGCATGCAAACAGTTAACTGATAAACGGGGACATCATTTTGTAGGCGCTTCATGTGCGTTTCCCTCTCATGTGCTCATCTCCAGCATTAGTCTCCCAAGAATTGCTGATATTTAATTATCTGTGGAATAGGCTTCTAAAATATCACCACGCATCGCTCCACGTGTATACTGATTTCTAAGCCTGCGTCAATTACTTTATATTATTTTGTGTGTGTGTGTGTGTGGTAGGGTTACGCAAATTTTTAGTCAAACAAAGATCGACTAAATTCGCTGCTTTGAGAAAACAGCAGCATATGTGCAATTGTGAATTATAAAATCATGAGGAAATGGGAAATCTAAAGCCACAAGCAAACATTCGAGTTGATCCGTACAGGGTTTCCGAGATGTTTGTTAAAGTGCGACGGCACGAGTTTTGAAACGTGCTATAATATTTTTTATGGTTTAATGGTTTCAGCTCAGCTCTGTAATTTCATCATCGCAATCCTCTACCTAAAATCGCTAGTCAAATCCCTCTTACATTCAGTAGATCCGGAAACGAGCTCCGGCGCTTTTGGTCTTCCGTGTCTGTTAATGAATTAAAAGGACGGTTCCCAGAAGTTCTGAATGCCCCACCACTACAGTTTAGGATCGGCAATTTCGTTTGTTGCCAACATTTTAAGTCAGTAAGAAAATCTGGTCAGAAACATCTATCAACCATAAGTACCAAAGCCATTCTCTTATCTGCAGTGTTGCATGGGCACTCTGGGGAGGCTGTCGCTCAAATGAGTAATCAGTAAAGTTTTATGCCCCCCCCCCCCCAGCCTTTTCTCAGAAAACTTTATTAATTGGAAATATGACGTGGTAAGGCGCAAATCCACGATGGGATTCATGCACCATTGTCCGACTGATATGAAAACAATACATTCAGAAAAGGGAGTCGCCGTGGCAGAGCGGCTAGACGCACGCCGCGGATCGGAAGGTCGTGGGTTCGCTCCCTGGCGGAGACGGACTTTTCTTCAAAAATGACCTTGGCTCCCAGGTCGACCCAGCCTTGAGTGGGTACCGGGTGCAATCCCGGGAAGTAGAGGCGGCCGGCGTGATGCTGACCACATCACCCATCTTGTGCCGTTGGTCTAAAAAAATATAGGTCTAGCCCTATATGCCCTATACGCCTAAAGGCGTGGAAAGGGTCCTTTACTTTTTTTTACTTTTTACATTCAGAAAAGCAAAATCTTTTTTATTTTAACTTTCACCGGTTATAAACTCCGGTGACAAGTTATGGTTGTTCGTCCCTTTCTAGACTCAGGTCTGTTACCAGAACATGAGCTTTGCATGCATATCCTTTATAGAGATCTGCCTTATTTGTATGCACACTGTTGGTTCCTCGCTTTTTAGGCAAATGCACTCAACGAACAGCACTACTGCCCTAGGGCAAGAGGCAGACCGAGAGTACGATGGTTAGACAATATATCAGAGATCCCGAGGCAACACGGACTAATAACAACACGTGCAACACACCTGGCCCAGGATAGAAAGCTGCGACTCCCCACTACGCTGTGAGGCAATTGTGGACAAGACAAGACAAGACAAGGCACTCCGACTTAAAATGGTACTCTCCTAGTTAGTCGCTTTGTACGACATGCATGTTAGTGAGTCTATTCATTTCGCCAAAAATTAAGCCCTGGAGCCCATGCAAGGAATTCAATTAAAAACAAGGTTCGCAATGAAAGTCAAATCATAGTACGTTGGGGATTGTAAGACTATCCTCTGTGTCAGAGAGTCTACAACATCTGTATTAGTTAGTTAGTCTTTCCTCTTGTGTCGAGTGCGGCACATAGGGCAGAGGTCATGGCTCTCCATGTATGGCGGTTCGTTGCAATCTGTTGTAGGTCTTGGATGTTTGAGTGGCCCATGAGCGAGCCTTCCCTGATGACAGTTCTAAGTAGGGTTTCCCTTGGTCTTCCACGAGATCTTTTCCCCTGTGGTGTCCAAATGAGGACTTGGTAAGGAAGTCTTGATTTATCCATTCCAAGGGCGTGGCCGATATAGTTCCAGCGGCGTTTTCGTATAAAATTAGACACATACTCTTGCCTGGATTCTTGCCTTATTTGTGTATTGGTTCGGAAATCTCACCATTTGAAATTTAGTATTCTTCTAAGGCATTTATTTTCAAAACTGTCTAATTTTGTGTCTAGAGTTTTCGTTGATTTCCAGCTCTGGCATCCATAGGTTAGTACTGGAATCACACAAGAATTTAAGATCTTGAGTTTTGTGTGTTTGCTAAGTGTCTTTGATTTCCAGATGTTAGACAGTTTATTGAAGGCACTAGATGCCAGTGCTATTCTAAATGGTATTTCTGGTGCGGTATCTCCTGTAGATGACATCTGTATAGGTGAACCAAATTCCAGTTTCTACGAAAGTGTGTCCCATATGGAAGCATTTGGGAACCCTGGGCTCTGGACTGCGTCACCTCCGAACAAGCGACAAGTACAGTCTGATAACAACGAATTCGTCAGATTGTCTGCAGCTTCCTGGTAACTTCTTAGAAACGAGATCATCCTATGTTTGTTATCTCCCCTATCTTACCTGGAGTTTTCCATGATATATTTACCGAGTAGTTGGATAATCTAACTAGTATTACCTCTTTGCTAGTATAAGTGTTGCATATATTTTTTCTTTATGTTAAAATCCTGTATCTGCTTAGTTTACTTCCTTGCTAGTAGTTTTAAACACATTTAATGCTGACTAGGGGAAACTAACATACCATAACATAACCTTTGACCCGTTAGGGTCGTGGAGATGTATCGACGGAAGTACTAACACATAAAACCCGCAATTTTTGTCTGTGTTCCGCTTGATGAAGTGTATGACAACTGGGTCCTGTCAATTTCTTGATGTTGTCATTGATAAATAGGTCCTGTCAATTTCTTGATGTTGTCATTGATAACTCGGTCCTGTCAATTTCTTGATGTTGTCATTGATAGATTTGTCATGTATTTTGTACGAGTCACTCATAGTGTCTAGCGTTTGTAAACACGTATTAAAGTTATGTGGCTTTAGCCTGGAGAAAGAGCTTTACAATTTCTTGCTTCCGGGTTCGACCCCAGCTGCGGGCAAATTGGCAGCAGACCGTCTTGCATTGGTGTTGATAGTGGTATCTAGAGCCTGTAGGCGTCTGTGGCTTAGGTGATGCAAACGCGCTTTGTAATACTGGTGTGGATGGTTCGATCCCAGTTGCGGACGATTTGTCTAGCGTTGGTTTCGACAGTGGTACCGAGATCTGACCGTTTAGGGGCAATGGCAAACAACTAAACGTAAAATTTGCCTAGAAAAACCACAATGGCTAAAAAGTGCTAGGGTTGGTTCTGAAACGTCCTGTAAAGGATACGCAATTATCTTTTAATCGAGAGCCTACCAAGTAGGAGCAATGAGAAACTAAAATTGCCTAGTAAAATCATGATCAGCCAAGAATGCTAGGAGTCGGTTCTTTAACATCCTTTATTTAATAGACTTGGCTTGTTGCATGGCATGGAGGTGTGTCGGCACACGAACTGATACATGCTGCAGAAGATCGCGGATTATGGAGAGGCATGATCGCCCACGCCAGTCGGCAAGGCACCTGATGATGATGATGAATAGACTTGGAACTAACTGTTTAATACAGTTATTCTGAGTTCTTGTAAAAGTGTCGTTAGAATAAATCAGGGAACATCTCATCCATTCACAGTAAAAATCTGGAGTAAGACAGGGGTGTGTCTTATCACCACTGCTGTTTATCACCTACATCGACAGTATATGCAAGAATGCCAAGCCCATGAATAAAAATGTTAGTAAGATCAACGAATTACTCTTTGCAGATGACCAGGCCTTGATAGCAGATACAGCCACGAAATTACAACAATATCTAACATCCATGAATGAAGAATGTAAAACAAAAAATATGAGAATCAACACTGAAAAGACAGAAGTAATGTCAATAGGAAAAAAGAAGACAGATCCAAACATAGCAATAGAGTACAAAGGCATTAACAGGCATCTGAGTTTAAATATCTGGGAACTACATTTACCGAAGATGGGAAATTGGATAAAGAAATTAACATTAAATGCAGTAAAGCAAACCAAGTATTGGGACAGCTAGCTCCCCTCTTACAGCATAAGACAATCCCAATCAGCACAAAGAGAGATCTTATTCAAAGCATATTTATTCCAACTCTGTGCTACCAGTGCCAGACATGGTCACTCACAACAAACCATAAAAGAAAATTAGTAACCACGGAAATGAGATGTCTGAGAAGGGCTGTAGGAGTGACCATAAGAGATGAGATCAGGAATGAGATCATAAGAGAAAAAGTCGGCACAGAACCAATTCTGAATTACATACGAAGACAGCAAGTGAAATGGTTTGCTCACTTAGAGAGAATGCCTTGTGACACCACACCATACAAAGCATACATGGAAAGAGAAGAAGGACGTAGAGCACGAGGTAGACCAAGAACAAGATAGAAGGATAACATCAGAGAAACTCTACAACAGCACGATGTGCCTATGGTCGAGGCGGCCAGAAGAGCTAGAAACAGAACCTTATATCTCCTTCAACACCCACATCGGTAAAAGAGGAAGTGAAGAAGAAGAAGAAGATTCTGAGTTCAGATTAGTTTAATTTGCTCCAAGGAAATGTAATTGTTTTATTCAAGGACATGCATCGCACGCGACTGTTGGATACACCAAGCTAGTGTGGCCTCTACGCGTGGCCCAGTCCTAACTTTCAATATTGTCAGTTTCCACTTCTGTCCTAACTTTATTGTAGGTTAGACAGTGTCTGATATTTTGCCTGTTGCTTTGCCTCTGTCACTGAGACTTTTGAACTTCAGACTGGTCAAACCGCCAGGTAGCCATCAACCCAAAGGGGGGAAAAGCTGAAGGAAGCACGTGCATCGAAGTATATTTTTTTTTCTTTTTTGTCGTTTTCGCTAACTTAGTAGAAGCAATACTCCTGCTAGCATTCACGCCTTTAACTGGCAAGAGTTCCGTCTACTAATAACTGAAAGAATAGTTATGCCTTATTGATTGTTTTGAAGACTTTCCGTACACATCCGTAGGTGTTCAGGTGCTCCTCTTTAACATACACATCAGTGTCCCGTGGTTACTAGTGCCAGTCCTGTGGCCGACAAGACTTCCCTCAACTCCGATATGCCTCACCTGTCTGGCTTTTATCTCTGTGTGAGTTCCAGGGACCCAATGTGAGGGAAACCAGAATAGCCCCAGTATCTCCCCAAGAAGCATCTCGTAGAAGACGACTAATTTGTGGCTTGCTTCGAAGTCGGAGTGTATATGCCTGAAAGTCAAGTAACCAACTGTCCGCATACGAATAACTCAGATTTGTAGAACGGATACACATGCAACACTCTGGTTCTCAAATAGGACTAAAGTTGAGAGAGGGTCGAAAAAAGAACCATAATTTTCCACTGGAGTCTTCATCCAGTAAACGCGAAGAAAAAGAAGAAGAAAACTTCCATGTATCGCATTCTTAGCAGCTATGAACACGCTGATCCTGAAATTTACCAATCGCCATATCCCTCCTAGGTCATTAAAAAATGCGGCGCGATCCATAGGACAGCCATCTGCAACTAAGACAGCCCCGGCTAGTGTCTATCAGCTCTTTCATTGTCAGCAACCCGCGCATCGAGGAACGTAACCCCATGCACATTGGAGGGCAATGACCTAATACATGGTCTGCTTATTAAATATGCACCCCCACCCCCTAACCACCCGAAAAAAAGTCAAAGAATCATAAATCACATAAACGGAGGAAATAATTGTGTAATTTTAGCCACATGAAAGCTTGTGTCACCGCGATCATCTCCATCATCATGTTGCCAGTGTAGTTATAGAGAAAAGTACCGCAGGCTTCCTAAACTATTCTGCCTACAGGGCAACCTGTGAATGCCCATGCACTATTGGACCCTCGTACAATTGTAGATCAGAACATCTGCCTCGTCTAAACTGCCATTGATAAACACTTTAGCCTCTGCATTGACAGCAACAGGCTTCTGCTCCTGACAACCCCACCCCCACCAACCCTACCCATTCTTTCAAATGAGATAACACAGACGTTTAGGTTTAAGGTTTAGGCTACGGATCAACGCCATGGCACAAGGGTAGTAACCCATAAGTGCTCAGTTCTACTTCTAACTCAAGCATGAGTCCGAAGAATCTCAGCGCATTGCACGAACTCCGTAGCACCGGCGGGGATCTTCAAATACTTTGAATATATTTTTAGCTTCAAATTTTGCCCAGGCAGCATCGTTAGGCTACTCTTTTCGATTTCCAACTGCCAGAAGATATTGCGCAACAATACACCCAGGCGTCCGATCTTACTACCCACAGACCAGAGGAAAATACTAGAAGTTTACACGAACAAATCCCAGCCTTCACCGAGGCTTGAACCCGGAACCTCCAGCACTCGAGGCGATCGCCTTGACTCGAGACCACGCAGCCCCCCTGACAGAAGAAGTTAACGAACAAAACACAACGGAAAGATACACACAGGCTTTATCCAATCTTTCGACAAAAGCTATGTCTGTGTGCCTCTACGTTTTTCCCCTCACCGCAAAACGTAGAATGATTTTGTGTTTATTTCCCAGCATAAGTTTAATTCAATTCTTCCCTATGTTTGACCCCGTAGTCATTACCTAGCAGGTCCTTTGCAGTACGTCGCTGCTATAACGGTTCGCCTTAAAGAAACTCGGTCTCGCTCCGGCCTCGTGCACTTCTCACCTAAGATACCACTTATATCCTGTGTCCATCTTCGTGCTGGTCGTCCCGCCCCCTCTTTCCCGATACCATGTCTTCTGCTATTATTCTGTCTAATCCACTGTTTTGCTTTATAATGCCAAAATATATTTTTGAAACCACTATGAATTTATTCTGCCAGCACAGGAGTGGAGACCTCATTTTCAGCTATGGGTTATTTCGACCATTTATTTGGCCAAATATTTAATAAAATCACCCGAATCTAATCGGTAGGAAGACGTAGGAGCCTCGCAGCGGAATATTTCCAACGAGAGCAGTCAGTGCATAACAGCCAGCCTTTACTGAGCAGACGGAACATACACATATGTAATGGTTGCAACGACGCCTTTTTGGTGATTCACGAAATATAATTTATATTGTCAGGAAAAAAGCTCACAGGTTTATTAAATGTCATAGTCTCGACTGATGTTGCATTAATATCATCATCATCATCATCATCATCATCATTATCATCATCATCATCATCATCATCATCATTATCATCAGCGTTATAATTGGCAAGAGGACGAAAATGGCTGTTTACCGCTCTACCTATGTACCAGTCCTGACCTATGGGTGTGAGTCATGGGCAATGACAACAGCTCACAGAAGCCAGCTGCAGGCCTCGGAAATGAGATACCTGAGAAAGGTGGTCCAAGTGACAAGAAGGGACAAAGTCCGCAATCAGACAATACGTCAAGATCTTGATACCCAGCCCTTACTAACCCGAGTGGATCAGTCACAGTTACGATGGTTTGGACATGTGTGCAGAATGGGAGAAAATCGGCCACCATGGCAAGCATGGGAGGCTAAGAACCAGGGAACCAGACCTCCGGGACGACCCAGGGTGCGCTGGGAAGACAACATCCGACAGTCCCTGACTGACAGAGGACTGGAATGGAACAAAGCCAGAAAGAAAACTGCTGATAGAGACGTCTGGCGATCTCTCTGGCAAACCTCTACACCCCAAGGTAGAAGAGGAGCGACTAAGTAAGTAAGTAAGTTATTATTATCATCATCATAATCATCAACATTTCATGCCGTTTTTCAACGTCCACATAGGGTTCACAGTCTAGACCCCATCCCGTTCTGTTCTGTTCAATCATTTAAATTTCATACAGTGAATCGTCCATTATCACTTGACCTCTCTTAGCAAAGTTCATTTTAAAGTTACTCTTGAACGTCTTCGCTCCTCCTTTTTGAAGTATCCAGAAACCATGAGTTGTTAACCCTTTGGCTCAGTACTATGGATATCGCAACACTTAGGCCTTGATTCCATGATAGATACCGTAATCTGGGAGAAAAATGGCTTTTGTGACTACCTCCGGGCGTGAACTTGGACCACAAGGTCTTCATCACCCGGTCGCCGCGAAGTCAGGTTTAACCAACTACGCTAGCGAGCCGGGCTCGTTCCTCCTTAAGATGGCTAGACCAGACGATTTCGCGCGCCTTGAATGGTCAGTGGGCCAGACGTTCCCCACTATTTTACTAGCAAATTGTGTCCTCGTGATCAACAGACAACTGAATGTATTTATGTCCACTCGTGATGCACCGATGCTTTTTTTTTTTTTTCACGTGTTAAATAGGGGGTTTTCCAGAGCATACATTCCGGATCTGAAACCATTCGTGCGAAACTAACATATATTCTCTAGTGACAAGTGTGACGTCATGTAATAACAAACTTGTTGTGCGTTTGCTTATCATGAAGATCTAATGTATTCCGTTTCAAAGTTTTTTTTTTTTTTTTAATGGTTAGTGACCTTGGGCCTGGTGAACACAGATTCGCTTCAATGGTCATAGATATGCATGCATGCATGCGGTGTGCATTTAGGTAGGTAAGAAAAATCGCTTTTATATTTGTTTATGTGAAAACACGCACCATGCGTGGACAGTAGCTAGCAGAAAGCCGGTAATATAACTTTAGAATTGCGACGCAATTATCTTTGACAGAGTATAGTATGTGTGTGTGTGTGTGTGTGTATGTATGTATGTATATATATATATATATATATATATATATATATATATATATATATATATATATATAATATGCCAAGGGATTTTTTACGTGTACTACAACACACACACACACACACACACACATATATATATATATATATATATATATATATATATATATATATATATATATATATAGTGGAAAATTTAAAAAATGCCACTCGGTGGGTGATGTCGTCAGCATCACGCCAGCAGCCTTTACTTCCCAGGACTGAACCTGGTACCCACCTAAGGTTGGGTCGACCTGGAAGCCAAAGTAATTTATAAAGCATTATTTCCAGCCGATACATATAAAAACACAGAGGAGGAACTTTTGAAGCCGTTATATATATATAAACAGACAATGTATTGATAGGCACTAGTAAAAGGAATGAAAAAGAAAAATACTTCTGTCTATGAGTGTCGATCAATGCATTGTATGCTTGTTTATTGTGTGCCCATATATCTTTCCACTTTTTATAGCAGATAAACACATTTGTTCTTGTAATTATCCTCAGCACCAGACACACAGATTCAGACATTTGTTCTTGTAATTATCCTCAGCACCAGACACACAGATTCAGACATGTGTTCTTGTAATTATCCTCAGCACCAGACACACAGATTCAGACATTTTTTCTTGTAATTATCCTCAGCACCAGACACACAGATTCAGACATTTGTTCTTGTAATTATCCTCAGCACTAGACACACAGATTCAGACATGTGTTCTTGTAATTATCCTCAGCACCAGACACACAGATTCAGACATGTGTTCTTGTAATTATCCTCAGCACCAGACACACAGATTCAGACATTTGTTCTTGTAATTATCCTCAGCAGCAGACACACAGATTCAGACATTTGTTCTTGTAATTATCCTCAGCAGCAGACACACAGATTCAGACATTTGTTCTTGTAATTATCCTCAGCAGCAGACACACAGATTCAGACATGTGTTCTTGTAATTATCCTCAGCACCAGACACACAGATTCAGACATTTGTTCTTGTAATTATCCTCAGCAGCAGACACACAGATTCAGACATTTGTTCTTGTAATTATCCTCAGCACCAGACACACAGATTCAGAAATTTGTTCTTGTAATTATCCTCAGTACCAGACACACAGATTCAGACATTTGTTCTTGTAATTATCCTCAGCACCAGACACACAGATTCAGACATTTATTCTTGTAATTATCCTCAGCACCAGACACACAGATTCAGACATTTGTTCTTGTAATTATCCTCAGCACCAGACACACAGATTCAGACATTTGTTCTTGTAATTATCCTCAGCACCAGACACACAGATTCAGACATTTGTTCTTGTAATTATCCTCAGCAGCAGACACACAGATTCAGACATTTGTTCTTGTAATTATCCTCAGCAGCAGACACACAGATTCAGACATTTTTTTTTGTAATTATCCTCTGCAGCAGACACACAGATTCAGACAAACTTAGAAACACAAGTCCGCGCAAATATCACACAGACTCACTGTTCTAACAACAAAAACAATAGTTGGAACAGCAGTTGTGGACACTAGATGGAACAGCAGTTGTGGACACTAGTTGGAACAGCAGTTGTGGACACTAGATGGAACAGCAGTTGTGGACACTAGATGAAATAGCATTTGTGGACACTAGTTGGAACAGCAGTTGTGGACACTAGATGGAACAGCAGTTGTGGACACTAGATGGAACAGCAGTTGTGGACACTAGATGGAACAGCAGTTGTGGACACTAGATGGAACAGCAGTTGTGGACACTAGATGGAACAGCAGTTGTGGACACTAGTTGGAACAGCAGTTGTGGACACTAGATGGAACAGCAGTTGTGGACACTAGATGGAACAGCAGTTGTGGACACTAGATGGAACAGCAGTTGTGGACACTAGATGGAACAGCAGTTGTGGACACTAGATGGAACAGCAGTTGTGGACACTAGTTGGAACAGCAGTTGTGGACACTAGATGGAACAGCAGTTGTGGACACTAGATGGAACAGCAGTTGTGGACACTAGTTGGAACAGCAGTTGTGGACACTAGTTGGAACAGCAGTTGTGGACACTCGATGGAACAGCAGTTGTGGACACTAGTACGAACAGCAGTTGTGGACACTAGTTGGAACAGCAGTTGTGGACACTAGTTGGAACAGCAGTTGTGGACACTATTTGGAACAGCAGTTGTGGACACTAGTACGAACAGCAGTTGTGGACACTAGTTGGAACAGCAGTTGTGGACACTAGATGAAATAGCATCTGTGGACACTAGATGGAACAGCAGTTGTGGACACTAGTTGGAACAGCAGTTGTGGACACTAGATGGAACAGCAGTTGTGGACACTAGTTGGAACAGCAGTTGTGGACACTAGTTGGAACAGCAGTTGTGGACACTAGATGGAACAGCAGTTGTGGACACTAGCTGGAACAGCAGTTGTGGACACTAGATGAAATAGCATCTGTGGACACTAGATGGAACAGCAGTTGTGGACACTAGATGAAATAGCATCTGTGGACACTAGATGGAACAGCAGTTGTGGACACTAGATGAAATAGCATCTGTGGACACTAGATGGAACAGCAGTTGTGGACACTAGATGGAACAGCAGTTGTGGACACTAGTTGGAACAGCAGTTGTGGACACTAGTTGGAACAGCAGTTGTGGACACTAGTTGGAACAGCAGTTGTGGACACTAGTTGGAACAGCAGTTGTGGACACTAGATGAAATAGCATTTGTGGACACTAGTTTTTCGCGGCCAGCCTTTGTAAGGTAAGTTTAGCAATCAGCATCACAATTTAAATGTATTCATATAAAACAGGAGTGTGGCTTAGGCGTCGCGAGTCTGACTTGTAATTCCAACGTACCGCGATTGAAACCCACTGCTGGCTGCATAGTTTTTTATCATGGTATCGGGTGTCGCAGGTCAACCCAGCCTAAAATGGGTACCAGGATGTATGTCTTGGGGAAGTAAAGACGGCTGGCATAATGCTGATCACATTACCCACCTAGTGCCGATTAGTCTGTAAATTATATGGGTGCTCTTCCCATATACCCGATGCGACCAAAGGCGTGAATAGGGATCTTTACATTTTACTTTTTGTATGCAAAACAAGGACATAATAAATTATGCTTCGATGTATCACATTTTCACATTTAGCTTCTTCTGCTTTTCATGTATAGTTCAGACAGTTTTTCGCACTGCCCTTCAAGTCCATGTTGAGTCCCAAGTCACTGCCACCAAGTTCTAAGTCAAGTCTCGAGTCACTAGGAACACTTAAAAATCGAATACTGATTCAAGTCACTTCATGCAAGTGGTGCAAATTTCCCGTGGAAAGTCCTGGTTGTTCGTCCATTTAGACTTTGGCTTTGTGACAGGGCTTCAGTTTTGCCTGTATATCCGTTTTTCAGGCTTATTTATGGGCAGATAGTTGCTCCTTGTCGCTCGGGCAGATGCACTCCGACTTTGAAGGAATCTCCAAATGAGTCGACTCTTACGACATGTTTGTTAGGAAGTAGTGAGCCTAATCTTGTTTTCCCTACAATGTGACCCCAAAACCAACACAGGGACAACAGTTAATCACAATTTTGCTTTCCTTTCTTCTTCTTCTACTTCTTTTTCCTCAACATTGCTTATTTTATTCAGTGCTCCTAGATGCAAATAAGACTTCTGTCTTTGCCTTTTATGTTTATGGAGAGTTCTAGAACAAACAGGAAGCGATAACGGCGGCGCTTGTTCTTGAGGTTGCGTATACACAAATTAGATATGATATTTCGATGACCGCACGGATGGAGAAGTGGGTCAATACAATGCCGTTTCTTATAGAGAAGGCCTTGGTCAGTCCCAGGTTGTGGAACTGGACAGCAGTGGTCTTGTATTCTCGTAGGTCTGCTCTCCGTCTGGGTTCATTAATCTCAGAGTCACGCATTAGAGCTCCAGACTGCCAAGGGGAATCCGTCATCTGTTTAGGCTCTTTAATGTGTATACAAGAAACATTGCAAGCCTGAAAGTACCAGAGGTTGGAAGGATATTGACATTTGCGGATGATATTCAGGGATATTCCCTGACCTAGGTAGGGAAGAAATGTAAAACCTATAGCCCAGGAGCTACACGAGGCAAAAGAAGTTCCTGGGCGTTCTTATCAAACGCTAATGGTCGATATTTGATACAGGACAGCCTGGCATATGATACCACAATATACAGCTAGAGAATGGAGCTGGAGACGGTCATTGCAGCTTTGTGCTGGCTATAGAACATATCACACACACACACACACACACACACACACATATATATATATATATATATATATATATATATATATATACACACATATATTTAAACACACACATATACACACACACACACGTCGTGATTGTAACAGACAGACAGAAAGCACGCTGAGGAAGGTGAGTACAGGCATGCTTCGTGCACAGTGGCGCGCTTATCATGGAAGGTCAAGGGTTAAGGAGCATTGCCTGGATCTTTCCTCCGGGGTATGCCGGCGTGTTGAGAAGTAAAACAGCGGACAGACTGGCTGGATCTGCACAACTTGGTGGAATACTGATGCATGCCGGTGTGTTGAGAAGTGAAACAGCGGACAGACTGGCTGGATCTGCACAACTTGGTGGAATACTGATGCATGATAAGGCAAATGTAGATAAGGCCTTATGGGAGCACGTGTACATCTCAGAACAGCAAATTAATCTTGACAGTCTTGTGAGAGTGATGCAGCGGGGAGTGACGAAGGGATCTGGCCAATACATGACACTCAGAGGAGAGACAAGACGGACATATAACCAGACTGCTACTGACACCATTTGTATTGGAACTTGCTGACTGCCGAAGATGGGGACGTAGGGCTTATGGGAAAGCCCCGAGAGATGTTATGTCGGTTCTTGAATCAACTCAGCTCAACTGACCTATTATCGCCCCCTCCTCCGGGGGCCGTTCCGAATTTGACAGATGCAGCTATACCCCCCCCCCCTCTCTCCCCCCCCCCAGGGAGCGCTCAATTTATAAAACACTGCTCTGATTGGTTTTAAAAACGCGGAAGAGAAAATATACAACTATGTTGCAAAAGGGGCCACCAGGAAGGGCACTATTGGTGGCTACTGAAGAACTGAACGTGTGAGGTTCCTGAATTGACCGATGTAATTCCAGCGACGCATTCTAATAAAATCAGACACATATTTTTGTTTTGTTTCCTGTCTTATAGATGTATTGGACCTAAAGTCCGACCAGTGAACATTCAATAGCTTTCGGAGGCATCTATTCTCGAAAGCGACTAGTTTCTTATCGATTGATACTGATGATTTCCAACTCTCACAACCATAAGTTAGCACTGGGATCACACAGGAATTGAAGACCTTAAGTTTCGTGTTGTTGCTGAGTGATCTTGACTTCCAAATGTTTGACAGTTTGTTAAAGGCACTTGATGCTAACGCGATTCGAATATCGTGTTGCTGTTCTATAAATAGCAGGATACGTCAAGTGTACAAGTGGTTTACGTCAATGTTCTTCAAACGTTTTACATCTTCGGAGTGACAAAACGGGGAATAGATTCTCGGATTTCCTGACAGTCTACCTCCTCCTCCTCCTCCTCCTCCTTCTTCTTCTTCTTCTTCTTCTTCTTCTTCTTCTTCTTCTTCTTCTTCTTCTTCTTCTTCTTCTTCTTCTTCTTCTTCTTCTTCTTCTTCTTCTTCTTCGTCTTCTTCTTTTGCTTTTTCTTTTTTTTCCCTTCCTATTTATCTCCTTCTCCTTCTTCTTCTTCTTCTTCTTCTTCTTCTTCTTCTTCTTCTTCTTCTTCTTCTTCTTCTTCTTCTTCTTCTTCTTCTTCTTCTTCTTCTTCTTCTTCTTCTTCTTCTTCTTCTTCTTCTTCTTCTTCTTCTCCTCCTCCTCCTCCTCCTCTTCCATTTACTTTAACGAAATGTTGGGGGAGATTACGTGATCTTCTGTATTATCTTTAAATTGTGGTATGAGCTGGCCTAAATTACTTTAATGCAATTCTTAATGACATCGTTCCATCGTCTGTATGGTCTTCCTGTTGCTCTGTGTCCAATGTATTACTTCAACTTGACTCTATGTGGCCATTGTTACTAAGGCATTCTCGTCAGATGTCCAAACCACCTCATAAGTTTCTTTTTTTTTTTAAACTGTATGACTGGTTTCAAGTATAGTCTTCTGAATTCTTCATTTTTAAATTTTTTTTTTTTTAATTTAATTTCTTATCTCTTTTTGTTACACAGCTATTCCAAGACAACTCATCTCTGTTGTTATTATGTTGTTTTCATTAGCTTTAGTAGGATTCCAGATTGACAATAGTAGCATAAAAACACACAAGTTGACAAGTTAACCGATAAACATAAACACATACAAATGTTATCAGCAGTTTATTAGGAAAATTCCGATGTCATACAATTACAAAGATCAGCCAAAAGAATAATTGTAACTGTATGAAGGTTACAACATCTGATATATGTGCCACGTACATTGTTTTACCTGGAGCTCAGGTCTTGGCCAGGCCAGACTTTTTTTCTCCCCTTCACCCTTCAAAAATGACAGTGCGTCCCATGTCGACACAGCTTTAAATGGATAGGAGGTAAAGCCATGGGAAGTAAAAGACGCCGACGTGATGATGAGCATATCACCAATCAAGTACCGATTGATCTATAAAATATAGATATATCCGTATATGCCCAGTGTGCCCAAAGACGTGATTAAAAAGTTCTTTTGATTTTTGTTTAAACAGTCTCACCCGCTAGGTCGCAACATAGTGCCGGAGCCATAGTAACCGACACTTTTGTTTCCTCCTCTTCGCGTTCACCGGCTGTAAACTCCGATGAAAAGTTCTGGTTATTCGTCCACTTCTGAACTTCAGGCTTGTTCCAGAACGTGAGCTTTGCATGCACATCCGTTTTACAGATATGGTTTGTTTGTACGCAGACCGTTGGTTTCGTGCTTCTCGTGTAGAAGCACTACGACTTCGAAGGAAACCCCTAACTAGTCGACTCTAAGGACATGCTTGTTAGGGAGGCAGTGGGTCTACCCCCACCCGCACCCCCGACACAAAAGGACCCCGGAAACCAAACGGGGAACATGTAGTCGACACGTGATGAGGTTTAGGTTTAAATGTAGATTTATACAACAGATCAACATCATGACACAAGGGGTAACCCATAAGTGCTCCGTTCTACTTCTGACCCAAACCTGAGTCCGATCTTACTACCCAGATACCAGGAGACATTTCTAGAAGTCCACGTGAAAATAAAACCAGCCCTCACCAGGGCATGAACCCGGGACCCCCATCACTCGATGCGGAAGCCATACCTCGAAACCACGCAGTTCCCATGCTTTAGGTAAATCATTTGTGGTGCCCCACTGTAAAACACTATTTGTGATGGTTCGGTGTTTACGTATCTTCTCAAGGTACATGGACTCAGCAATACAAACATAACACCAATAACACAAATATAGCTGATACAAACTGTTCATGTAGTCAGGAAGCTTTCTACCCAGTCGATGTACTTCAGAGGTAGAACTATCTAGGGGGATCTCAGAATCAAGTTAGCACTATCAAGACTACTTAAACTTTAACTTGTGCAGAGCTAATCTCACAATCTCTGTATCCACTGAGTCGCTCAGCACAGGTTACTCAACATGTTTTTAGTCACTCGTTGAACATTCTGGTTGTTCGTCCACTTATGTACTGTACGCTTGTTTCAGAAAATGAGTTTTGCATGCATGTCCGTTTTGCTGTTCTGACTTATGTGTACGCAGACTGTTTTTTTTTTTTTTTAAATCTCATTGAAATTTACTCCGACTTGAAAGGAAAGCCCCAATTAGTCGACTCTTGCGACCTGGTTTATGACTCCCCTCCTCCACAGTGAGGCCTCCAAGAAACCCCACACAGGAATCATCTAGCCCACACACATAATTAGGTACACTATTTGTTACAGCCCACCAGTGCTCCGCAACCTGTCACTTGAAGAACATTGGTCTACGTGTCGGTATGCAGTCATATCTAGTCCCAAGTTTCCAATTGCGACATAACAAGTAGCCTCCCCATGCATCCAGTGATCCGAAACTGTCGAGTCCGAACTGCGCCTGTTTTTACTCTATCCGGGGTCATAGAACTACACCCTTTAAAAAAAGTTCTTTGCACCAGATAAACACTTTGTTGCTTACCAAAAAACAACAAAAAATTCAGTGACAAGTGCCGTTTGCTTAAATATGAGAAGCACAGCCTGTTTAGTAATGTTGTATCAGCTAGAACATATGACGTGGTTGTAACTGACTTACAGAGTATGTTGAGAAATTTGGAGACATGTATGCTCCGTGCAGAGCGCTTCAACGCTTCAGAGGTAGTTAGTGTCCCTTGTATATTTTCTCCAGTTTATGTGTGTTGGGGAATAAACAGACAGATATACTGGCTGGTTCTGCTCTAGGTGGTGGTAAACTGATGCAGCACAAGCTAGACACTGTAAGGGTCTTGTGGAAGCGAGTGAACCGCGCCGAGGCACATACAGGTCGTCACGGTTGTAAAGAGATTGGTGCAGTGAGTTGTGACCAGGGAATCTGGCCGACGCTCAACATCCAAGGCAGGAGCGAGACAGACATACAATCATACTGTTGCTAGTACCGTCGAAATTGGAACTCTGCGCTTGCTGTTGAAGATGGGGACGAAGCATTTATGTGAATGTTCTGAGTGCTATGATTTCGGTTTCTATTACTCCCCCACCCCCCCCCCCTCATTTACCCTCGACCAAATCTCCAGTAATTGTGAAAGAGATGTAAGTGTTCTCCCTAAGTCATACAGTATATGCAAATTATCTTTGAACGCCTTATTTACATATTTCATATTATTTTCAGTATAATATTACATTTATTTGCTATTCAAAACATTAGTAATGTACTAGTAGTCGTAGTAGTAGTAGTAGTAATAGTAGTAGTAGTAGTAGTAGTAGTAGTAGTAGTAGTAGTAGTAGTAGTAGTAGTAGTAGTGTTAGTGGTAGTGGTAGTAGTAGTAGTAGTAGTAGTATTAGTTGTAGTAGTAGTAGTAGTAGTAGTAGTAGTAGTACTAGTAGTAGTAGCAGTAGTAGTAGTTGTAGTATTCGTGGTGGTGGTAGTAGTAGTAGTAGTAGTAGTAGTAGTAGTAGTAGTAGTAGTAGTAGTAGTAGTAGTAGTAGTAGTAGTAGTAGTTGTAATAGTATTAGTTGTAATTGTAGTAGTAGTAGTAGTAGTATTGGTAGTAGCAGTAGTCGTAGTAGTAGTAGTTAGTAGTAGTAGTATTGATGGTAATAGTAATCGTAGTAGTAGTAGTATTTGTTGTAATAGTAGTAAAAGTATTGGAAGTGGTAGTGGTAGTAGCAGTAGTAGTAGTATTCGTGGTGGTGGTAGTAGTAGTAGTAATAGTAGTTGTTGTTGTTGTAATAGTATTAGCTGTAATTGTAGTAGTAGTAGTAGTAGTAGTAGTAGTAGTAGTAGTAGTAGTAGTAGTAGTAGTAGTAGTAGTAGTAGTAGTAGTATTGGTAGTAGTAGTAGTCTTAGTAGTCTTAGTAGTTAGTAGTAGTAGTATTGATGGTAATAGTAATCGTAGTAGTAGTAGTATTTGTTGTAGTAGTAGTAAAAGTATTGGAAGTGGTAGTGGTAGTGGCAGTAGTAGTAGTATTCGTGGTGGTGGTAGTAGTAGTAGTAATAGTAGTAATTGTTGTTGTAATAGTATTAGCTGTAATTGTAGTAGTAGTAGTAGTAGTAGTAGTAGTAGTAGTAGTAGAAGTAGTAGTAGTAGTAGTAGTAGTATTGGTAGTAGTAGTAGTCTTAGTAGTCTTAGTAGTTAGTAGTAGTAGTATTGATGGTAATAGTATTCGTAGTAGTAGTAGTATTTTTTGTAGTAGTAGTAAAAGTATTGGTAGTGGTCTAAGTAGTAGTAGTAGTAGTAGTAGTAGTAGTAGTAGTAGTAGTAGTAGTAGTAGTAGTAGTAGTAGTAGGTAGTAGTAGTAGTAGTAGGTAGTAGTAGTAGTAGTAGCAGTAGTATTAGGGCTTTGTCTAGAAGGAAAGGGGCCGGTACTCACCAAAAAGTATTTTGTAATATGTGATACATATAATAAGACCATAAAAAAGAATAACAGTAGTATAAATAAATTAGTTGTGCAACCTTTTCAGGACGTTGTAGAACCAAGCCCAAAATTAATGGCTGTTTGTGATTTTACCAAGCAATTTTATCTTTCGTAGTTTGCTATTGGCATTTAGTGATCGGTTCTCCCAATCCTCCTCGAAATCTAACTAAAGCGGCAAGGTACCCGGGGTGTTTCGGAATCACAACGACCAAGCCACAGACGCCGACAGTCACAATAAATAGAATAGCTATAAAACTAACAAGGAAGATCGCGATGACATTGAACAGCGTCGTGTTTGGTTTGAATACCTCACGCTTCGAAATTTGATTCCTATATTAAATACGAGGCGACAGGAAAACATGTTTTTGAAGAACGATTTTTATTTTTGCTGTGTCACGGTCTAGTGTAGTGTGTGGATTCTTCCTTGTAGTAAATAGCAATCGTTTGGGAGAAAAAAAAAATTTAACCAGGGATACCGACACACAGAAAAATACTTTGGGGAAAAAAAGAGGGTGGGGTCAAAGCCTCAGCCCCCTTATATTTTTTTCCTCGAGGTGGTGACTCAAGAGGTTGGATCCTTGTTTAAGTGCATAATAATGTAATAATAACAATAAAATAGTAATAATAATAACTACAATGTGCTGAGTGGTAACTAAGAAAACGAATATGAAATGTAGAAGTAAAGTGAGGACCTTTTTCCACACCTTTAGGCGTGTTAGGCATATTGGGCTAGACCTATATTTTGTAGACCAATCGGCACTTGGTGGGTTATGTGGTCAGCATCACATCGGGTCCTTTGCTTCCCAAGACTGAAATGCATACAGACACTTTCTATACGGGGTTGTGGAGCCGCTTGGCCCCTTTACTAATTTTCTAACAGGAAAAGAGGGTCCTAACTCCGACTCCCAAAAGTTCTGTGGGCTAGGGGTGTTTAAGTCCCCCCCCCCCCTTTTCCTCCCGATTCCAGCACCCCTGCATGTAGCCTGGTTGGGTTCTTTATTAATATCGTACCCCCATATGATGTCACAGGATAGTCCAACATTTAAGAGGGTTGTAAGACTAGGTTTCCCGGCTTTCTGATGCTTTTAACGACCCCAAAACAACTAGAACTGGCCCTAACCCCCAACCCACCTAAGTCCCGGGAGAGAGTGCAGCCTTGGTCCCACAGCTGAATTCAACCTATCTACCACCCCGTGAAATATTAGACTGTCCCGTGACCTGTTGATTTCCCCCTGTTTAGTGTAGGATATTAATAAAGCATACCCGGTTGTAAACACGGTTGGAGAAGACATCTTCTGCTTCCTTGTTTTTCTTTGTCGTGCCTGTCTGAAGTTACACTAGTGATGAAGTAGTGCATTTTTTTGCTTAGTCCCTCTGAAGGTTGGGGGGTTAAGGTTTGGACATGGTCGGATAGTTCACCACTACAAGTGTCTCTGGGAAGCTACTGTACTGTTGGGGAGCAGCTAGACGCTCGCCTGTGGATCCGAAGCTCGTGGGTTCACATCCTAACGGAGCCGAACTTTTTAAAAATGACCTTGGTTCCTAGGACGACATAGTCTTAAATGGGCACCAGATAGATTCCTGGGAAGTAGAGGTTGATGGCGTCATGTTGACTACATCACCCACCGAGTGTCGATGGATTTATAAAATGTACGTGTAGCCTTAGGCCAATGGCATGAAGGAATATCATCAGTAGAATTGATCCAGAACACAAAAGACCGAGATTTGTCGCGACGTATGAACGCCTGCCTACGCCAGTTGGCAAGGCACTTGATGATGATGATGACGATGATGATAATGAGCCCTATATGCTGCGTACGACTGAAGAGGTGGAAAAACTTCATTTTCATGTTTACAGTTAACGCTAGCGGGAATCTTCATGTGGACGCAGTGCAGATGTTTCCTTAGCCTCTCTGAAGGTGGTGAGTTCAGTTTTGGACAGGGTCGTTGGGTCACGACTGCAATGGTTTCCAAGACCATTGAAGACGACTCACTTGGCAGACTATAAAGCTGCTCTAGGGTAGAAGCCGAGTTGTATGGGCTAAAAGCTTGTGCCGGTCTCTGTGGCGGCGTGGTCAAGTCATTTGTCTCTCTCTTTGATAGTCGTGGGTTCGTTTCACGAACATGTCGTGCAGTTAACCAGTGTGAAATTTACTGATTGTTAAGGATCGTCGCTGGAGCTGAAGAGTTCGGATGGCGAGCCGTTTTGCGGGAAAGGAACGAGATGTATGGGATAAACCAAGGGCAATGAATTCAGACATCTCGATTTTAACACACTACAATGTGTTATAATTAAAGCGGACAGGACCCACTTCATTGCGTGTATCCCAGTTAGCCGCCTGTCACACAAAATACAAACTCTGTGCCGTCAGCGACGATCCCTAGGGATCAACTTAAAGACTAAAAATATGAACTCAACGAATTCATGATCTTCTTCAGAACGTGAGGC
>CAJHNH020000006.1:57500-330000 GCA_905116865.2 Candidula unifasciata
GTATGTATGTATGTATGTATGTATGTATGTATGTATGTATGTATGTATGTATGTATGTATGTATGTATGTATGTATGTATGTATGTATGTATGTATGTATGTATGTATGTATGTATGTATGTATGTATGTATGTATGTATGTATGTATGTATGTATGTATGTATGTATGTATGTATGTATGTATGTATGTATGTATGTATGTATGTATGTATGTATGTATGTATGATGTATGTATGTATTGTATGTATGTATGTATGTATGTATGTATACAGTTGACTTTTGTAAACTATGAATAACTGAACGTTTCAAATGTTAAATGAGCCTGTGTGCCTAATTTGTGATCCTTTTGGGGGGGGGGCGGGGAAAAATCACACACACCCACACGCACACACATATCTATGTGTGTGTGTAGGTGTGTATGTGTGTACGTGCGTACGTGCGTGTGTTTGTCCAGATGGACACAGTCAACGAAAATGTCTTGCCGACAGTTGGCGTGTGATCAAAATACAACAACACGGCACATCTGCAGCTTCGAAGAATGCTGACTACGTTGACAATCATCGGACACATAGACCCGCCTTACGACCGCACCGTTGTTGCTCACATGGCATATTAACCCCAGAAATGACTGAAGCAGGCTGTGAAAGCCCCAGGTTGACTTAACCCCAGTGATACCTGCAGTCGAAGCTGATCATTGTCCTTGCTCGGAAATAGAATCCGTTCCATTGTGTCGGAGATTGGTTGCACAACCCGCAGTGCTTCAGTAGTCTTGTAAAGATTTCAGAATCCTAGCACAGGGCTTATGAAACTTTGCATGTTGGTGACACACTTTATGACGAACATAATTTCACGACTCCGTAATTTAGTCTTCTAGCGATCAGAGGTTAAACAAAGCACACATGAAAGATACGGACATATGGATAAATTGCTTTGACGCGACACACATTCACAGTGCAGCAGACACCCTAATGGCCGCTACACACAGTTTTGAAAGCTCTGCTATAGCATATTTAACTCTTTTTGAACCAAACAAATCACGGATTCTGTTCTTAAATCAAGGACGCAGAACAAGGTACCACATTTTTCTGTAGACACAAACCATACCTTCGCCAGAATCAACCCTTACCCCCACCGCTACCCACCCACTCCCATCTCAACTATCTTCTTTGTGCACCAAATTCAGTAGCACGGGAGTTCTGATACATACAAGCGCACACAATCCCTGCCCTTGCTACTCCATCAAAAATCTTCAACAAGTCTAGAGTTCCGATCCAATCCAATCCATTTGCAGAACAAAACTTGTAAATAAAAATTCACTCGCGTTCAAGCGTTTCAGCTCCTTAGAGCACTTGCTTATATTTGCGATCCTAATTGTAATGAACGTGTTCAGATAATGTTTCCTGTGGTTCCATTGGTTCTTGTTTTCATCAGACGGTGTAACTGTTGGTAATGTTTCCTTCTATAACACTCTTGTCGCATGTCGGTGTTGGTTTCTATTTCTAAAGAGGTATGTATTTTACAGTTCAGCGGCACAGGAGTTCTTTTACTCGAGCACAACAGTCTCTCTCTCCCCTCCCCCCCCCCCAATCTTTCATCAGCACTAGAGCTCAAAAGCGCGAGAGTGATAATAATCATGCACATTAGCCCCCACCACCTCCCCCCTCTTTTTTTCGTTGTTTTAAACCCCCCTACTACCAGCTACTAGGGTACCGGTTCAAGCCACTGGTTTTAGTGCAATTAATAATTCTAGACCAATATACTTGGCACAAAGAAACCAGAACGCAATCATAGCTGATACTGCTCGCAGTAAGGTTAAAAGTGCTCGATTTTGTTTTGTTGTTTTGTTTTCAAAAACGGACAGACCAGCCTCGATATGTCTTCTCTCTATACACATACTCCTCGAGTGATGTGATGTCGGTTCTTGATTCGATCAACTCAACAAAGAAAGGGCGGTAGGAGAAGGGGACACAACCCCACTAACAATTATTGAACTTGCCTGGGCTCCCAGGTACCAGAGCCCAAGTTCGAATGTACTTGCTGCGAAGCACCCAAACAATACATCGGTGAGGCCTTTCCCTACTTAAACTTAATAAAAGAATAATTTTAAAAAAAAACCAACACAATAAAGACAATGTGTATGGATGCGGTAAGAAAATCAGCTAGTTGACGGGGGGTTGGCTTATATTATGAGGAGTATTTGTGAAGAGTCATGTCACTTTGGGTCAAACATCAGAGGTTAGCGTATCTGAGTAGCTTGTTGTGAAGGAGTAGAGCGGCCTGACTTTGTAGGTGAGGTGTCACCTGAGGTAATCACTTATCGAAACTAGATGACTGAGGTAAAGCTATTGATAATCTTGAAAAGATAAGAAAAATATAACCAGTTGTTTAATTATCTTGGAGTCATATTCGTGTTTGTTTCTCTTCGTCGTTGAACTGATGAAGGCTAGATATCGCAACGCCTTTTGTTTTGTTATTATAATTGGTTTTGTAAAGTTGACATTCGTCTTCTTCTTTCGTTGGCTTGAAATAGATTATATCTGTAATGCAGTCTCTAGTATGAACTTTAATGTCTGTTATAATGCAATCAGGGACCCGTACAGTTTGGCTTGCACTAGTAGTATTGCACTAGTGTTTCTCTTAGCCAAAAGTGTTGCCTTGATAGGTGTATTTGGGACGGTCTAGGGGGCCGTAGCCTGTTGTCTCAGATGCCTATTTCTGTGATGACCACAGACATGTGTATATGGGTGTTGATCCAGTCCTGATGCATCAAGACGTTTTCAGCACCTTAACATCCTGAAATCAATATAAATTCAATTGCAGAAGTTGAGGAGAAAGTTAAGTAAAGCCACGCCATCAGGCGAATTGGTCACATTGGGCTAGACTTATATTTTATAGATCACTTCATTGGAGATGTTGAGAAAAAAGTACTTTTTCCAATCTGTTTTCCAGTTCCACTTTGGAATACGGCAAAAAGAGTCGGATTCCATTTCCGGCCGTTTCGTTATAGCTATGCCAGATTTAGCAGTAACAGGTGTAATTAAATTCCCTCCCATAAACGTTCCATTTCAGCATTCTGGTATATTTTAAAGTCACGCAACCTGGAAAAAAACATTTACATAATACAAGCACTAACCAATATTTATGTGGCTGTGCAAATCTCTGATCTCAAAGCAGACGAAGCTAGCAATTCACACAGTGTTGCTAATATTGCCTCCAAAAACACCACAGCCTTGTAGTTTGCTCTCTAACCTATTAACTCAGCCTTTTGAGTAAAATCCCACTTCGGTGGATTGCATTTGCAACCTCAAACTTCTTCTAGGTCTCTACAACCTCGTAATCTGAGAACATGAATTTTTGTAAGCAAGGAAAGGCTGGGAAAATAATTATTATCTGCATTTTAATTCTTGTATTGATAACTTTCCGTACGATTATTGGTCTTTCTGAAAAATAATAGAATGTTCCTACTGTCTCCTATCACTGACATGATATTACAGGGTTATTATAAAGTTTCACTGCACTTTGTGAACAGAACAAATCTGAAAAACGAAATACAAGACGTCACAAAAAGTGTGTTTAAAAGTCATTAAAAAGTAACTGCAATAGTCTAACGTGGTTTTGGGGAAAGCTGAAAAGTTCCAATGAAATATTTATTGTAACGAGTGTTTCATGACATGATCTTTCTTACGTAATGACCTCTATTTCGAAATACTTCTTCAACAAAAAACAAAAAACATGTTTCCGTTGACACCATTATATTTTAAGTGCAAAGAATTACTTTTATATAATTTACTTCGTTTTTCAAAAAAAAAAAAAAAAAATGTATGCATACAAAGGACTTTACAAACACCCTGTATGGATTTCTTGTATCTAAAGTGTAGTGTTTGCCTGCTGCTGTCCCACAGCGTGACTGCTGAACTCATTCAGACCTTAGCAGAGTAGCACCTCGATACACTTCAGATCCTGGGGCGTTTATACGAATCTTCCCATTGGAAGTAAAAGGAAGAATGATTAAAGTTTCCATTTTAAAAAAAAATCCTTTTGTTATTGATATAATATACATTAGTTGTGTTGTCTAATATAATTTATGTATTGTTGAATACTATAATACATAAATGCAAAAACAGTTAAATGAAGTAAGGAAAACCTCACTTTGTCTTCCTGAAAATAGTCGAATGCCTATCAGGTTGGTACCGGGAAGAGAGCAGAAGGAGATTTTGTTTTGAAGTAGAGTCCCCTTGCAATAAAGTTTGGAAATCTGAAATTCTTGTGTGCTTTTTGTTTCTTTTTCATTTTTGAAAAATCTCTTTTCGCTATCTGGGCGTGGCTGGAGTTCACCAGGTTTGACTTTAACTAAAATCTGTGCAAGAACTTTGATTCTGCCTTTTCCTCAGAAAGTTTAAGATGTGACATTGTTTAGTTTTTCCAGACAGTGCTGTTACGGCATGTTTCGGCGATGTTCGGGTGATGCTTCTCTGCAAAGTTATTGACATCAAACCGTGGCTTTGTCTCGAGGGACTTTAAATAGTCTGTCGCTCATACAAGTTCTAGCACAGGGTTGTAAGCTAAATAAAGGTCGTATACAGAGCAAATGTTTTTTTATAACCAAACAGGACGTATACTAAGTTGAATGTATACTAAAGCGAACGTATACCGAGGTACCAGTGTAACTGATGATCTTCTTCTCGACTCCTTGGAATAGAAGTGGTTGCAGTAACAAATGTTTAGGGCTGAATGAATTACAAAGCTCTAGTTAGCATGTGTGAAATCCAATTAATTCAGGCCCGTGATTTTACCTGACATGGTATGGATAATCTCCCATTGAATTGATAGTCCCTAGATAGTGTGTCTGTGGCAGGATCACTTTCATTTATTTAAGTTTTAGTTATGTTAACATAAATAGAAATTGTCTAAGCTGCATTGTTCGTCATTGATGGAACATAGTAACTACTGCATATCTCACACAGGGTAACTTTATAAGAGGCAATCAAAGAGAACGGCATGGATGGTACCATGATAACTTTCTTTTTCTTATTCTCCATCATTCGGAGCTCTTGAGGTTCAATGCTGCAGATATCACCCGCTTCTATTCATCTCTCTGGTTGGCCTTCTCTTTCCAGTTGGTGACACCAAATGTTTGTAGGTATGTCTAGATATGATCTCTCCATTTTCTTCTTGGTCTGCCTCCTGGTCTACGACCACTAAACTTCCCTGTGTGCACTGTTGTTACCTCTCTGCCGGAAAACCACCCGCGTGTTAGAACTTGTAAGAGTCCAAACTGGTCTCGACAACGCGCGCTTTATTTGTTTACCTCTTTCAAGACAAAACCACGTATTGATGTCATTGACTTTGCAGAGAAGTATCACCCTAACAAAGCCCAAACATGCCGTAATAGCATTGTCTCTAATGACCAGACAATGGCACATTTCCGAAACAACCCGAGGAGAAGACAGAAGCAAAGTTCTGGGGACCGGTTTTGAAGTAAAAGACAAAAGGGATGACCATCAACCAGGTTTAAAAAGCGAAAAAAAAGGCGAGGGGAATAAAGAAAGAAAAGGTAAAATACACCAACATTTCAGACTCCTGATGTTTTATTGGAAGGATATACCGTCCAAATAATAATAACTCCTCCTTCCTTTTCTAAACCATCCTAGTAAGCTCTCAACTCTTATGAGGAAAGTGAAGTGAGGCTCAATTTTCATTTATTTTATCTAATAGCTTTTGTCTAGGAAGTCGCCGTGGCGTTGGTGGCTTTACCCCCTCCTGATGATCGGGAGGTCGTGGGTTTGTGTCCTGAAGGAGCTGGACTCTTTTTAAAAATGACCTTCTCTTAGGTCGCCCCAGCCTTGAGTGGGTACCAGGTGCAGTCTTGGAAAGCAAAGACGGCCGGCATGCTGTTGACCACATCACCCAGCAAGTCCCAAATGGTCTATAAAAATATAGGCCTAGCCCTATATACACAATACGCTTGAAGGCGTGGAAAAGGGACCTTTACTTACTTATTACTTACCTTACTGCTTTTATATGTGTGCATATAAATTATTTTACATCAGCCCAAGAATGTATAATATGCCCCTGACAGTGTGATTTATTTCTTTGGAATGGATTAATCCTTCTCCCTTTATGTCTTATGGGAACATCAGTTTGATATACGTCCTGATTGGTAAGCTCTCAATGACCACGAACCGATTAAGTACGTATACCAAGGCACCACTGGAGTTGCCTCCCGAGAGTTCTTACGCAATGCTTGTCACTCTGAAAGGAGCATGCTTGTCTCTACCCCTCTCAACAGTTACACCGGCGACATGTCTGTACAGCTGATTCTCAATCCAGCGTAAGGCAGCAGTAACTGCATTCACCTCCATCCGCAAACCAGACGTTGTGATGTACTCAACCCAAAGACTAACTCCCCACCCCGCCACCCCCAACCATAAGAAAAGATCGCATTTTGAGCATTTGTACATTGCATTGACAAAAGAACACGAAAGAAAACTAACCACCTGTAAGATGAGATGTTTGAGAATGGCTGTGAATAAAACCATAAGAGATCGAGTGAGAAACGACGTGATCACAAAAACTGTTGGTACAACACTTATCGACGAATTTATTGAGAAACAAAGAATTAAATGGTTTGGCCTTCTAATGAGAATGAAACCAACGATGCAAGCAGCTAGAGCGTACAACCTGAAAATCGAAACATCAAGAGACAGAGGAAGACCGAGAAGAACATGGATTGAAGGAGTCACTGACATCTTGAGACTGCATAGCATCACGGTATATCAAGTGACTGAGCACGACCTGGCTCGGCTGCCGATCGTTTGATGAATTGCGACGCCTAGCGGCATAAGCAGACATTGACAAAAAGTTGGTACTGGGAAGAGAGGAGGCGGATATTTTATTTTGAAGTAGAGTCCCCTTCCAATAAAGTTTAGGAATCTGAAATTCTTGTGTGATTTTTGTTTCTTTTTCATTTAAAAAAAAATCTCTTTCCACTATTTGGACGTGGCTGGAGTTAACCAGGTTTGACTTTAACTAAAATCCGTGCAATAACTTTGATTCTGCCTTTTTCTCAGAAAGTTTCAGATGTGACATTGTCTAGTCGTTCCAGACAGTGCTGTTACGACATGTTTCGGCGATGTTCGGGTGATGTTTCTCTGCAAAGTTATTGACATCAAACCGTGGATTTGTCTCGAAAGAAAAGTGCATTAGGTTGTTTTTTAAAAAAATATATTATTGTTATTAAAAAAAATAGCATATTTTTATTATTATTATTATTATTATTATTATTATTATTATTATTATTATTATTATTATTATTATTATTATTATTATTATTATTATTATTTTTAGCTGAAGTGTTTGTCTATATTGAACGTCATGGTGGCTCGGAGAGAATGGGGATGTTGGGTACACTTTTTAGAATACAAGGCAAAAACAGACCTCCGACAACGTGGATACAAGACAATGGAGATATACTGACTGGCTAGGGAAAGTGAGACAGACTGTCGCGACGAGGGCAGCGTTCTGCAAATGACCTGTCGATAGATTGTTGTTATTTTTATTATTATCGTCATCATCATCAATATTTTTACTAACGTCATTATTTGATTTTTTTTTTTTTAACCGTGTTTAGGATCAGTTTCAGTCAATCTTCTTGGTGGAGACAGCGCCTGATTAAATAACTGAGCTCATCGTTTCGGGTAACATCTGAATGGAACAGAAAACACAAGAAATTAGCTACGTCTCACAAACATTCGCAGTTAGCCAGAATGTAGTCTGAATTTGGTCGATCCAGACTTAGATAGGTGCCATGCAAAGTCTTGGGAAGTAAATGAGGCCGGCGTGATGTTGACCACACCATCCACCGAGTGCCGATTGGTCTATAAATTACTTACTGGTCTAGAACTATATGCCCAGTGCACCTGAATACATGGAAACAGATCCTTGGTTCTTTTCTGTTATTTGAACACGTCACGCCGGCTTCGAAATTTTGTAGGGAAATTCCCAGACCGTCCCATAGTATAGGGAAAGTTAGGGTTAGGTTTAGTAGTAGTCGCTGTTTTTTTAAAACCAGCCCTTACCCTAGTACCCCCTATACTATGGGACGGTCTGGGGATTTCCCTACAAAATCTCGAGGCCGGCGTGATGTGATGAAATAGCAGAAAAGAACCAGGCCCTTAACTTACTAGTATAAATGTCAATTGTACAATTGCGCCGCAAAACCTGTTTTGTATTCCATTTACATTTTCAAGCAAACCGGTTGCCGCATTACCATTCTCAAATACACTAACCCTCTAGGCCCTGCCAGTACCTAACCCCTCTTCATACCCTACAAACAATCTATTTTGTTTGTAAGGGATGTCAGGTACAGTGAGGGTCTTAACCAGGGCTGCCGAAATTTTTCTTTAAAAAGCACAATTCATTTGGGTGTGTGTATGACAGTGTGTGACTGACTGACTGACTTTCTACCGCACCAGGACATCACACAAGCAATAAACACTCGATGACACAATATGCCACCATGTGGATGAAGATCACCGTGGAGAGGTCCCAGAAACCGCGTTCAGCCATTAGGCCATATTTATGGCCGGGTTTTATTGCGGCCCCTGGCAAGAGCCAGAGTAGGGCTTCAAAAAAACGAAAAATTGTGTCCAAAAAAGGACAGCAAGTAACTGTATGGCAGAGTGTGTATAAATAAGTGTGTTTGAATGTGTGTGCGTGTTTGCATGAATATCTGTGTGTGTGTGTGTGTATGTGTGTGTGTGTGTGTGAATGTTTGTGTATGAAAGAGGTACCATAACGCACCAAAGGGTACCTGGTTTTTTTTTTTTTTTTAAACCAAGTTCTATTCTTTCTTTCTTTTATCGTCTCACTGATACCAGGTTGTAGCCCAGTGTCGTAATTTTTCTGTATTTGTGTTTTGCTTCTCATGTGGCTTGGGTGATGGATTTGTTTCCTCTTTCAGCTACATCATTTATCCATTTCTTTCTTGGTCTTCCTCTCACCTTTCTCCCAGATGCTGTGCTGTGAAAGGTCTTATATGAAGTTTGGTCTGGTTGCATTCTCACTAGATGGATGAACCGTTTAATTCTGTGTCTGTGAATATAATCTAGACATAGTCTTATTCCAACTTTCTCTCTAATGCTGGTATTCTAAACCCAGTCCCTTCTTGTTTTGTTAAAGACTTTGTGAAGACATCGCATTTCACATGTAGTTACTTTCTGTTCTAGTGCCCTTTTCATTAAAAACCTCTTACACCTCTTTAAACACACAGATGCACACACAAATACATATATATATATATATGGCTAACCTTATAGCTGATCAGAATCTAAATTCATCTATGTTGTATCATTTGCCACTGTCAGTCTGTTACAAAGATCTTGTTGCGGCTTCCACCAGTTTGTGCAATCAGTGTCGTGAAGAAATAACTTTGATCTCATTAATGCATTTATTGTTGAAGTCCTCAAACAAAAGTAGCGTTTGTAACAAAAATGTAAATCATAATATTGTAAAGCAGAAAGAAAACTACAGATGCTCAGGAATGAGGTAATTTCAAAGATTAACCATTCATTATTTTTTTTTCATCATGTTCTTCTTTAACACAGCAGAGAAATTACATGACTAGTGGCATAACTGACATCGGCCTTCCCTTAATAATTATTGAATCAAGCGTGCCTGCATTAAAATATTGATGCTAAATTTTTAAAACGTGCCAAAAACACAGGGCGAGTTACCAAAAGTACAATTTTGCCCGGCATGGATCAAATAATTCAAAATTGGCACGACAGTACCAACTTCGGCAGCTCTGGTCATGGGCCGGCAGGTAACAACTACCATTCCCACCATGCAACAGTCAGGAGACCTTCACCCTGTGTGTCCCTGTCGCTGTATGTATGCAATCCTGCGCCATTTTGTGTGCATTCCGATCCCGGATGTCGGTGACGCACATGTCGGACTGACATTTAGGACACGTTTAATGCGAATTTCAGGCCAAGACACTACATGTTATGGATGGGTTGTTGAAGATAATTTACATGTTAATTAACGACCCCTTTGTCAGATAGGATTGTTCCTGCGTACGCGGTTAGAATTACATTAATTCATCCTTTTTATTTATAGACCACACCGTGTAGCTTTGGTTGTCATGTTTATCCACAACCTTCGGTCTCGAGTACTTTCCGTCAACTCTGATGCAGATGATCCTCCATGCCATGATGTCAGACTGACTGTCCAGCATTCTTTCTCTCCGTCTCCCTCCGCCTATACCCCCTCCCACTTTCCTACTGTCACGATCTACTCCTGAGTTCTTCTCATGACATGACCGAAGAATGTAGATAGTCTCTTTCGGATGTGGGCAGCCAGTTCTCTTCGTGCGTCAATTTCTTTCAAGGCGTCTTCATTACTTGGGGGTTGAACGTCACTCACAAGCCACTCAAATTATGTTCCATGGCGATAGCCAATATGACCAGCAAGACCTTTCGGCCTTCAGAAAAGTTTTTACAATTAGAACATGGGATTGTTGTCATTCCATGTATCGTGATTCTTCTCAGACTCTCAGCTCTTAACCTATTTGTAATCCTTCCCTCCCTTTTTTTTTTTACGCTTTCATGATTTACACCCTTCATGCAACATGGATTCAACATCTTGTTCCCGCGAATCCATCTCAATGCCCGTATCATTCATGTACCGCTTGCAGACATCTTTTCTTCGTAGTAGTGAAGAAATCAGATATGACACGGTGAATTACCTGAAGGAAGTGGGGATATCATCATCATCATCATCAAGTGCCTTGCTGACGGTCGTAGGCGATCATGCCTCTCCACATCTGTGATTCGCAGCTGCGTTTATTAGTTCGTGGTGGGGATATAGTTACCAGACAAGTGTTGTAAATAATACAGGCGGAGAGTAATAAAAAGAAGACAATTCTTCAAGAAACAGGTGCCTTTTTTTAGGTATAACCCACACGCTGATTTGTGTTTTTAATAAACGCTGCTTTTTAGGTGCATGTCCAAAGTGGGGGGTGTAAAAGGGGGTGGGTGAGAGCAGGACCGTCGGTAGTACAGGACTAGCTGCTGATGTCATCAGCTTGAAGTGACGTCACCGCCGGTGGCTAACAATACGTTCCCCTTTCACTCTAGAAGTACTGTTTGTGTGTGTGTGTGTGTGTGTGTGTGTGTGTGTGTGTGTGTGTGTGTGTGTGTTCCAGGCCGTCCCCTGCTAACTAGCCCACAAAACTTATAGCAGTAAGCTCACGGCTATTCAACAGTCAGCCCGCGAACCAAATCTGGCCCGCTGAGGCCTAGCGAGTGGCCCGCGGATCACGGCTGGTTGTAATGAAATAATGGTCTTTCTACGCTGGGACTCGGACCGCTGGCCCATAACGATCCCTAATTTCACAATGTTGGCCCCTGAGTAAATTTAAATTGACTTAGTTGAACAGCCCTGGATTTAGGTATTCACAATATGACTTAGAAACAGAAAGCACAACAGAAACTCCTTACTATGTAGCTCTCCAAATGGTAGTCCATAATCCATGTAAATCTAACACTTAGTGAATTTAGCCAGTTTTCTTTTCTTAGATGATTTATCCAGCAAGGATGCACCGTTTTTTATGTTTCTGTGGTTGTTCATAAAAACATTTGTCAGAGACAGCAGCGCTTTGAAAGCAATGTTTATTTTAGAACAACCCTCAGCACAGACACCACATATTTCATCCTTGAAATATGTATGTAAACTGCATGAAACAATACGCATAAGCAATTTTTTTATGATGTTTGCAGGCTAGAAATTGTGTTTCCAACTCAGCTAATATAAGCTTCTGCATAGCTGCATATGCTTCAAATTTCAATACAATTATAAACTTAACAGGGTATTTCAAACCTCCACTGTCAAGCAGCTGTATGTAGTCTGTGGACATTGCACCCGTGTCAACATCATATGATTATGGCCTGTCCATCTGCAATAAAGTCTTGCAAACAGCACACCTAATTTTTTTTCCAGCTTACTTGAGACAAATCCAGCAATGTACACCAGTGACTCCTCTTAACATTCCGAAACCAATAATTCACAGTCATTTGAGTTTATTTGAAGAAAAAAAAAAAAACCTTGTTCACGTCCAGCTGAACAGCATCAGTCATTATGTCATCCCCATTTTCCTCTTCATTGCTGCTAACAAACTCTGAGAGGTCACGGATAGGAAAATCTCCATAAGTTGAAGAGGACATACTTAGCAGTGAGTAAACTTTAAGTTTCTTTTCTGCTTCTAAAACTTGCTGAACAGATACTAGGTAGTTTACTCCTGACAACTTTCACCAAACCGAGCTTTTAAGTTGTCAGTCTGCAGCTTTCCAAGAAGTATAAAACTGGCTTCTGTGGTTGCAAATAGATATTTGATTAGAGAAAGCACTGCGGTCATTGTATGCAGCAGTGCACTGTGTGCTTCCTTGGTCAGTTTTCCTTGACAGCCAGTCAGCTTGTCCCACTTTCTTAGCCATTCAGCAAACTGTTAAAGATAATGCACTTGTTCATCATCATTTGACAATATAGGATTTGAGAATGAATTCAGTGTCTTTTTACCTACAAATTTACTTTTCACATTAACAATATGCCACCATCTAAGGATGGCTTCAATAAAATCTGCTGCTTCATGACTGCCTACCAGTCGCAGAGCAGCAACATTGTATTCATTAAAAATTGCCAAAGCAAGATCAACATTCTGTCTGTCCATGCTTGAGGGATAGATGGCTTTGTGGGAAAGTTGAGGTGCCAGTTTTGCAATATTCTTTTGCTCACTAAAATACAGTTTCTTTAAAAAAGAAAAGTTAGCTTCTGCAGCTCTATCAGTATCACAGGCGTTTAGCATTTTTCCAGTTTTAAATGAGAAGTAAATGTCTGGTCTGTGTCCTGGTTGATCCAGTTCCTCCAAATGCATTTTAGCAAGTGCACAGAATCATGCAGCGAAAATATATTTTTTTAAGCAAAATCTGGGTTCTCAATAAAAGTTTGGTTTGGTTTCAGGAGATCAGTGTAAACTCTGCGATTAACGGCACTATTATCAGCAATTATAGCGACTAGTATGAAACCATACTCCTGTACAAAGTGAATACAGTGGAGTAATTTCAAACGTAGATCCTGAGATGTCATTCTGTTCACAGGTGAAAGTTCTATAATTTCCTGGTAGCTCCCAAAAAACTGAAGATATGAGGAAAGCCTGCACTGTTGTTGCTGCTTCTTTTCCATTGTCTGCATTGCTAAATATTTTGACCCAGAGTAGGTAATTGCAGATTTAACATATATTTCATCCATCTGAACCACTACGATCTTTTCTAGCTCTGTCAGTTTGTCTTGTTTCAATTTAAAATGCTGTGAGATGCCGCCAGTATGAGTAGACAATGACAAATGTTAAGTTAAATTGTGCAGTGTTCTTTGATGAGGCAGCCACAACATACGAGATTTTCTTATAAACCGGTAGCATGCTAGAGATTTAAGGAACAGCATAAAAAAGCGAAACATAATGTGCTACAACTGTAACGCCTTCTGTTTTTTAACCAGGTTAACAGTTGCAGCTGCTCTGCAAGAAAGTTGTTGCTGCTTCTTTTCCATTGTCTGCATTGCTAAATATTTTGACCCAGAGTAGGTAATTGCAGATTTAACATATATTTCATCCATCTGAACCACTACGATCTTTTCTAGCTCTGTCAGTTTGTCTTGTTTCAATTTAAAATGCTGTGAGATGCCGCCAGTATGAGTAGACAATGACAAATGTTAAGTTAAATTGTGCAGTGTTCTTTGATGAGGCAGCCACAACATACGAGATTTTCTTATAAACCGGTAGCATGCTAGAGATTTAAGGAACAGCATAAAAAAGCGAAACATAATGTGCTACAACTGTAACGCCTTCTGTTTTTTAACCAGGTTAACAGTTGCAGCTGCTCTGCAAGAAAGTTTACTTGTGTGTCAGTTACTTCATCAGCTGTCCCATTAGGAGTCCACTGTTGCTCTGCAACACTTTTTAAAATACTTTCTGCTTCTCACACTGAATCTGTGAAGCTATTTTGGCTTTGAATTTTACTTTAATCCCAGGCGTTGTAATGTATTACAAGATTTTCAAGCTGTAATCTCACAAGTTTATTGTTGTCTATAATCCATTAAAGGTCTTTGTCTTTAACTTTTTTATTTTGAACAAAGACTTGTATAGTCATATCAAGTAACACCTTTATGCTGACACCTATGGATAGTGCAGTCTGACTGTATGGTAATGACATACAAAACAATACATGCTAAAGCTCCATCTACAGATGTGTATTTCCAATTTTTTTTTTTTTTTGGGGGGGGGGGGGGGGGGGGGGGGGGGGGGATCTTCAGTTTGTTCCTATCTGTAATGATATCTGAGGACAGCCATTCATTCATTCATTCATACTTTTTGATCATAATTAGGATTAATATGTGAAACACTTTCTTCTGGAGTTTTGCTAAAGGCTGGTACTTTCACCAATTAATAAGATGGAATTTCTGGAAAGATAGTTGGAGAAGCATCTTTTTTTAAAGCGGGATTCTTTCTTTGGAGTATCTGCTCGATTCCAGATTTGTCTTCGTATTTATCAGACAATAATATCTGACGTACTAAAATGTTTCACACATACTTCACTGGTTTTCCCAGAAGTCCAATTTTTCCGTGGAATATTTTTCAGCCATTTGTCTTTTAAAAGATAATTCGAAGGGAATCTAAATACACTTACATATCCACTAGAAAGGTCATAATTCGAGCGACACTCAGGTACAGAACATTTAGCAGGCATAGTTCCACGAAAACCAACACATTGAAGATAAATCCAAAGCGAATTGTAGAAATAACTGTCTAAATCTACTATCTGACAATTCCACTTTTAAGTGAATCACACGTGAAGATGAAACCACATGAACTCTGAGTCCCAGAGGGTTTAGCATCACAGGCCCAAGGGGTAGTCGAAAAAGATGTTAAAAAGTTATAAAATACTTTGCGACAAGAAAAAAAAAACGGAACACACACTGAAACAAATGTGTTATCCATTTTGAGTTCGACTAAGGATGTGACGTCACCACATGTGTACCAGGGCCTGTGGTGAGAGATCTTTGAAAACTCCTATTGTGTCGTCACCGTGTTCGTGTGCACCATAAGGTTAGATGCTTAGTACGCTTGATATCCTTAACAACAACAACACTGTCAGGTTACAAAACGGTGGCAATGATATTGTAAACTTTATCACAATTTTAAGGGGTTTAGTTGAAGCCACTCGTATTATTGTTTTTATTGTTATTTTATTATTTCCCTGTGTGGGATCCAGGGCCCATTGTGGGGAAAACAAGAACAGGCCCACTGCTACCTAAAAAGCATGTCGTATGAGTCGACTTAGTGGTGGCTTCCTTCGAAAATGGAGTACCTCTGCTTGCGAGGCAAGGAACCAACCGTCTGCATGCAAATAAGCCAGACCTGTTAAATGGATATGCACGCGGCACTCGTGTTCCGGAACAAGACTAAAGCCTAGAGGTGGTAGAAGAACCATAACATACCGCCAGAGGTTTCAGCTGGTGACCGCGAAGAAGATTATGGTTGATTTTATTATTATTAAGCACTTAAAGAAGACTTCGGCCCATTTATTTGATGTGTTACCAAATTTGTGGAGGCTGAGAGTTCCGGACGGCCAATGTGTTCTTTGTATCAGCGCGCCTGACACGGACTGCAGTCCCCGACCTTCATGTTCACCTTGAGACTTAAGTACACTTTCCAGGTCAACGGAGTCCTTTTTCCAGAGCCATAAGTTGATCGACGACTGTATTTAAAAAAAAAAACAATAGGCTTGGCAGTGTGTGTATAGTAAGTGCACATTTTAATTAGGGAAGTTGACTTCTCTACATTCATAAAAGGCCATGACTTTCTGCAGTTCCCTTCTTGCCTGATGTAAACTTGTTGTTGTTGAGCTATTTATGGCGGCTGCAGTAACTTGTCTTGCCCGGAACAAAAACGCTTTAATTATAGACCTATTTGGTTAGACAATACTGTCATTTACAGCGCATTTATCTTCCTGATTTCTAGCTCTCCCCCCAATTCATCTTTCTTCTTTTGTCGTCTTAGTGATACCACGTTGTAGCCCAATGTCGTGGTTTTCTATTTTTGCCTTGAGCTTCTGGGGTGGCTTGTGTGATGGATTTGTGTGTGTGTGTGTGTGGGGGGGGGGGGGTGGCAGGTTTCGGCTACACCATTTATCTCTTTCTTGGTCTTCTTCTCTCCTTTCTCCCAGATGTTCTGCTGTAAAAAGTATCATATGCAGTTTGGCTGAACCATTTGATTCTTTGTCTGTCAATATAATTCACACATGGTCTTATTTCAACTTTCTATCTAATGATGGTATTTTAAACTCTGTCTCTTCTTGTGTTGTTAGTGACCTTGCAGAGACCCCATTGGACTATCCAAAGTCTCCATGCAGATTCTGGGGGCCATATCATGTTATAATTTGAGAAGGAGCGGACTGGAAAACTTGTGACAGCTACAAGATGTGTTTAAACTGGTAATCTGGTAATCTTAGTTTCAGCTTTATAGCAAATGGGTCACCCCATAGTTGCTCCGCTCCTGCGCCAACAAAAAACGAGCAGAATGGTTATCACAGTGCTTTGTGGAAAGATTGACAGACTTCTTCTGTCTCAGCATATTTAGCATACACACGCATTAAAAGAATATGGTAGCCACCGAAGTGCTAACACAAATAGTCTGACATTAGAACTAAAGTTCCTCGTGGATGGTAGCAGATATTTGCAGCCTCGATAATTTGGGACCGTTATTCGCAGGATAGCCCTTGATCTTTTCACTCTTTTCCAAATGGCTTCTGGTGAATTTTATCTCAGTTTTAACTTGTCTTTCTAACTATACTTTTGAGGTCTAGTGCCAACATGTTACACCCGTGATTTTAATCACCCGTCTAGCTTATCTCGACCACACCTGGCTAGGATTTGCTCAGTAGATCCATTTTATTTTAACCACTACAGATCAATACCTGGAGTCTTGGCTTATCGTTATGAATTGTTATCACGTTGTTGTAAACTGTTTTGTCTTGCTGGCCGAAAACATTAATTTCAACATCTGTCCCAGGATTTCATTTAATCCATTCCGCCTCTTGATCGTTAAATTAATCCAGCGGTGAAGCGTGCATGTAATGTAACGGCTGTACACACTGCTTACACTTTCTATTGCAAAAAAGGGCTCTTTTAAACTTTTTCACCCCTTCTTGTTGGCTGCGAGATTTGGTAGGGAATCCTAGGTAGTTTCCAGGAAGGTCTGTAGTATAGCGGCGTTAAGGTTACGGTAAATGTAAAGATGGGGTGAAATGCTGAAAGGTGCCAAGAAAATGCATTATATTACAATTGTTACTGTTTACTAATACGGCAAGCAGTTGATTGATAAACGTGGTGATCAGCTGAGAGGTTTCCAGTTCTGGTCATCACTGTAACTGTGCTAGGCAGAGGATACTTCTATAGGTACAATGGCTAGGACAACCAGCCCAGTATGGGAACTGCTCTCACAGAAAGAAACTGCAACCTACTGTGCATTTTCTGCAAAGCAAAGTCATGTCTGTACAATAATCAATTTTCATTTTATACAGTGGAAAAAAAAAATTAGATTCCCACACATGATATGCCAGGAATATCGGTTGGTGGACATATTGTTAACAACCTGCGATCTGTTAACAATATAGTTTTGATCGCTAACATTCAAACACAACTGCAGTAAATGATGGATATAATTGTAACGGAAAGTGAAAACAAGGGTCTTAGTGACAACATCAGAAAAAACCGAAGTAATGATAATTACAAAGAAAACTGACCCTCCAAAATGCAATATCAAAGTTTATTAGACAAATCTCAAACGAGCTGATTTGTTGAACTACTTGAGTACCCTGATAACATCAGATATAAGGTGTATCAAGGAAGTTAAATGTCGAATAGCTCAAGCAAAGGCAGCATTTCACAAAATGAAGAATATTTTATGCAATCTTTGTCAATTAGGACGAGAAAGATAATTCTTAAAAGCTATATAAAACCTTTAATGATATACGGATGTGAGTCATCGACAGTTAATTAATTTGTGAAAACTTATTTGGAAGCTGCGGAGATGTGGTTTTATATGCGAATGATGAGAATACCATGGACAGATAAAAAGAGTAATGAAGATGTCTTGAAAGAAACTGACTCACGAAGAGAACTGATTGTCCACATCAGAAAGAGATATCTACATTCTTTGGTCGTTTGATAAGGAGAAGACTGGAGTACATCGTGTTGGTAGGAAAGTGTCGACGGATCAACATCACCGCACACGAATGTAACCCGTTCCGTTATACTTCTTACTCAAGCCTGAGTCTGAAGATTCTCAGCGCAGTGCACGAACTCCATTGCACCGGCATAGAATTCAAGATGAAGACACATATATTACTATGTGCACATGTTCAGCGCCTTCTGATCCAGATTACTACTTATCTAGACAATTACCAAGGTAGTTTCTACTGACCCAGGCTATTAACATACAGTTTCTACTGACCCAGGCTATTAACATATAGTTTCTACTGACCCAGACAAAACCATATAGCTCTTACTCATCAAACAATTATCATATAATTCCAACTGGCCCAGAAAATTACCATTTAATTCTCACTGGTCCAGGCTATTGAAATATAGTTTTTCCAGGCCTAGAAAATTATCATTCAGTTCCTACTGACACAGACAGTTACCATTCAGTTTCTGTGTGTGTGATGTCCATCAACATTATGATGACCACTCTATTTCATCAACTATGAGTACGAAGATGACTGATGAGGCTGATACGGGCCCGAAAAGTTCTTGGACAGTGAGGACAGGAATGAGCGTTGTGCCAGGGAGGGGATCTCCTGCAGTCGCCTTTCTGTCCATCCTTTTCTTAATCAGTCTTGCTGTTCTGTTTGCTTCACATGTAGCCGCGCCCTTGTGTAGAGTTGAACGCCATGCAATTCAGTCTTGAGAGGCAGCCTCCCAATTGGTGTCATTCATCCCAAATGCTTTGAGTGAAGACTTCAAGGTGTCCTTAAAGCGTTTCTTTTGCCCGCCTTTGGAACGTTTCCCATTTTGCAGCTTACCATAGAAGACTTTTTTGGGAGCCTGTTATTTGGCATGCGTGCCACATGACAAGCCCAACGAATTTGATACGGCATCAGTAGAGTGTGGATGCTGGGCGTGGCTGCTTTCTCAAGGACTACGGTATCAGGTACTTGGTCTTGCCATCTGATCTGCATTAGTTTTTTAAGGCAGACTGTGGGGTTTAACTTTCTAGCCTGGCGCTGGTATACAGTCCATGTTTCACACGCGTACAGCGGTGCAGTTAATACAACTGCTCTGTATACTTTAAGCTTTGTCTGCAGGGTTATGCCACTTCTGTTCTAAACATTTCTATACAATCTGCCAAAGTCAACGCTAGCCCTAGAGATCCTTGCATTTACTTCATCATCAATTGTGGCGCTCTGTGAAAGGGTGCTGGCTAGATAAGTAAATTTCCTGACAACGTTTAATCTGTAGCCATTCACTGTGATATTGGGCTCGATGTATCTTTGTCCTGGGGCTAGCTGGTGCATGGTTACAGTTTTATCTTTGTTGATGATGAGCCTAAAGTTGGTACAGGCATCACTGAATTTGTGCTGCATATCCGCTTCTGTGTTCGAATAAAGGGCACAATCGTCGGTGTCTGATTAGGCTTTTTTTGGGGGAGGGGGGTGGGGGGGGCGTTCAGCCTCCTGAGGTTGAACTGTTTTCCATAAACATATATGAAATGGCGATGAAAGAGTTCCCACTGAGCCAGACAATTACATTAAGTTCCTACTGACCCAGACAATTACATTCAGTTCCTACTGACCCAGACAGTTACATAGTTCCTACTGACCCAGAAAATTACATACAGTTCCTACTGACCCAGACAGTTACACAGTTCCTACTGACCCAGACAATAACATTCAGTTCCTACTGACCCAGACAGTTACATTCAGTTCCTACTGACCCAGACAGTTACATAGTTCCTACTGACCCAAACAATTATATTCAGTTCCTACTGACCCAGAAAATTACCATACCGCTTCTACTGACCCAGACAATTACCATTAAGTTCCTACTGACCCAGACAAGTACCATTCCGATCCTACTGTCCCAGACAATCACTACACAGTTCCTACTGTCCCAGACAATCACTACACAGTTCCTACTAACCCAGACAATCACTACACAGTTCCTACTGTCCCAGACAATTACCCTTCAGTTCCTACTGACCCAGACAATCACTACACAGTTCCTACTGTCCCAGACAATCACTACACAGTTCCTACTGACCCAGACAATCACTACACAGTTCCTACTGTCCCAGACAATTACAGTTCAGTTACTATTGATCCAGACAATTACCATTCCGTTTCTACTGACCCAGAAACTATCTACATGAAAAGAACAAACGAAACAGGGAGTAGAGGGGGTATACTTTCGGATATTCAGGTAAACATGCTGACATGAACGTATTCCTGTTTAACAAGCTGGTCTTTTACCGGTAGTCAGACCGCTAGCATTAGTACTAGAGTATATAGGCCGTAACTTGACATGTTTTTATCCAGTTTCTCCTTATCTCCAGGTCATAAAAGTGTATTGTGCCCAAATATCAGAAGGTCCTAAATCCGATCGTACTTTAACCTGGGAGAGGTCAAATACCTGTTTGCAGTGTAATCTCGAGGTAGACTCGTGTGGCGTGTTGAAAAGTGCAGCAATTTACGTCTCTAAGAGTTCTGTACTTCTTTGAGCTGTAAAACAGCGGTTTTCAATATTTACCGTCCGCTGTCTATTGTCTCTCTACTTCACGGTTGATAGGGCCTTCTTTACGCTAATGTCATATTTGGTATATGGTGATAGATCCATATTTCTTTTGTCAATAGACTACTTAATGGGTTATGAGGTCTCGGGTTTGCAGTTCTACTTGTCAAGACATTACCTGGTACACATTTAAGGTTGGGTCGACCTGGAGGGGGGGGGGGGATGGGGGTTGCGACAGGCGCGATAGAAGCTGGGAGTCATAGGCAACTTCCTGCAGTTTTTTCCTGGGATTTCAAATGCCCTAGTCCCTGACAGTAACAGCGACAGCAAATTAAGGTCCACAACAGACCGTCAAAATACACCGGGAAACATGAAATAGTTTATTCCTTGTTCACAGACGCTGTCTACAGTCTCTCTACTTCCCAGGTTGAAAGACAGGCTTCCGATTCATTGTCGAAGATCACTACCAGAATCACTACTTGTTGCAGACATTTGTCTATCAATACATGCTCTGTGTTTCACACACAGGCGGTAAGTGGCAGCATCCGTTCATCTTTCACATTCATCTATGCTTTACCGGCTCCACTGGATCGTCGGCCCCCTGATACCACTGTCGAAATTACTTGCTGGTATACTGAAATTAATTTTACACGCGTTACCTGCTCAGGCGCCAACCATTGAAAGATCCTCGACTCTTTCACGCTTCTTGTAGTGTTTTTTTTTTTTTTTCGCACGCATAGATCTAAAATAACTCAATTCTTCTCGCGTTTTACAAAATTCATACTACTCTCGTGATTCTTTTCTCTTTTAAGCACAGCTTCTTATGCTAAGCAGACGTATATATTCCTACTGTTAAGCTCCTATCGTTGCGAGAGAACCTGGATCATTAGAGTACTGCAATAAGGGTTTTCTATAGCAGCGTATCAACAAAAACATGAAATCTAGTCATACAAAAGGCAACAGTCTCTCACAGTAAACAATGTAATCGACAGCATTGTTCCAGAAAAAGAGACCAACACAGTTGCGTACACAGGCCTCTCATAGAGCCGCCTTTCGGATGCATAAACATCGATCGGGCGTTGGATTTGGCAAGGTATCAGGAGGGTTTCAAGCGGGTTATGAAGACAACGGGGAGTCGCCGTGGCGGAGTGGCTACACGCTCGCCAGCGGATCGGAAGGTCGTGGGTTCACTCCCTGGCGGATCCGAGCTTTTTTCTAAAATGGCCTTGGCTCCCAGGTCGACCCAGTGGGTACTGGGTGTAGTCCCAGGAAGCAAAGGTGGCCGGCGTGATGCTGACCACATCACCCATCTTATGCCGATCGGTCTATAACAATATAGGTCTAGCCCTATATGCCCTATACGCCTAAAGGCGGGGAAAGGGGTCATTTGATGACAGCAAAGTTCTGTAGAGAGCATGAGTATGGCGAGGATTAGGAATAAACAGGAGATTCGCATAAAATACGCGATCTTGATTCGTCGGACTACGAATCTTGTAGTATCCGACTGGAATCTAGCCAATGGGGGTGGTGAACAACTACCGGATATTCAATAGACCAACATCTTACTGTGGATGGAGTATGAGAGCAGTCGGCACGTTGTTGTTGTTTATGGTCATGCACTCTTCAGCGATAAGCAGATGATCTCATCAGCAGAGACAATTGCTATGGCCGTCGACTAATACTCTCACATTCCGGAAGGAAGGCAATGGCAAACTACCTTCAGCAAAACCTGCCAAGAAACTATAACAGCCATGAAAGGCTAAAAAACCTAAAAATTGACACATTTTGGTCACTTGAAACGTCACGAAAGTTTGGAGAGAACAATAATGGAGGGGTATATGCTTGGGAAGAGAAAAAGCGGATTGCCAAATAGAAGATGCAGGATGTTGCGGATGATCTCTAGATGGGTGTATCGGACGCGGGACATCTTGTTTGTGATTAAGAAGTTTTCCGGAGGGTTCTTAGAGGGTCAAGGATCTGCAAATTACAAGCTACTGACTGATTGAATATCTTACTCGTGCGACTAAATGTGAGCGCATATTTGTTCAAGCCTGGATGGAGATTGTGACAAACTTCATCGAAAAGTTGTTATTTTATGTATGCGCAGCAAGAGCTACCAATCTTCAGTAGGTGTGTCCCTCGTTTACAATTGTTTCGGCCTCTTATCATTTTAGACACATTTTTTTAATGCAGTTGAACCAAAGTTCGGTTGTGTCTTATGCTGATGAAGGCTTCTTGGCGAAACGTTAATTTTTTTTTCATTCGTGATTTATTTTGTTGTGAAGCTGACTAGTTTTACATCTTGGTGAGATTCTTTTTTTCAAAGATGCAATTAGTAAGTCGTTGTCATACTGCAATAACACGGGGTCGCGATAAGAAGATCTTAGTCATCGGTTTGATTGTGTGGATTGTGGCAAGCATCTGAGTTTATCATTCATGTTTACCAGCGTGTTAAATTGAAATGTTGAGTTAGTGAGTCAGTCAAGCAGTAAGAAATTGTTGGTTTTTATTAATGCAGGGATAAAGTTCATGAGTCATGAATAGGGATTGTTATTTTGAAACGAAGCATGAACCGGTTGTAGATAGGAATATTCAGTGTTGAGATATAACAGTGGTGGAAATTCAGAAACAAATAGATGTAAAAGAAGCAAATGACCCTTTCCACACCTTCAGGCTTGTTGGGCATATAGGGCTAGACCTGTATTTTATAGCTCAATCGGCACTTGGGGGGTTGTAGTCAGCATCACGCCGGCAACCTTTACTTCCCATGACTGCATCTGGTACCCATTCTGGTTAGGTCGACTTGGGAGTCAAGATCATTTTAGAAAGAAAAAAAAGTTCGACCCCGTTAGGATCCAAACCCACAACCTTCCAATCCTCGGGCGAACGTCAAGCCGCTATACCAAGGCGTAGGCAGAACAAAGTCACAGTTAGCGTCATGTATGGACAACATAAAGAAATTAATGTGCTACCTAGAAAAACATGGCGGACTTATCACCAACTTGCCTGCACCAAGAGAGTTCTTCCCCTCCCATTCGTGCCACGGCCGGTCCCACAACCTGTCCTGTGTTGTGGCTTCGTTCGGCGTTCGTTCGCCGTTTATAGTGTTTGCGGAAAGTTGTGCTGTTGTTAGTCTCTTTGAAGCGCCGCAGGCGCCTATGCGTAAGCAAGAAGTACTGCAGGGGGAAACGCCGAAGATGGACTGTTCGTATCGAAACTGGGATATTTTTGTATTTCTACGTTCTTTAGTGGTTGACCCCCCCCCCCCCCCCCCCCACTCCCGAATTCTCCTAAAAGAAGAAACCACTGAGAAGGAAAATAAGGGGGGAATAACCGCCTAGTTTTGATACTCACGAATCGATACGAAAGTAGCACAACGTTGAAATAATAATGCAAGTGAGCGATGACAAAACGAGAGAAGAGATAACGCCTAAACCGATGACAATAAGGAATGCATGACACCCCACCAACAACATAGGACAGTTCGTGGGACAGGCTTCGGAATGAATGGGAAGGAGCTCTTGTCGTCCGGGCAGGTTTGTGATAGGTACCTACATGGCTCCCTTTTCGGGTTCTGGTGTCTCATTCTGGGCAAAGGGGGTGGGTTCTCTGAGTATGGTGTCTGACTCATCTGCTAGAGGTCCTGAGTTCACGCCCTGGTGAAGGCTGGGATTTTTTTCAGTGGACATCTGGAAATTGTCCTGGGGCTCTGGGTAGTAAGATCAGACGCCCGTGTGTATTGTTGCGCATGTAAAAAAATCCCTTGGCAGTTGGAAATTAAAAAAAAGAGTTGCCTAACGGCGCTACCTATGAAAAATTGGAGTTAGGAATCTACCCAAAAGTATTTCAGGATCCTCGCCGGTGCTACGGAACCCGTGCACTGCGCTGAGCCTCTTCGGACTCAGACGAGTTAGAAGAAAAACGGAGCACTTATTGGTTACTACCCGTGTGCCATGATGTTGATCTGTTGTTCAAACTTCAAACTTCGAACATTCTGGACAACAAAGAATAGACTCAATGTACCCTAAAACAAGGTTAGTTGCGTATCCTTTACAGGACGTTGCAGAACTAACACTAACAGCCCCTGGCTGTTGTGTGGTTTCTCTAGGCAAATTTACGTCCAGTAGTTTGCCATTGCTTTCTGGAAGGTCTGCTTTCTTGATACCACTGTCGAAACCAACGCAAGGCGCGTAGCCCGCAACTGGGATCAAACCCGGCATCCCGGCATTACGAAGCGTTCGCATCGACTTAGCCACAGAGCCGACGTACCCTAACAAGCAAGTCTAAAATAACAAAGAAAATAAAATAACAGTAAATAGGAGACTACTGAAATCATATGCATGCAGTTTGCTCCCTCCAAGACTTCAGTCCGCAATATTACCACCCTAAGGATGAGAATCCCATCGATACAAATCCCCGTAAGCCCCGTGCTACCATGAGGTTATACTGGGCCCTCTGATGGTTAGGAAGTAACCTGAAGGAGGAACCAGGCAAGGGCTAGTATAAATGATCGGATGTGTTGGGCCGAAAAGCTCAAATATCGCTGGTTAGCTGTAAACCACAACACAATAAGCCTTTTAAGGGGAAAGACACCAAAAAAAAAAAAAAGAAAGTAATCAAACCGTTATACTACTCAAAATACGTGGCGCCAGTGGCAGTAATTTGTACTTCTAATATCTGTCGACAAAACGTGACTAACTGAATTATGTGTTTGCTTTGGAAATATACTGGTACATATTTCACAAGCTGGCCCCAGTAGACCTTTCCAGAGATAACAAAGTTGAACACTTATTCAAAGATTTATTATAAATTATGGTTTATTTATGTATTTCCCTTTGTTTATAATTTAAAGAATGTAATTTAGTTCAGAAGAACATAAGAACAAACGGGAAGCAGTATTTTCCCAGTAACAGATGTTTATCTGTACACAGTTGGTTATCATTTAGGTTGGTTACACACTGTTTATAAGAAATATACAACTATGTTAGTGAAACAGAGTTAGTTTTTATCAACAAATATTGTATATAAAAGCTTCTTGTACCACGTATTCATGATGATGTTGTTGGAACGTTTTTCTTTATGGAAGCTTTGAAGCTGCGACAAACTTTAGATCAATGATCTCCAACCTGGGGAAGGGTGCCGGTTCTTGTTAACAGTACTCAAGAGTTTTCTGTCTGTCCTTCCCTTTCTATTCTTATTTTGTTATGTTGGTGGGGGGGGGGGGGGGGGAATCCCTAGCCATAAACTCAAGCGGGGTGGGGGTGAGCGCCACCTGAAATAGTCTGTGGACAACTGCTCTAGATGAATAGGAAACTATGATGACGTCGGCGCTTTGAGGTTTTTATTTTGTCAGTATTATTTTCTTCTTCTTCTTCTTCTTCTTCTTCTTCTTCTTCTTCTTCTTCTTCTTCTTCTTCTTCTTCTTCTTCTTCTTCTTCTTCTTCTTCTTCTTCTTCTTCTTCTTCTTTTTATTCTTCTCCTTCTTCCTCTTCTTCTTCCTCTTCTTCTTTCTTCTTCTTCTTCTTCTTCTTCTTCTTCCTCTTCTTTTTATTCTTCTCCTTCTTCCTCTTCTTCTTCCTCTTCTTCTTTCTTCTTCTTCTTCTTCTTCTTCTTCTTCTTCTTCTTCTTCTTCTTCTTCTTCTTCTTCTTCTTCTTCTTCTTCTTCTTCTTCTTCTTCTTCTTCTTCTTCTTCTTCTTCTTCTTCTTCTTCTTCTTTCTTCTTCTTCTTCTTCTTCTTCTTTTCTTCTTCTTCTTCTCTTCTTCTTCTTCTTCTTCTTCTTCTTCTTCTTCTTCTTCTTCTTCTTCTTCTTCTTCTTCTTCTTCTTCTTCTTCTTCTTCTTCTTCTTCTTCTTCTTCTTCTTTTTATTCTTCTCCTTCTTCCTCTTCTTCTTCCTCTTCTTCTTTCTTCTTCTTCTTCTTCTTCTTCTTCTTCCTCTTCTTTTTATTCTTCTCCTTCTTCCTCTTCTTCTTCCTCTTCTTCTTTCTTCTTCTTCTTCTTCTTCTTCTTCTTCTTCTTCTTCTTCTTCTTCTTCTTCTTCTTCTTCTTCTTCTTCTTCTTCTTCTTCTTCTTCTTCTTCTTCTTCTTCTTCTTCTTCTTCTTCTTCTTCTTCTTCTTCTTCTTCTTCTTCTTCTTTTCTTCTTCTTCTTCTTCTTCTTCTTCTTCTTCTTCTTCTTCTTCTTCTTCTTCTTCTTCTTCTTCTTCTTCTTCTTCTTCTTCTTCTTCTCCTGCTTTTTCTTCTTCTTCTTCTTCTTCTTCTTCTTCTTCTTCTTCTTCTTCTTCTTCTTCTTCTTCTTCTTCTTCTTCTTCTTCTTCTTCTTCTTCTTCTTCTTCTTCTTCTTCTTCTTCTTCTTCTTCTTCTTCTTCTTCTTCTTCTTCTTCTTCTTCTTCTCCGTCATCTTTTGTTCGTTTGAAGTATATTACCTATATATGCAATGTTCTCTCTAGTATGAACTTCACTGTCTTTTGTAATCCTCCCAGTATTATCAAAATTGAGGCTTTATAAAATTAACACTGACGTATGTTTCATATTTTAATTGCTTCTGTTTACAGATTTGCTTCATTTTTAGACCTATTTATACATTTTATTCTTTGAAGTTACGCTTCTGGATTTTAAAAACATTGCTTTCGTTTTAAAACTTGTTTATAGATTTTCTTACAATGAAGTTAAGCTTCTACATTTGAATCTGTGGTGTTTTTTTTTTTTTTTAATCTTGCTTGTTTTCTCGTAGCAAGTCTATTGCTTACCATTACATCCCCTAAGATACTCTTTCTAGTTAATTATTTATTCATTTGTTTGTTCATTATCCTGTCGCAAGTGCTTTCTTGAGATCGCAATAGACATAAGTAAACTTGGTAAGTCTGATGGAGTCTCTTTCTTGTCTTCTTTGGTGTTTGTTGCTTTGTTTCGTATCTTTTGCTTTGTTAGAAGCTTTAGAATGCTACTTTACCAATGTTGTAGTTGACACAACTTCTTCTTCTTCTTCTTCTTCTTCTTCTTCTTCTTCTTCTTCTTCGTCTTCTTCTTCTTCTTCTTCTTCTTCTTCTTCTTCTTCTTCTTCTTCTTCTTCTTCTTCTTCTTCTTCTTCTTCTTCTTCTTCTCCTCCTCCTCCTGCTGCTGCTGCTGCTGCTGCTGCTTCTTCTTCTTCTTCTTCTTCTTCTTCTTCTTCTTCTTCTTCTTCTTCTTCTTCTTCTTCTTCTTCTTCTTCTTCTTCTTCTTCTTCTTCTTCTTCTTCTTCTTCTTCTTCTTCTTCTTTTTCTTCTTTGAGTTCACCAGCTGTAACTCCAGGGAAAGTTTGTTTTTTACAACTCCTGAATTATAGTCTTGTTCCAGAAATGAGTTTCGGGCACATTCGTTTCACAGGTCTGATTAATTTGCATGTTGGTTCCTCGACTCTCAGGCTGATGTACCCTGACTTCGAATGAAGCTCTCAATAAGTCGTTTCTTACGACATGCTTTTAGGCAGGCAGTGAATCTATTCTTGCTTTTCCCATAACGAGGCTCCGAACCCACAACGGAACAAAAGTGAACCAATAGCCCTATAGTATTCTGTAGGGAGGCATGGGGTAGTTCATCGCCATGGTTTTGGTGTTATGTATTTAATTTAGGTTTTCCCAGACGCACAGCTCTCAACATATCGGCAATCATTATCCTCTTCTTCCCTATTTCATTCCTGATTTCCCTCCATCCATGCAACCTGGTCTATGGCAGTTGTTGTTAATTTGTTTGCATTCACCGGCTGTAAACCCTAGCCCAATTGACAGCTGGGAACTCCCAGAAACCGGCTGTAAACCCTAGCCCACCTGACAGCTGGGAACTCCCAGAAACCGGCTGTAAACCCTAGCCCACCTGACAGCTGGGAACACCCAGAAACCGGCTGTAAACCCTAGCCCACCTGACAGCTGGGAACACCAAGAAACCGGCTGTAAACCCTAGCCCACCTGACAGCTGGGAACACCCAGAAACCGGCTGTAAACCCTAGCCCACCTGACAGCTGGGAACACCCAGAAACCGGTTGTAAACCCTATCCCACCTGACAGCTGGGAACACCCAGAAACTGGCTGTAAACCCTTGCCCATCTGACAGCTGGGAACACGCAGAAACCGGCTGTAAACCCTAGCCCACCTGACAGCTGGGAACACCGAGAAACAAAAACAAATGTAGATTGTAGTTTATTTGTTAAATCATATGTCACAAAATTAAAATTGTCTGTAAATGCGACATCTGCTGCTACTAATTTTTGTTAGAATGTTGCATGAATGTTGAATCTTGAGTCAAGAATCGACATCACAGCACTCGGCACACTCATATAAGCGCTATGTCCCCATCTTCAGCAGTAAACGATAGTACTAGTGACTGTCTCATAGTATATCCCGCTTTTCCCATGAGTGTTAAGCGTGGGCCAGATCTCCTGGTAACTAACCCCTCGCAGCGCCATTCTCCTCAGACCGTAATGATCTATTTGTGCTTCAGTGCTGTTCACTCGCCCCTCCCCTACCCCCCCCCCCACCCCCAAAGAGCCATAACTACATCTAACATGGGTTCTTTTTTAATATCCTACCCCCAGATGACGTCACAGGACAGTCAAACATTTTAGAGGGTGATAAGACTGGGTTTCCTGGCTTTTTGATGCTTTTAACGACCCCAAAACATCTACAACTGGCCCTAACCCCCAACCCACCTACGTCCCACATGATAGTGCAGCATATGTCCCACGACTGCATGCAGCCTATCGACCACCCTCTGAAATGTCCCGTTACCTGTGGATTTCCCCTGTTTGGAGTAGGATATTAATAAAGCAACCTAACATGTCATACACCGTATGGTTGGAATATGTCCCAGAATGCCTAAGTATAATCTGTTTTATGTGGTTTAATACCAACGGGATTTGTACATGCTTGATTCTCATTCTTGAGACGTTTATCCTACAGACTGAAATACTGGAAGACAACAACTATATGCCCTACTCTTTACATAGGTGGCGGGCGACGTGGACTTTTTCGCCGCCCGCCAGTGGGTGGTGAACTATGGATTGAATAATACTGGTCTATTGTATCATGTTGCCACGAATCCACCTCAGTACTTGTATCATTCATGTCCCGCTTGCACAAATCTACATGTCGTAGTAGAGGCTGACCCCATCTTGTACACGTCTGTAATTCCACACAGATAGTATCACTTGGGACTCTTCCATCCTTCAACCCCCAAGCTTGTCCTAGCCTTTGAGAACTGAACGTAGAGAAAATGGTTGTGATGACTACTCGTTTCAATACCTCGTTATTTGCGATATTGTTTTTGCAACGTGTTGTTCGCAAGCATCGTACTTGAGAGCTGTTGTCCCGTTTCTCCAGAAGGTTGATGAAGTTTTCCTACCCAGTGCAAGAGTGGCGAGAACATGAGATTGCTAGACACCGCAAACAGGGTCCAACACTTACACGTTTACTTACTTACTTACTTACTTACTTACTTACTTACTTACTTACTTACTGTTCCCACATACTGCCCAGATTCGATGGCCAGGTTACTTTGTCTGCTTGCCAATAATATTGCCCCCCACCCCCCCCCCCCACCCCCACACACACATTTTTTAAAAATTAGATACAATAGTTTAGACGAGCTTATGATGGCCAGAAAAAAAAAAAACATGCTTCAAGGCATCACGTTATAGTCTTCAGTATACATCTTGACAGGTGGGTGTTTGCTGCACAAGACCGTACTATTTTGGTTAACGTCTCTCTCCCTCTAAACATCTATAAAAGGGGCAGCTGAACAGAGAATGCGTAATCTTTATAACTAACGTCCTCTTTAGAATGAAATTTTTTGTTATTTAAAGTCCCACTCTGGCTCTTGCCAGGGTCGCAATATAGCCAATTGACTGAACGCAGTTTTTGGGACCTCTCCACGGTGATCTTCATCCACATGATGGCACTTTGTGTCATCGGGTGTTTATCGCTTGTGTGATGTCCTGGTATGGTAGAAAGTCAGTCAGTCAGTCAGAGAATGCGGACTAGAAGGACCCATATAAACCCTGTATCCACAGGCAGTGTTCCCTGCCTTTATTGTTCTAGATCCATCTGGGCCGTATTAGGGTTATAGGTCACCTCAGGACTGACAATCACAGTTAGTTTCATGACTGATGAAAGAAAAAGCGATTTTTGTCATGTGTAATGGACAAACAACTTACGATACTCTTTTTAAAAAAAGACAGAACCGATCCTAAACGTTTGACTAGGTCGACGGTCTTCTTCAAAACCACCTATTCAAATGGCTCACTGTTGTAGACGTGTACACACATGACATTCAGCACGACGTCAACAACACAACAAGTAGTCGCCTGACAGATATCGGATTCATGTTTATGAGGGTATTAATTCCCCTTCAGAATTCAGACGTCACAAGATTTTTACTGCCGGCTGCTTGTTTTTGCAGTTTGGTAAACATTGCGGCAGCCCTAACTTTGTGTCAGCGTGACTCCAGCACAGACTAAACGTGGGGTGTTTGTAAATCAGACGTGTATAGTTTAATCTGCAGAAGAAACGTTCGCGTAAAGTTGGCAGGTTTTGAAGGTTAGAAAAAGAATTTTTGCTGGCTACATACATCCAGTTTTAACATATGGCTGTGATTGCTGGACAATCGGCAGGCAGGCCAAACAATTTCTGGAGGCCTCAAAGATGTGGTTTTACAGGAGAATGCTTAAAATACCTTAGACAGCCAAAAAGGAGCAGCCAAGAGGTTTTGAAAGAGGCGGGAGCCCAAAGAAAACTTATCTCAGACATTAGAAGGAGACAGTCATCATTTTTCGGCAATGTTATGAGAAGAGGGAAAATACATCACGTTGTGACCACTGGAAAGATCCGTGGAAGGAGGGATAGAGAAAGACAACGAGAGAAGATCGCCAACGCCAATCAGAAAGGCACTTGATGATGATGACGACCCTGTGGATTCCAGTGAAATGACGTTCTATATAGTTATGTCTTCCCCTCACCACTTGATTTTGCTGGCATTTATTTTTTCACAAAGTCCCACATTCCGTCATTAGACTCAATTATAGCTCAATTCTTTACGCGCACAGGTTAATGAATGTTTTTAATTGACTGCTTGTTTCTCTATGTTTGTAACATCTATTTAAAACGTTATTTACTGTCTTTATTTGCGTCAACTGCTATCTACAGACAGATTAATGTGTCCTGGAGCTAAATTTTCCCATATCTACGTCACAACTAGCGAGGTCACGAGTGCAGGTTTCCCTGAGGTGCCCACAAACAAACCACTTTAGCTATATCCTGGACAAGCTGACGTCCGGGGAGTCGGTGTATATTGACCCAAGGGTGGTGGTATTTGAATTCAGGGGCAAAGTTCACAGCATGTCAAGGCCGTTGATGTAGCTTGGCATCAGATGACATAATCCAAATAGCGGTCACAAAAGAATGCAAGACTTCACGTTGAGCCATATGGCTCTCTCTCACTATCTATCTATCTATCTATCTATCTATCTATCTATCTATCTATCTATCTATCTATCTATCTATCTATCTATCTATCTATCTATCTATCTATCTATCTATCTATCTATCTATCTATCTATCTATCTATCTATCTATCTATCTATCTATCTATCTATCTATCTATCTATCTATCTATCTATCTATCTATCTATCTATCTATCTATCTATCTATCTATCTATCTATCTATCTATCTATCTATCTATCTATCTATCTATCTATCTATCTATCTATCTATCTATCTATCTATCTATCTATCTATCTATCTATCTATCTATCTATCTATCTATCTATCTATCTATCTATCTATCTATCTATCTGTCTGTCTGTCTGTCTGTCTGTCTGTCTGTCTGTCTGTCTGTCTGTCTGTCTGTCTGTCTGTCTGTCTGTCTGTCTGTCTGTCTGTCTGTCTGTCTGTCTGTCTGTCTGTCTGTCTGTCTGCCTGTCTGTCTGTCTGTCTGTCTTTTCTTCTTCTTCTGCGTTTGATATCAGTCATGCTAAACATTGAGTCCCATCTGGGTCACAAATAGGATTGTGCTTTTAAGGTCGCCACCGGTCCCCCATAGCTTCTCTTGCAATGTGGCTCCTATGGGCCAGATCCACAGTCTTTGCTGGGAGAGGTAAGGGCAGTACTGCAGTATGTGTTCAGGGGTTTGTCTTTCTGCTCCACAATCACAGGCAGCAGATTCTTTTATGCCTATCCTGTACAAGTGTGCTCGAAGACCACAGTGTCCAGTTCGAAGTCTAAGAATTGATGTTTGTTCTTTCCTGTTGAGTTTGTTTATGCTGTCACTCTCTGGTCTGTAATCTCCATTCTGCCTTCTCCACTCCCGCTTGAAAGACTGCTTTAGCGCTGTTTTGGTTTCCTTGTAGCTGTGTGGTGGATTAGGTTGTAGAAGATTACTCCCAGCTTTTGCCAACTCATCTGCTCTCTCATTTCCTTGAATACCACAGTGGGCTGGTATCCACTGCAAGACCAGTTCTGCTTCCTTGGAGAGTAAGCCAATGTTGGTCCTTAGATCAGCAATTATTTTGTCTTGTTTTTTGCTGGATAGTGCTTGGAGAACAGAAAATGAGTCGCTAAGTATAACAATTTGGTGCCCTCTGTGTTCTTGAGTGATGAGATGTTGGACTGCAGAGAGGAGGGCAGTTGCATCAGCTCTGAAGTTAGTGCAGATGTCACCTGCTGGTAGAGAGAGAGAGAGAGTTTCTGCTCTACTGCTAGGGGGTTTAATGTAAATTCCACAACCCCCCTTTCTGACTGCATCTGTAGCAGAGCCGTCGGTGAAAACCTGAGTCCAAGTGGTGTTTGGATACTTCTCATCAAGCATAGCAAGAGCCAGGGTTCTCTGTTGTGTCTCCGTCTGGGCATCTTTTGAAGTGATTCCTGGTACCTTTAGGACTACATTTGCTTTCTCTGGCCTTAATCCCATATTCTGAACCTTGTCCAGTTTTCCCATTGTTGTCTTGGCTGCTGCAGCCCATGCAGTGGAGGCATATTCCATGACTGGCCTGACTGCTCCAGTATTTACTTGTTTTAGGATTCTAGAGTTAGCGCCCCATGTGGTACCCGCTAATGTTTTCATAACTGCAAGCTTCTTGAATGCTTTTCCCTGTACTGCTTCTACATGTGACTTCCAAGTTAGTCGCGAATCAAGTGTAACGCCCAGAAAGGTAGGAGTGTCAGTCTGTGGAATGAGCTGGTTTTTAATCCAAATTTCGATTTTTTCTTTTTTTTTTGGGGAGAGAGAGAAAAGTGATGCTGTGCTTTTTGATTTATTTAGCTTTAGACCCCACTTTTCGGTCCAGGCTTCTACATTTTCCACAGTTTTTTGTAACAGATATGAGGCTGTGGTAGTATATTCGGAGGCTGTCCAAACTGCAAAGTCATCAGCATGTAGGGTATTAAAAACGTGCTATCTATCTATCTATCTATCTATCTATCTATCTATCTATCTATCTATCTATCTATCTATCTATCTATCTATCTATCTATCTATCTATCTATCTATCTATCTATCTATCTATCTATCTATCTATCTATCTATCTATCTATCTATCTATCTATCTATCTATCTATCTATCTATCTATCTATCTATCTATCTATCTATCTATCTATCTATCTATCTATCTATCTATCTATCTATCTATCTATCTATCTATCTATCTATCTATCTATCTATCTATCTATCTATCTATCTATCTATCTATCTATCTATCTATCTATCTATCTATCTATCTATCTATCTATCTATCTATCTATCTATCTATCTATCTATCTATCTATCCATCCATCCATCCATCCATCCATCCATCCATCCATCCATCCATCTATCTATCTATCTATCTATCTATCTATCTATCTATCTATCTATCTATCTATCTATCTATCTATCTATCTATCTATCTATCTATCTATCTATCTATCTATCTATCTATCTATCTATCTATCTATCTATCTATCTATCTATCTATCTATCTATCTATCTATCTATCTATCTATCTATCTATCTATCTATCTATCTATCTATCTATCTATCTATCTATCTATCTATCTATCTATCTATCTATCTATCTATCTATCTATCTATCTATCTATCTATCTATCTATCTATCTATCTATCTATCTATCTATCTATCTATCTATCTATCTATCTATCTATCTATCTATCTATCTATCTATCTATCTAATCTATCTATCTATCTATCTATCTATCTATCTATCTATCTATCTATCTATCTATCTATCTATCTATCTATCTATCTATCTATCTATCTATCTATCTATCTATCTATCTATCTATCTATCTATCTATCTATCTATCTATCTATCTATCTATCTATCTATCTATCTATCTATCTATCTATCTATCTATCTATCTATCTATCTATCTATCTATCTATCTATCTATCTATCTATCTATCTATCTATCTATCTATCTATCTATCTATCTATCTATCTATCTATCTATCTATCTATCTATCTATCTATCTATCTATCTATCTATCTATCTATCTATCTATATATCTATCTATCTATCTATCTATCTATCTATCTATCTATCTATCTATCTATCTGTCTGTCTGTCTGTCTGTCTGTCTGTCTGTCTGTCTGTCTGTCTGTCTGTCTGTCTGTCTGTCTGTCTGTCTGTCTGTCTGTCTGTCTGTCTGTCTGTCTGTCTGTCTGTCTGTCTGTCTGTCTGTCTGTCTGTCTGTCTGTCTGTCTGTCTGTCTGTCTGTCTGTCTGTCTGTCTGTCTAAGTGTGTATATATATTATATAGGTCCTGGGTTCCAGTACCGGTGAAGGGTGGGCATTTTTTACGTGGACTTTTAGTAATTCCCTCTGGTCTCTGGGTACTGAGATCGGACGCCTGTGTGTACTGTTACGCACGTAAAAAAATCCCTTGGCAGCTGGAAATCAAAAAGAGTAGCCTAACAGTGCTGCCCGGACAAATTTTAGGGTTAAAATCTACTCAGATTATTTCAAGATCCTCGCTGGTGCTACGGGGCTCGTGCACTGCGCTAAGATTTTTAGGACTCAGGCTTGATTTAGAGCACCTATGATGTACTATTGTATAAACCAAACCAAACCACCGACTTTGAAGCTGACAGTGCTGTAGTGTGGGGGTGGGGGGGGATTTGGCTGAAGAACCATAATACCTTAAGGCGCGCCATCACCAAGAAATATTTTTGTGTGGTGACTCGCAAACAACACCCATGGATGTTTTAATCACACTCATCTTACTGATCTTAAGAGTTCCCCACGAACTGACACAACGTTCCGGTATTTGAAGTGTCTGCATTATCACAGCAAACGGTACAGTTTTCCCAGTGGTTAAGGATGGGCAGACAATTCAGTCTGGGCGCTTTTGATTGGCTGACGAACCACTTTGTTTGACCCGGATATCCTTTAGACAGAACAGTTAATTAAGTTGCCTAGTTGATACACTACGTGGTAAGGTAATGGACTCATTTTACTGCAGTGACACATCGTGTATACCCCACTGGACCCATTGCTATAGACCAGTTGGCAACTTGGGTGATTAGACCAACATTACGACGCTGCTTTTCTTCCCCATCACATTTCCTGGTACCTATTTTATGCTGGGTCGACCTAGGAGACAAGGTCAGTTATAAGGAAACGATCGTGATTCGAACTCAATTTGTAACTTCAAATCCTTACGTCCTTTTCAGGACGTAATTTTTTGTTATTTGAAGCCCCACTCTGGCTTTTGCCAGGGGCCGCAATATAGGCAGGCCATAAAAATGGCCAAATGTCTGAACGCGGTTTCTGGGACCTCTCCACGGTGATCCTCATCCACATGGTGGCACTTTGTGTCATCGGGTGTTTATCGCTTGTGTGATGTCCTAGTGGGGTAAAAAGTCACTCACTCACTCATTCGAACTCAAAACCTTCGATATGGCAGGCAAGTACATAGCTACTGCTCTGCCTTGGCTCCCATTAACGATTACAAATGAAAATGTAAAGTAAAAACAGAGGTAGAGGGACGGCCAAAAAGTAATGACCCATATTTTGTATCTATGAAAACAGTGTATCAGTGTGCAATCTGTAAAATTTTGAACGATTCAACAGACACTCTTCTGCACTTAACACTCAGAGGAAAGGCAAGACGGACATATAACCAGATTGTGACCGTTACCATCAGTATTGTAACTTTGCACTGGCTGCTGAAGATGAGGACGGAGCACCTATAGGAATGCCCCGAGAGCTGTGAGGTCAATTCTTGACTTAACTTAACTCAAGTCAACTCTTCTGCACTGTATAGTATTACCGTTTTACCAATCCACTTTGCATCAGCCACTGAGGATTGAAAAAGTTTAGCTTTATCATAACAATGTACCTAACATGCAAAATTGCTAAAATCCACTGTCACTTCTCTATAAACATTCTGCAACATTCGTAGAAGCGAACTGAAAGTCTCGCTTTTAGCAATCGGGAATTACATGGCTACGTTTTTTTTTTTTTTTCTTCAATTGGACGCCTTTGGAAGCCAAACAGTGCAGAGTAAATGTGGAATCGTGCTGAATTAACAAATTGCACACCGAAACAGTATTGACATGGATTTAAACAAAAATATAAGGGATTAAAAAAAAATAGGAGGCATTTAGTTTTAACCGTCTTTCGTACAGGTGGCCTGAAATTATTTGTCTATATCAGTGATTGTGTCTCTATTATAAATTTTACTGTCGTGTTTTGTTAATTAAAAATCTACTCAAAGTATTTCAGGATCCTCGCCGGTGCTACCGAGTGCATATAATTTTTTTTCCTTAATGTGTTATAATGGGTCGATAGGAAGACAAAGTTGTTTTTTTTATTCCGCCTCCGTTAGGACTCGAGCCCACGACCTTCCGATTCCCAGTCGAGCGCCTAGCTGCTACACAACTGTGATTCCCGGGAGGAGGGGGAGGGGGCTTGAGACCACGGTCATTTTTATAAATCCGACTTGGAAGAAAGAAAGAAAAGAAAAAAATGAAAGAAAGAAAGAAAGAAAGAAAGAAAGAAAGAAAGAAAGAAAGAAAGAAAGAAAGAAAGAAAGAAAGAAAGAAAGAAAGAAAGAAAGAAAAAGAAAGAAAGAAAGAAAGAAAGAAAGAAAGAAAGAAAGAAAGAAAGAAAGAAAGAAAGAAAGAAAGAAAGAAAGAAAGAAAGAAAGAAAGAAAGAAAGAAAGAAAGAAAGAAAGAAAGAAAGAAAGAAAGAAAGAAAGAAAGAAAGAAAGAAAGAAAGAAAGAAAGAAAGAAAGAAAGAAAGAAAGATTGGAAGAAAAGACGACAAACATAGATGCACTGTGGCTGAGAGTCAAAACAATTGGGTCAGATAATGCATTGACGAAAGGCAAAGACAATGAGACAGTCATGTAAGAAAACTGGCCCCCGAAGGCCTAGCAAGTGGCCCGCAGATCAGTGCCAGTTGCATTGTATTTTAATGATCTTTCTATGGTGGGACTTTGGCTTCTGGCCCGTGATGATCCCTGTTTTCCAACATTTTGGCCCCTGAGTAAACTTAGTTGAATAGCTCTGATGTAAGGCATAACTCAAGCTCCCTTGGTGAAACCTGATTTAAAGTTGTACACACCTAAGCAACCATGTGGAAAACGTTGCAGAACAAGACATAGTTTCAAAAGTAATAAAAATCGAACATATATCACTAACAAATCTACATGGATTATGTATGGATTAGAAACACAGAGAACGACTGCAACACATCTTTGTACATTTTGTTCTCTATACCAGTTAAAAGAAAGACGAATCTGCCGTTACTATATATAGTCAATACCTCTGAAGGCATGAATAAAGATTATTTACTGGTTTTTTTTTTTTACCTCATTAATCACTAATGGTCAGTGTGGGATGGTCTGAAGCCGGTGGTTTTAGTCCCACACTAGTGCAGTCGTCAGAAATCGCAGGTTTATTAGTAGCAAAGGAGCCTGCGAGGTCTCGAGGCATAGTGTCCGCCTCGAGTGCTAGAGGTCCCGGGTTCCGGTTTCGGTGAGAGCTGTGAATTTTTCACGTGGACTTCTAGTAATTTTCCTTGGTCTCTGGGTAGAAAGTCCGTATGTATTGTTGCGCACGTAAGATAATCTCTTAGCAGTTGAAAATCGAAAAGAGTTGCCTAACGGCGCTGCCCGGGCAAAATTTGGAGTTCAAAATATACCTAAAGTATTTCATATCCTCGCCGGTGCTACATTGTTTGTGCACTGCACTGAGATTTTTCAGACTCAGGCTTGAGTTGGAAGAAAAAAGGAGTACTTATGGATTACACCCATGTGCCATGATGTTGATCCGTTGTTCAAACATTAAACAATAGTAGCAATTGTTAACAAACACTCCGTACTTACAGCGTCGTTCACGTAGTTAGTAAAATCTAGTTAAAGGAAAGGAACTGCAAGAATTAGTGGCAATAGAATATTAAATTCAGTTATTTCCCTTAAAGACGACAAGTATTGATGATCTACCATCTGAGGCTATAAAGGCAGCAGGAAAAACGGTAGCAATATGGTTAAGGAGAATATTTCAGGTGGCATTGGAAAATCAAGAAATACTATCAGATTTGCAGACTTCTGTCATCGTCCAGCTGTGGAAAAATAAAGGAAGTTAGAGGGAATGTACTAATTACAGAGGAATATCACTTCTCAGTTACACTGGGAAAATGTATGCTAAGATCATCGAAAAAAAGGCTGAGACCATTGATAGAGTATCAACTTTCAGAAGCACAGATGGGTTTTCGAAGAAAAAGAAGTTGCACAGATACAATTTATGAATTGAGACAACTATCAGAGAGGTCAATAGAACATGATAAGACATGTTTATTGACATACATAAACCAAGAAAAAGCCTTCGATAGAGTCGACAGGAATATGTTGTGGGAATGTATGGGGGAAAAAGGAATCAGCAATCATCTCATTAATATTTGCAAAAGCCTGTACACACGTAGTAAATGTTGCATAAGATCGAAGGCAGGGTTGTCAAGAACTTTTATAGTGAACTCTGGTGTGCGTCAGGGCTGTGTACTATCGCCGCTTCTTTTTATAACATACATGGATACCATATGTAGCGAAACGAACTTTAATTATGAAAAAGATATTACAGAATTACTCTTCGCCGACGACCAGGTACTCATAGCAAAAAATACGGAATGCCTACAGAACCACCTAAATCAAATTAGTAACAAAGGGGAGGAATATAATATGAAAATAAACACTGCGAAGACAGAGACAATGATGATAGGAAAACATAAAGACAATTTAGAAATTAAATTAAAAAACAACACCCTGAGATAAACAGAGGAATTTCAGTATTTGGGAGCAATTTTTACATCCGAATGAAAACCGGACAGAGAAATTAGCTCCAGATGTGCCAAAGCTAATCAAGTAACGAGTCAACTATCTCCCCAGTTGAGACACAAGTAGATACCTTGGAGTACTAAAGTGAATCTTATCAAAACTATTTTTTGGCCAACACTATGCTATCAATGCAAAACGTGGACACTTACATAGTCCAATGAACGTAAAATTGTGACAACAGAGATGAAATGCCTTAGAAGAGCTGCAGGAGTTTCAAGGAAAGATAGAATACGAAATCATGAAATCAGACGAATGCTAGGAATAAAGCCAGTCTTACAGGTCATCAAAGAACAACAAATGAAGTGGTTTGGACCCCTAACAAGAATGCCCTGGTACTATCCACCACAACCGCACTAAAACTTTACAACGGGTATAAAGCGAGTGGAAGACCTGGGAAAATATGGAGTGATGGCATTAAGAATAGATTTACAGAAATGAACATCAGTCTTAATAGTGTTCATCAACGAACATTACATCTTCCCCCGACACCTCGATGAGGTAAAAGGTAAAAGGTGGAAGTAGAAGTCTGACTGACTCTGACTTTCTACCCCACCAGGACATCACACAAGCGAAAAACACCCGATGACACAAAGTGCCACCATGCGTATGAGGATCACCCTGGAGAGGTCCCAGAAACCGCGTTCAGACATTTGGCCATATTGATGGCCTGCCTATATTTCGGCCCTTGGCAAAAGCCAGAGTGGGGCTTCAACTAACAAAAAATTACGTCCTAAAAAGGACGTAAGATATTAATGACATTTCTGGAAGAAGAATTGAATTGAATTTTTTACCCCACCAGGACATCACACAAGCGATAAACACCCGATGACACAAAGTGCCACCATGCGGATGAGGATCACCGTGGAGAGGTCCCAGAAACCGCGTTCAGACATTTGGTCATAATGATGACCTGCCTGTATTGCGGCCCCTGGCAAAAGCCAGAGTGGGGCTTCAAATAACAAAAAATAACGTCTTAAGAAGGACGAAATGAAGTATATCTGGAAGAAGAAGGAGAAGAAGAAATTATTTCCCTTAAATTGTAAGTAGTTTACTGGTTATGATACCTTAATGTAGATACCTCAAAAATGTCCAGTAAGTCTTTCGATTCAAGCTGTTATCATTACTAAAGTACGTACACACGAGTACACACACACACACACACACACACACACACACACACACACACACACACACACATGCACGAACATACACGCGAACACACAAACACAAATACACAACACTCACGCACACACCATAAATAACTGGCCTTTTTTGCCAGTAAAGACAAAAAAAAAAAAAAAGGGAAGCAATTATCAAAAAATGGACGAAATAAAGTTCTCAATACATTGGTCTCCCCACCGAATGTAGGTCAACTCCATTAATAAGTTTCTTGGACTAGTCTACTGTGGTCGGGGTTATGGGTGTTGCGGTCTCTTGTTGTCGGGCATTTACGTTTTTATTCCGAGAAAAAGACGGTATGTGACATAGGTTTCGTCACTCTCGAGGGGGGTTGTGTGTTAGACCCAGTATCTAAATCTGTGTGTAGTGTTAAAAGCTCTGGTATAGTGAAATATACAACACGCGAAATCAGCGCCACTGCGGAATAGCTCAGTGACCTTGTGTCGAATCGCTCGAGGCCGACCTATCAGAGGTGAGGTAGGCTGGAGGTCGACCAATTAAAAGCGAGCTTGTATGTAGCGGAGTGTAAATGGGGGAGACCAACGTATTACTTACCCGAAATATATATCACTACTATGTATAATCGCTGCTAGGTAGGTAGGTAAGTTGTACCCCACCAGGATATCACACAAGCGATAAACACCCAGTGACACAAAGTGCCACCATGCTGACGAGGATCACCCCTGGAGAGGTCCCGAAAACCCTGTTCAGACGTTAAGCCAGATTTAATGCCGGCTATATTTAGGGCCCTCGGCAAAAGCCAGGGGGACATTTCAAAATAAAAAAAAATAACATCCCATATGGGGATGACGGGATTATGTAGGTTGTAGTAGCAGTAGTAGCAGATGATACCCCACTAGGACCTCACACTAGCGATAAACACCCGATGACACAAAGTGCCACCATGCGGATGAGGATCACCCGTGGAGAGGTCCCAGAAACCGCGTTCAGCCATTAGGCCATATTTATGGCTGGGCTAAATTGCGCCCCTGGCAAAAAGCCTGCATGGATCTTCAAAATAAGGAAAAATTGCATCCGCCAAGAAGGATGACTAGCTATATGTAATGGATAATATGTAGGTTGACTGATTGACTTTCTACCCCACCAGGACATCACACAAGCGATAAACACCCGATGACACAATGTGCCACCATGTGGGTGAGGATCACCCTGGAGAGGTCTCAGAAACCGCTGTTCGCCATTAGGCCATATTTATGGTTGGGCTATATTGCGGTCCCTGGCAAAAGCCAGAGTAGGGCTTCAAATAACGAAACATTTCATCCTAAAAAGGCCGGAAAATGTACTATGTAGGTTGTCCCCTTCTGATGTGAGCAATCAATTCTCTTCGTGGGTAAAATTTCTTTCAAGACATCTTCATTACTCTTTTTATATGTTCAGAATATTCTCATCATTCGCTTATAAAACCACATCTCTCTAGTTTCCAAATAATTGTTCCACTAATCCACCAACTGTCCACGATTCACTAACGTAAATCAAGATAGGATTTATATAGCGCCTCTCTAGTTGTGTATATGAAAATATTTCCATAGTCTCCCCTGTGTTTAAACCGTACCAACAGGTGGCGGGCATACCGCAGCTGATCCAAAATGGCGGAAATGCAGGTAAAATACCAAACAAATGACACATCCGAGTTGTTGTAGTTATACAAAAAATATTGTCTTTGTATTTTTTTAATTAAAAGTTTTTTATAAACATATTACACTCTTTGGTACACATTGTTACAATTCTTACATAGGAGTTATAGCCCGAAGAATGACTTTCATTACAGAAACTTAGCAACCATATTCATATTTAGCAGACAACTTTCTTTGGTAGGCGTTTTTCTTCGTAGTTCGCAACTGTTGCTCTGAGTCATTCTTGCCTAGAATATTACAAATATATGTAAAATTATACAAATAACGCATTCACTTCATGCCAGTAGATATTTTTAAAAAGATTCTCTCTTTAAGCATGTACTTTAGGATGCTTTCAAGTGAACTGTAAAAATATTGTTGCGTTTGTTCACATTTCCTTATATTTAGTTAACCCTTTTAGCACGGAGCATTTTTTCAGTGAATTTGGTTATTACTTGATTTAATTTTTTTGACAGATTTCTGTTATTCTGACCCCCATGAAATAATATATCTATTTGAAGAATATAGATTGAAGTTCGTGATTTTCACAATATCGTTAAAATTAATTGATGTATATGCAAATTATCTCATTTGCATATCTAAAAATAGAAAATATGAATTTGAATTTTCAACTTCAATGCTTGAAACATAAAACTAAAAACAAAAATTGTTTTTATTTGAAATCTTTTTATTGATCTTTGGCCTTTTTACAAATGTTGTAAGCTATTCAATAGTCAAAAACAGGTATATATATATGTGAAACAGCAATAATATCTTTAGGTGACATGTGTTTTTCACCATCAGTCAGCACTAGAAATGGATGTGCCGGAGTGTCAACACCTTCGGGTGGATATACCCTGAGCCATGGTTGGGCTGTGGTCTGAACACAACAGCGTCCCTATCTGATTTCCACTATTACTACTAACACTAAATCCTGCATCAGTATCAACAGAATTAGTGTCATCACTTGATTCAAATGTTTTATCAACATCAAGTTTAGGGGCAGAAACATATGAGTCAGACATACTTTTAGCGGTTCAGGTCACTATCTAAAAAATTCAACAACAATTTTCACTTCGATACCAAACACTCGAAAGTCACCATGTGTAAAGCTGATACCACAGTTAATATAAATGAATCACTTTCAGTGTTTCAAAGTAGGAGATATCTTAGCGGTTCGAGGCGAAACACGATCGGGCCGATCATCGGCCGTTCTGTGTTTTTGGCCAGACATCCGATGGCCGATAATCGGCCCGTCCGTGCTAAGAGGGTTAAATGTGCACAGGTATTATTTTGTATTATTTATTTTATTCACATTGGCCTGATTGGGATTACGAGCACTAAGATAGAAAACACAATATGATTGTCACAACTATTTAAAAATTACACTTATGATATGTTAACTGTCTATACTTCTACAATCTTGAACAGTTAGTACATAATCTAAGCTGTATTAAATAATACTTTTTAGCAGTCATAAATATGAAATATGTTGGCAAAATTTAGATTGATGACCCTAGGGGATGTGACTCTCCTCCGAACGGTGTCCTAATATTATTACGGCCATAAAATATCCTTACGGGGCTCAGTTCTATTAAAAATATGCCGGCTCTGTTTAACGAAACAAATGCTCTAACAGGGTCTCAGCGATATGTTACTTGCAGACCTGTTTCTGTGACTGTGCCTCACTGCTGACCGTATTCCCCGTGCCGCTACGCGCAAAGCGGATGGTGGCTAAACTAGATGGCTGGGACTCACGAGCAGCAGCTACCACATCTCCTGCAACTTCCTAAAATTAATTTGCTCGTGAGTCCCAGGCACCTAGTTTAGCCCCCCCCCCCATCCGCGACGCGTGTAGCGGCGCGGGGGATACGCTCGCGGTGAGTTTAATCGCGTTTTGCTCATGCAGAAAAGTGTGAGGATACAGGTCGGCAGGTCTGACATCTACCGCTGCTAAATCCTCAATTGAATGAACAGTATTGCTAATCTGTGTGGGAGCGCGTGGTCTACCTGCCATATCGCTTTTATCGTCTGTAATGTCTCAAAATTGTCAATGGTCGCTATTATCGTCTGCTAGTATCTGCAGAAACGCTCAAAATTGTCATGGGTCACTTTTATCGTCTGCTACTATCGTCTGCAGTGTTGCGTCTCTTGAAATTGTCAAGTAATCCTAGTTTTTGCCACGATTTGTTCCTTGGCAGAAAGTCCACATTTTACATATGCCTGAGCCCAGTAAGGATATTTTATGGCCGCCATAATATTAGGACGCCGTTTGGAGGAGAGCCGGGGATGCAATCTATTGTTTGTTAACAGTGAGTGAGTGAAGTTCAACCCCACCAGGACCGTACAACGTGCGACCAACATCCAGTGACACAAAATGTCACCATTCGGATGCGGATCACCCAGGCACAAGTCCCGGAAACCCCATTCAACCATTATTTTCTAATAGGACCATGGACAACAGCTGGGATGGGGCTCTGCTTTAAAATAACGAAAAATTGCTTCCAACATTGGGATGGGATTAGTTGGTTTACAGCAACCATAAGGGACCAATCCATTGTTTGTTTACTTTCACATAATAATTTTCTGTAATATTTAATATTGCTTCAGGTTAGGGTTTGTAGTTTAGGGTTAGGGTTTTTGTCAGGTTATAGTTAGGGCTAACCCACTCTATAACCCTAAACTAAAACCCTAATCTCAAACAATATTAAATATTAAATAATATCATAATGTGAACTTAAACAAACATTATATCTCCTGACCTTAAGTATTAGTAACTTAAGGTAGCCGTTTTCAGTTTTACCAATATTTTAAATATTGAAGTAGACAACAACTCTCTGTGTCCAAGTTCTTCTTCTTCTCACTGGCTATAAACTCTGGCAAAAAGTGATGGTTGTTCATTCACCACTGGACTTTTGTCTTGTTCCAGAACCTAAATGTTGCATGCAGGTCTGTTTAACATATCTCACTTATCTGTATCCAGACTGTTGGTTCCTTGCCTTGCAGGCAAATGCACTGCAATTTCAGTTTCATTCAATAAGTAAAGGACCTTTGTGCACACCTTCAGGCATATTGGGATTAAAGGGCTAGATCTATATTTTTATAGACCATTCAGCACTTGGTGGGTGATGTGGTCAGCATCACGCCGTCTGCCTTTACTTCCCAAGACTGCACCTGGTACCCACTCATGCTGGAAAAACAAAAAGTCCAGTTACCCCAGGACCCGAACCCACGACCTTCCAATCCGCAGCCGAGCATCTAGCCACTATGCCACAGCGACTCCCTTAATTCAGTCTATGCCAGTTATTAATTGAACTGTTAGTACCATGTCTGGGTTCTGTGGCCCGCTTGGTTGGGAGGGGAGGGGGGGTATAGACCCACTACCCTCACAAGCATGTCATAAAAGGCAACTGATTAGGAGTTAGCCTAACTCAGGTGTGCTGGCGCTTGGTCAAAAGAAGGCACAGAAATTACAACCTAGCTGTGTTCCACAACATAGTGTGCCAGCTACCCTTTTTAAGAAAAATTAAGAAGAAGAGCTGTTAGTATCCACTCAGAACTCAACTTTGTACTCTTTACTAACCAGTGGCATTATCCATCCAGGTTAACTTCTTGGTCCAGAGAAGCTGCTAATCTGGCATTGGCATGTCTTTAAATGCCGCCAGACCAGCTTTGCTGCACAAGCCAGTCCCTGACAAGCCTAGTTGAGGCAATGGTTGTGTTTCTACCCACAACATGTTTAGGAAGGCTAGAAATTATTATATTTATTAAAAACAGCATTGGGGGTATTTACTGTTAAAAAAAAGTGTTGTTGTTGGGGTCATTGTAACATCGTAATTCTCTTGTGGTCTTGATTATTGCATCTGAACACTCGCTTACAGATTCAAAGGTTGTGGATTCAAATCTGAACGGAACCTGACTTTGTTCTTCAAAGGTTGACCGAGACTTGAATGTGTACCAGGTAAAGACCTGGGAAGTAAAGATGGCTTGCATGATGTTGACCACATCACCACTAAGTGCCGATTGGTCTATAAAATGTAAGTCTAATGCGCCCGAAGGCATAGAAAAGGGTCCTTTACTTTTACTTCAGTGGTTGCATTTCAGGGTCATGTGATCACTGTATGTTTCACTGCACAAATTGTGTGGGTTGTAGGGAATGTAGCTGTTTGATTCTCCGCTGTGTTATCTCCTTCATGTACGTGTAGACAATTTATTTTTACATCGTTAAGAGTAAATTAACAAAACAAATTATTTATGACTTATCTAAAAATGATTTTTTTTTCAAGGATCCCTCTGTGGGGCATTGTCATGTTCAGGGCCTTGTTTCAAAGAGTTAAATTAAATAAAAATAAAAATATTTGTCATTTCAGGCAGCTTGTCTGTATGATTTTGAGGGTGATGAGCACAATGGAGAGCTGAGCTTTTCTGCTGGTGAAATTCTTCAGATTATCAATCAGGTCAGTTTTTTACAAAATTCATTATGGCTTATCTATTTTCTGTCTTTCTGTCTGGTTTATTTTTGACCTCATATGTATATTTTCTGTGTGCTCAAATCTGGCGAGGGGTTGAAAACCCATAACTCTTAGACCTTGTTATGGTGACCGGATCAAGTTAAAACATTGCACAGAGCAGCAGACCAGTAACAGTAGAGACAGCTAGTGAATGCCTAGTTTGTCAACAGCAATATAAAGAGGATACAGGTGGCCTGGAGGGCAGATGATGTGAGCTGCCCATCTTAGATGCAGAGGAAAGAAAAGATAGGACTACACAGTTGACAGAATAAAGGAATTAAAAGTTATAGTTCTTATGTTGTCTAGTATGTCCTTTTGTCACATGAAACAAAAGTTAAATTTTTGAGAAAAGTAATGAACATTAAATGGGATGAGATCAAGAAATGCAAGGAAATAATAGAAATTTTCTGACAACCACTGATATCAGAGGTTTAAAGACAATGAAGATGGCATTAATTTGGGTGCATCCTGAGAAGAGGCACTGATAGAATCAGAAGGATTGAGGAAATGAGGAGTTGCAAGATGAACATTGGTGAGAGGGCCAAAAGAGTTAGATTGGATACCAACCATAATGTTGTAAAGATTTGCTCGGGATAGAACAGAATGGAAGAATAGACTGTGAGCCTTATGTGACATACTCTTATAATGGCATGACAGGATGATGATGTCCTCTTTTATGTACCTTTTTTCTTTTGCATCCTTGAGTGCCAAATCAGTTTGTTCTCCATTCTTTATTATGGTCTCAAATGTTCCTAGAGATTGTTTTCTATTGACTGGTTTATTTATAAATTTAGAGAGGACAATCTGCATAATGCACGTCACACTTAACCGCTGGTGCGATACACCAGAAACATGAATTCACAGACCATGATAGAACTGCATTCATACAATAACAGTGACAGTGTTTATCTTTAACAATGACAGTTTACATACGTCATGGTTTGTAAACCCCAATTGTTCAGACGTAAATAAGTACGTACTTTGTCCTAAGCTTGCATAGATGTATGCGCTCACCATTTGTTTATGTATTCACCTTTATATGGGAAACTTGTGGTTTGCGTTTGACTTTTTCTCAGCCTTTTAATTCCCCACCTAGCTTTGTGTTTAAATTCTCCATCCACCTGTATGTTTTAATTCATCACCCACTCTGTGAAGTCTTTAAAGAGAAGCAAAGAGGAGTAATCACTGTAATCTGCCCTGCATCTAGGGAACACAGAGAGAATGAATTTACCATTGTGATATGGAACACAGAGAGAATGAATTTACCAATGTGATATGGAACATAGAGAGAATGAATTCACCATTGTGATATGGAACATAGAGAGAATGAATTCACCATTGTGATATGGAACATAGAGAGAATGAATTCACCATTGTGATATGGAACATAGAGAGAATGAATTCACCATTGTGATATGGAACATAGAGAGAATGAATTCACCATTGTGATATGGAACATAGAGAGAATAAATTTACCATTGTGATATGGAACATAGAGAGAATGAATTTACCATTGTGATATGGAACACAGAGAGAATGAATTTACCATTGTGATATGGAACACAGAGAGAATGAATTTACCATTGTGATATGGAACATAGAGAGAATGAATTCACCATTGTGATATGGAACATAGAGAGAATGAATTCACCATTGTGATATGGAACATAGAGAGAATGAATTCACCATTGTGATATGGAACATAGAGAGAATGAATTCACCATTGTGATATGGAACATAGAGAGAATGAATTCACCATTGTGATATGGAACATAGAATGAATTTACCATTGTGATATGGAACACAGAGAGAATGAATTTACCATTGTGATATGGAACACAGAGAGATTGAATTTACCATTGTGATATGGAACACAGAGAGAATGAATTTACCATTGTGATATGGAACACAGAGAGAATGAATTTACCATTGTGATATGGAACACAGAGAGATTGAAGTTACCATTGTGGTAGGGAACAAAGAAGGAACGAAGTTGTCATTGTGGTAGGGAACACAGAGAGAATGAAGCTACCATTGTGGTAAGGAACACAGAGGGAATGAAGCTACCATTGTGGTAAGGAACACAGAGGGAATGAAGCTACCATTGTGGTAGGGAACAAAGAAGGAATGAAGTTGTCATTGTGGTAGGGAACACAGAGAGAATGAAGCTACCATTGTGGTAGGGAACAAAGAAGGAAGGAAGTTGTCATTGTGGTAGGGAACACAGAAAGAATGAAGCTACCATTGTGGTAGGGAACACAGAGGGAATGAAGCTACCATTGTGGTAGGGAACAAAGAAGGAACGAAGTTGTCATTGTGGTAGGGAACACAGAGGGAATGAAGTTACCATTGTGGCAGGGAGCACAGAGAGAATGAAGCTACCATTGTGGTAGGGAACACAGAGGGAATGAAGCTACCATTTTGGTAGGGACCACAGAGGGAATGAAGTTACTATTGTGGTAGGGACCACAGAGGGAATGTTGAAGTTACCATTGTGGTACGGAGCACAGAGAGAATGAAGTTACCATTGTGGTACGGAGCACAGAGAGAATGGTTACCATTGAAATAGAAATTTTTTTTTTAATACACTCTGGAAAAAAACATTCAATAAGAAGATAACACAGCATTTTGTTTTTGACATAGGGGAAAATATAGCATGTGTTATTTGAGGCTGAAAAAAGTACATATAACATTTTGCTTTTATCTGTAGCTGTTATTAAAATATAGAAAATGTACATACAGTAAAACTCCGATTAACAGTCACTCATTTAACTGTCAGTTTCTGTTATCGTCATCGTCTTTAAAAAAAAATGATGATGATGAAGGATCAGTTCTTAACACAAAAACCTACAACTAGCTACTCAGAAAAAGAGTGAATGTTATGAAAGTGCATTGACTGGTTTGAAATGCAAGAAGAGGCATATGCAACACAGATCCTACTTCTGCGTAAGATACGAAACAAAAATCTCGAGCCTCAAAGACACTAAAGGAGATGACAGATTATTGTAAAGTAATGTAGGTTTATAGTTTAATAATCATTTCTGTACATTACTACTTAATCACAGTCGTCCCCATGTGGAGTGCAATTTTTGTGTTTGAAGCCCCACCCTGGCTTCTGCAGGGGGCCCTCAATATAGCCGGGGCATATATATGGCCTAGCCATAGATATGGCCTAACAGATTTACAGATTGACTTATTTATATGCAGACTGGTGGTCATTTGCCTCTCAGGTAACTCATTCAGTAGTGTCCTGTGGGGAGTTAAAATGACTGGCTTAGTCTTTCCTGGATAATTGATCATGTAGACTGTTTTTGCAGGTTTAGTTATCCCTTTCTCACCAACATTTTGATTCAATTACAGGATGTAGGGGAGGGCTGGTGGGAGGCTCGAAACAAAGCTGGAAAACATGGTCTTATTCCCGAGACATATGTAGAGGTAAGAACTATTTGATGCCTTTTATTTTATGTTGCATGTGTAAAATATCACTGTATTCCTGGTGGCCCATGCTATAAAAGTTGTTGGAATGTAGTTTTATCTGTGAACATCATTTTCCTCATTAACTTGTTTATTAAAGTTCAGCACGTGGCTGCACAAATTATATGGAAATAATCAAAATACAAAAGATTATGGAAAATATAAAAAACAGAATGAAATTTGAAAACATAACACATACAGTGTGAAATTTGAAAACATAACACATACAGTGTGAAATTTGAAGGAAATAAAAATAGATTACTGTGAAGCTAGAGACGTGATGAGTGAAATATAAAAACAGGAAATCTTAAATTTAAAAAAAAAACTGATGTGTAAAAATATTAAAACGGCAATCACCAAATATGAAAGTCTGGCAGGCAGTCAACATTCTGAGAACAGGCAAGACAGACATACAAAAAGACTGCATCTGGGACTATCAGTATTGAAACACTGAACTGGCTGCTGATTTGTGGAATGAGCACTTATGGGAGCATACTGAATGCTGTGATATCAGTTCTTAACTCCACCCATGGTGTAGCCTAATGTTGATATGCTTTTTCTCTCACTTGTTATTCAATCTCCAACCGATACAGCATGCAGTGTTTCCCAAAATCATGTTAAATTTTGTCCCAGGGAATGCTGGTGTAAAAGGCAATGAGAGAGCAGATGCTGTGGCTGGCAGTGCGACTTTTAGGACAGAAGAGACATCATCCGTATCATACGAGAGACTCAGCGCTGTGAAGCTTTCAGTTTTGTGAAAAATTATTTTTCACTGAATAGACTGCATACCCTGGGTATACCAATTGGAGTGGCGAGACAGGAAAACCATGCGGGAGCCACCCGTTGTTACATCAACCAGAACTGAATGGGAGTTGTTAGCCCTAAAAACACTTGGAGACACACTCAGGAGGAGATCGGAGCACTTATGGTCATGTCTGATGTGCGATGTAGAGGATCTACAAAATGAACAATGGTATTCAATCTGAGCATGCTATAATGTATTAGTAATTTTCCTGTGCTTGCTCCAAGTAAAGAATGGTTCCTGAAAAATCAGAAGTTCATGATCATATTGTAAAGTAATGGGCATTCATGACAAAGTAGGTTTAACTCATTCAGTCCCAAGCCTGGAAGTCTCTGTGATGCCCTGAAGATCATGGGTTCGTTTCATGGTGGCCATGTTCAGTTCACGAATGCAGTTTTTACAGAGATCCCTGGGGATCGTCCCCGTAGCTAAAGAGGTCGTGCTCTGTGTGAAGCTCTCGGCAGACAGCTACCTGTTCTGCAGAGAGACACTGAGCCATATTGGATAAAACCTGGTGCAATGAAGCCGGTCCTCTTACCTTTACCTTTACTTTAACTCCTTCCACCCTCACAGTTTGGCTTAAAAGCAGTACATAATTTCGCCTCAAGTAGTTCAGCAGAGACACCAGGATATATAAGGAGTTCAACTAGTCATCTAGGCAATACAGATTGATATAACATTGTTTTGTGACAGAAAAAAGCTGGCAAATTTATGACGTATGTTTGTGATTGAAAGAGTTGAGAGGTTTGCTGTGAAAGTTGTACCAGGGTTTGATTTCTTTGGCAGACCTGTTGTTGTTTTTTTTTTTTTTTTTTTCAGAAACATGAAAAGAAATAATCATAAATATAAGGGGAGCAAAGAATTAACTGATTTGCTACCCTTTGACCACAAAAACAGTGGTTTTGTTAAAAATATCTTATGGGGCAAAGTGACATCGATATGATGTCATGATGGCATTACAACCCCTACCCCCCCCCCCCCCCCAACACACACACACACACACACACACACACACACACAGACGCACGTACACACACATAAACACACAGAGAGACAGAGAGATCAGTTTTATTCACCCTGATTAATATCTCATAGTTTTGTTTAGTAAACATAGTCACACTCTCCATATCTACACATTTTGCAGTTGCAGCCAGTACTTAAACTGTTATACACACCCAAAGACATCCTGTCATTTAAAAAAAAAAAAACTCTGCAAATGCTGGGTAAAGGACGCTTGTGGGTTGACTGTTACATGTATTAGAAACCTTTTTAACACTAGCATTTATGTGGGCCATATGGCGAGAGACCCAGTGTCTTTCAGGCAGGCTGAGGCGAGAGCCATGTTCTGCAAAGGACATGCTATATGATGATTATGATAATGCCATTTTGAAAACAGTTTTGGAACTGTTCTATCAGAAAGAAAAGAATATTCTTGACAGAATGAATGTTTATGTATTATCCTACATGTAATGAGGAAAGGTTGATTTAAGAATGATGATATCAAGAAGAAAGTGTGCACAGAACCAGACTGTTTTAGCCAGGTAACAAGATTGGCAACAGACAGTGCACCACAGAAAGTAGGGTTATAAAGATACAACAGTAAGAGACCCAGAGGTAAACCACACAGAACATGGACCGCAGAAATAACAGTGATACTGAAAAGTACTACACTCGAAGGGAACAGAATGGCCCATTCCAGAGATCTCTTCCTGTCCTGATGGAATGAAACATATTCAAGGAGCAGAGAAAAGAATGATAGCATTTTATTATTAATTTTACAGTATACTATAATAGTAAAGAATTTGTCTCACATATCACATTCTACCATTGATTCCACACCTAGATTGTCCAAGCTCCTGAACCAGCTTTCCCACCGCCCCCACCCCCCATGGTTGGGACTGTTCCATCCGCCCCACCCATGTTCTCCAACAATGGCTATGCCAGCTCCCCGCCGGACAATGTACCTAGCAGCTTTAATCACCAGCAGAGTGCCGATGATTGGGAGGATGACTGGGATGATGATGATGGCGATTCAAGCACTAGTACCGGTCACAGCCAGGTATGTTTAATGTTGTGCTTGTTGTTGAGTGTCCTAGGTTCGAAACACCTTCAAGGTGTATTTTTGTTTAAAAGGATCTGCGCTCTCTTGTTGATCCAGTGCAGAAAATGGGTACCAGAAAATGCACTGGGGAATAAAGGTACTTAGCATGATAATAACCCCCCCAACATCACTCTTAAAGTACCAGTTGGTCATATTATTCAGCCATATAATGAGAAGAAGGAAAGAAGGAAACATTGTAATAACTGGAAAGATTAATAAGAAAAGGGAGCTTAGAAGACAGCAGAAGTGAATTCTTGACAGCTTTTCATCATTCATTCATTATCTTGTTCAGATGCCAAAGGTGTCACATAATGCTCAGTCTATTTTTCCATTCTGTTTTATCCTCTGCTATAACTTTGATATCATTTATAGAATTCTGCCCAGCACCTTTGGCCTCTGATTATTATTCACTCTAGGGTTTCATTTGGATGTCCTCATTTCTTCTCAGAATGTGACCAGTAGTGCATCATCTTCTCTGTCTTATCAGTGTTATTACTGGTAGTTTCCCAGACATTTCTCTTATTTCTTAATTGAAATAACATAATGATTGAAAATATGTGACTTTGTTCTACAACTATACAGTCTAGAATTTCATATTTTGTTCATGTTTCTAAAAGCTGTTGATGCCTTGCCAATATGTGCCATCATTTCTTTCTTTGTTTCCCTGACAGTCAAGATTATTACCTAAATAGGTAAATTATTCTGTTACTTTGTTTTGTCTGTAATGTAACATCTGCTTGATCCGTTATTGGTGTCTTCAATATATGTGTCTTATTTGCAGCCCAACTGTTATTGCTGTTTTTGCTAAATCTGTTTTTCTGTGCCTAGCATTGCTGTTTTTGCTCAATCTGTTTTTCTGTGCCTAGCATTGCTGTTTTTGCTCAATCTGTTTTTCTGTGCCTAGCATTGCTGTTTTTGCTCAATCTGTTTTTCTGTGCCTAGCATTGCTGTTTTTGCTCAATCTGTTTTTCTGTGCCTAGCATTGCTGTTTTTGCTCAATCTGTTTTTCTGTGCCTAGCATTGCTGTTTTTGCTCAATCAATCTGTTTTTCTGTGCCTAGCATTGCTGTTTTTGCTCAATCTGTTTTTCTGTGCCTAGCATTGCTGTTTTTGCTCAATCTGTTTTTCTGTGCCTAGCATTGCTGTTTTTGCTCAATCTGTTTTTCTGTGCCTAGCATTGCTGTTATTACACAGCAAAACAATATAATCTGCAAAATCGGGATCTTCCAATTGTGGATTCTTCACCCAGCCAGTATTGAGCTTTTCTTTTTCATTATGGCAAGGGCAAATAGAACCAATCAATACCTATGGCTGTATGTTACCATAGCCTGTAAGTGAAGCAGAGAATAATTATACTGTAATCTGCCATGCAGGATTTAAGAGGTTTTTAAGGAAGGTTGGCATAAGTCTGACTACCTCACCCTGAAGAATCTTTTACCTGCAAAATCTTAGAGACGATTTACAAGATTTAGCATGGATTGGTTAATGGCCTTTGCTTCATTTGGAGAGGAAATATAGAAGAATAGGGATAGAGACTGTATGTTGCAAGATTTGGCAAGCATAACTGCTCACACAAGTTAGCAGTGGATATTTGTGATGATAATTATAATACTTATAAAACTGAAGATTGGGTAGTAGTGCATGAAGTTCTAGAAATTGATATTCGTGTTCTGTTTACTTTTTGTGCACAAAAGCTTAATTAATAACACACACCTTTGCCCCAAACAAGGAATTTACTGGTACCGCCAGCACAGCTCCAGGGCCCTCCAAACGAGAAGCAAAGCAAATTTCTCCAGGCAGTGAGTTATCCAAATATGGTACAGTGAAAAGCAGTTTTAATAGGTAAGGTTATACGCAATATATATATATTTAAAAAAACTATATATATATATATATATATATATATTTTTTTTTTTAAAGAATATGTTGAAAAGGGTAATGTGAGTACATTTCATTGGGTCTAGGAGGAAAAGCCCAGTGACCGAGTTCATTTATGCGCAACGCAACATTTTCATATACAAATGATCAAACATATGTGTTCTAGTAAATATAGAATTGACACGCAAAAGTACCACATCAGAAGGGGGAAACTAGATTATGCTGTAACGGCAGAAAGGTCAGAGGGAGTAGAGCACAGCGAGGGTATTAGACATTTTGGCATCCTAGCTTAAAAGAATCTGTATCCGAAATAATAGGAGGTTCAAGAGATAGCAGCAGGCTGTGGACAGACATGGTGAACAGTGCCGTACATTGTGGACAATAAGAAGGAAAGGGAAGAATTTGACTTTATGTTCAATATCTGCAGTTTAGCATCCTGTCCCAAAAGTTGGGATATTCTGTCCCTGTTAAACATCATGGTGGCCTGGTTAAACATCATGGTGGCCTGGTTAAACATCATGGTGGCCTGGTTAAACATCATGGTGGCCTGGTTAAACATCATGGTGGCCTGGTTAAACATCATGGTGGCCTGGTTAAACATCATGGTGGCCTGGTTAAACATCATGGTGGCCTGGTTAAACATCATGGTGGCCTGGTTAAACATCATGGTGGCCTGGATAGAACGGTATTCTCCAGGAACGGTATTCTTACAGTTTCCAGAACTTGAGGCAGAGGCACACTCCTTCCAAGGCGGATACAAGACATTGAAGAAGCATTGGCTATGAAAGCACATAAGACTGGAGAATTGGCTAGAGAAAGAGAGACTTTCAGATGTGGCCAGAAGGACATTCTGTGAAAAACCTACTGATGGATGATGTTCAGAATGTGAAGATTTACCAGCAGATGTCTAAAGGTGATGATGTGATTACACAAGCTTTCGTGTGGCTGAAATCACAGGGCTGTTCCTACATTTGTGAGTGTGTGTGTGTGGGGCACAATTGCACGCTGAATGATTCTATGAGCATGATCTGGTGTGTTAAGTAGTCTCTGTACATAGACAGTGGCTTGAATTATTGCAAAACTACAGTGTGTGTTAAGTTACCTTTTTTTTCATCCCGGGGAATTAGGGCGTTGTTTTCAGTGAAAGAGCTTGTAGTTTGGTCAGTTCTGCCTAAATTGATGAGATGGCTGTCCTGTGTATCACACCGACATGTTAATGCTTTTGGAGGGATAGAACAGTTGGTGGATTTGGGGGGGGGGGGGGGGGGAGGGTGCAGCACATCTACATCGCTGCTAAGAATGCAAGAATTTAGAATTAAGATGGGCACAGCCAGACATGAGAGGCACACCGAACCTACAAGAAGTCTTGCCAGCCAGTAGGAGACTGGCACAAACTATTATACACGGGGCTCTGATGTATATGTTAAAGGGAGAATCTAAGCACCTAAGAACGTATCTTGAGCTCCCCAAAGATAATCCAGCTTTTAGCTCATAACCACCATGGAAAAGTTACAATTTACATGCACTGAGGAAACGAATAACTGCTCTGTATTTTGTATGTGGCCAGACTTTCTTCGGTATGCTCAGACCAAATATAAATGATGTGTTAGCACACTGTGCATTGCTTGATACCCATGGACAGTAGACAATCATACATAGTGGGCTGCATGAGGCAGAGGGAGTTGAATGAATGCACTTTGGTGAATCTCAGAAACTCAGAGGCACTCAGTTGCACTGATTTAGTATAAAATGTTTATATGTTTATTATTTCGATGGCAGGCTTGTGTTTATGCCAGTGTCACTATTTTCATGTGGCAGTTCTATATTCTGTTATTGATAGTATCCTTATGAGGAGGGGTATTGTGGGTTTTTAGAATAGTGTTGAGAATATGAACAGAAAAGAAAACAAATGTTGAAGTGAGCATTACTAGACACCTGGTCAAAGCAGTACTGTCTTTTTTTTCTCTCTCACTACCTTTCTCCAACCATCTCTGTCACACATGTACACACTGCCTTTCTCCAGTGATCTCTTTCTCTGTCTCTCTCTCTTTCTTTCTCTCTCTCTCTCTGCCTTTCTCCAACCATCTCTCTGTCCCTTACTACCTTTACCCAACCATCTTTGTCTGTCTGTCTCTCTCTCACTGCCTTTCTCAAACCATCAGTTTTTTTCCTCTCTCTTGCTGTTCCCTCTCTACTTTATCTTTTAACATCTTCTTATCCACCCACCCATCTCTCCCTCTGACTTTTCTCTGCTTCCATTATAATAGGGATAAAGAGTATTTGATGAAAACAGAAAAGAAAATGTTCACCAGCTGTGTAGCAGTTTTTGTACAGAACAATCTAACATGAAATGTGCAGTAAAGTTCCTAGCTATTATTTGTATCATTGTCTTGCTTGCCTCACTATAAGTGTTCTTCTTCATTCATGTTCATCCACTGTAAACTGTGGAGTGAGATTCTGGTGGTTCATCCACTTCTGGAATTTGGTTTTGTTCCAGAACGTGAATATTGCGTGCACATCCATATTACAGATCTGGCTTATTTGCACATCAGACTTTTGGTTCCGCACCTCTCAGGCAGATGCACTCTGACTTTTAAGGCAACCTTCCTGTTTAATCTACATCTTACGATGTGCTTGTTAGAGAGCAGTGGGTCTATCGCTCCCCGCCCCAATGGGGCTTGAAAGCCAACACCAGGAATTATAAGCATTGATTGTGAAAAAATGTCCCTCCTCACCCACATGCATATTCATCTGTTGATCATTTTGTCAGGTCATTATTTTACTGTCAAGATGCATTTTTTTAATTTCAGATTTTCGCAGTTTGCCAAGTCTGGTGGTGAGGCATTTCTCATGGGCCAGACCAACGACAAGGTACCAGAATGTGAGAAAATCAAAATCATCGTAAGTATAAATAAATAAATCAGTTTGTCAGTCAGTTATGTCTCAGAGCCCTCTGAAGAATATGGGTCATAATCTGGGTGAAAACCTGGTGATGATGATGATAGTAATTTCTCTGATATGAAAAGTGATTATTCATGGAAGCAAGAACAATTAAATGCTGAAGCTCTGAAAAGATTGGCAATAAACAGAGTTGCTGAGAGCAATAAAAAAAGGGACGATTTAGATATTTCAGCCACATTAAAAGACAACACTCTTTTAAGAATTATTTTGGAAGGAAAAGTTGAAGGCAGAGGAGCCAAGAGGTAGACAATGATGCAACTGGGAGGAGAACATCAAGAGATGGACAGAAAATTGAGTGTGCTACCAAGAGAAAAGACAGTGTGTTGGAGATTCATGGCCGCCAACCTTCACTGTGGACACGGCCCTTGATAGGGGGAATTATACCTTGAAGATACTTTTTAGGCATAATGTTTTTTTAAGTGTGGTGTCTACCTGAATTGAGACCTATAATAGATAAGGTTTTAAATTCATAGCAGTGGGCTCTACCCATATGGCTTGATATGTCTCCACACAGTGGCTAGCCATCTGCCGAGAGTGTTGCAGAAAAAGCGTGGACTCTGGGGCATAGCGTTTCTGAAGTGTGGTATCTACCTGAGTTGAGATCTCAGGTTGTAAAGTCATTACACTGGGCTTTACCCATACGGCTTTGTCTATCTCCACAGAATGACTAACCACCTGCCAAGAGCATTGCAAAAAGCATGAACTCTGCCCCAGGATCTCTATAAACATTGCACACTCATGAACTGCATGACAGTCTGTGAGATGAACCAGTGACCTTAAGAGCATGAGGCAGATGGCTAAACCACCTAACCGTGAAACTCCACCAGTAATTACCTGTAACAATTAGAGGCTGTGAGGGGTGTTATTTGGTCTTTTGGTCCAATGAATAAATTGTTGATTTAACTAGGAAAATAAGTGCACAAACATGCTTAGTTCATATACTTTGTTTTATTTTTGAATGTTGAATAAAGAATTGACATCACAGCACTCACAACATTCCTATGAGTGCTCTGTCCCCCATCTCTAGTGGCTGGCGCAGAGTTCCAATTCTGACATCACAGCAACAGTCTAGATTTCTGTTTCTCTTGCCTTCCCCTGGAGAGTTGAGCCCTGGTTAGATCCCCTGATCACTCCTAGCAGCACTATTCTCTCAGACCGTAATGATATATTTGTGTCTCCTCCCTGCTGTTCACTTGCTGCCAAAGACCCCTTACAACATTTAACTTGTCATACATCAGTTCACCCCTGCCGACTACATTACCCATTCAGTGCCGATTGGTCTACAAATATGGGACTCTCTGCCCATATACCCGATGCGCCTTAGGCGTAATAAGGGATCTTTACTTTACTTTTACTACATCAGTTCACCACCAAATGGTGCAGAACCAGCTGCTCTATCTGCCTGCTGATTTTATAACACACCGGCATTAATGGAGAAAATATCTAAAGGACCTTTATTACCCAGGACCTCTGAAGCGATACTTGCCACTCTGCACAGAGCATACCAGTCTCCCTTTCCTAACATGCTCTTTGAGTCAGTGAAAGTTGTGATATGTGTGTTATTTTTGTTTAAAACTGTTTTATTTTTTATTTTTTATTGATACATTTTTTTACCAATCTTCTATGTTTCATAAGCAGGATTCAGTGGATGGTCCAATGTGGTTAAAGCAGGACAGTGCTTACACATGCATTGTTGCAGATCCCAAGAAGGACAGCAAGATGAAAGGGCTGAAAAGCTTTGTGACCTATCAGTTGACACCATCTGTAAGTTACTTCCCGTAGTTAATAGTTCTTTTGTTGGGAGTCAGAGAAGGGTTGTGATCCCAGTGTTGTAATTTTGTAATCTTGAGCATTTCTTTGTTTGGAGTTCAGGTGGGGGAATATGATGTGAATGCTCTATCTGTGTGATATTAAATAGTGTTAAAGGAGGAGGTCTAAGTTAACCATTTCAAGCAGTTATCCCTGAATGTCTGTGTAATTTGCTGGTTCTGCTGCTTGGTAAGTAGGTGGAAATTTGTTTCTGTTTAGGGCAACAACAACAACAACAAATGTAAATTATTGTTTCCTTTTTAAAGGGGTCCATGATATTTATCAAAAACCCCTCTCCTGTGGAATGCAGCTCCTTTTTGTGATTCCAATTGTTACGAAAAATTAATTACGTGACATTAGGAGGTAAGATGATCCCGCAAGTCTTAGCTAATTGCAAGCCCCTGACATAGACGGTTACTTGTATCACCTGGATTGTACAGATGAAGTGTAACCTGTTAAACAGGTTGCATTGCTTAACTGAGAAAGGGTATCATCATGCTTTCGTAATACTGCATGTCTTTGGGTCACCAGTTGCTGTGGGGGGACTATTTAATCAGCTCCCTCCAGAAAGAATCTCTCTTATCATGATTAAAAATTATAGTCAGAGTGCTGGACTTATTTTGTTTGGTGTTAATATTTCCTTTCTGAACAGTTCAGCAGTAGCACAAGCTTTATAACTGGCTGCTTGAGAAAGAAAGTTTATTTAGATCTTCTTCTTCTTCTTCTCTTCCACCTTGTGCCTCAGCGAAGTTTCTGTAAGGCTGTTCTTTATGCCATCAACTCCATGTTTTACAATGTCTTCTCCTCCCTCTATACACGTTGTAACGTTTCAGTGTGGCTCGCTGTCTGTAGATAGTTACGGGGCATTCTTGTTAGATGTTCAAACCACTTCATTTGTTATTCTTTAATAACATTTAAAACTGACTCTATTCTTAGCATTCGTTTGATTTCATGATTTCGTATTCTGCCTTTTCTTGAAACTCCTGCAGCTCTTCTAAGTTTATATAGATAAAATGTGAAAATAATATTCAAAATGCAAAAAGAATTTTTTTTTTTACTTTATTATTATTCTTTTGTCAATATCTGCTTTATGCTGCTAGGCGAGACAGTTTAACCGAAGATAGGTAGCAGAGTCAGTGTGTGCTCTGTTGCTTGGTATGCTGTGATGTTGTGAAGTCTTACGCTGTCGGTGACTCCTTCAGTCCATCTTTTAAGTCTCCCTGTGTCTCTTGGTATTTCTGTTTTCATGTCGGCATTGTTGGGTTCATTCTCACTAGGTGCCAAAATCATTTGTAGTTTTTGTTTCATTATAAATTTATTGATGATGATTGTTCCAGTGATTCTTCTAGTCTCTTTATTCCAATAGATTTTTTTTTTTAAATCTGTTTATTTGTCATGTAATCTCTTCTTATTTCTTATTCTGTACAGTTCAGCAATATCAAAGTGAGTCGGAGGTACAAGCATTTCGACTGGCTGCACGGGAGACTTGAGTACAAATTTGCCTGTATACCGATTCCTCCACTACCGGACAAAGCTGTTACAGGTGAGACACGATACCATTTTCAAATGAAGGTTTACCTTTTTAGTTTTGGAGGCTGCAATGTTTGCAATGTTTTTGCCTCGAAAAGACTTGAATCTGGCAAATCCGGCAATGGTTCTTCAATTTCTTCAATGTCTAGAACTGTTCATTTTGCTCTGTTGTTGATGAATCTCTGCCAGATGGAGACAATAGTCTTGATATTGTGATTGGTATGTATGTGACAAACCTATTGGCGATAATTTAGTTTAGGATATGAAAGTTGAACAAAATATTTCAATCGGATCAGTGTTTCGATCAGCTTTTTCCGAATTATTTTGGTTGTTGTGAAATTTGACATGTTATACAAAAATTATCATAACATCCAAAGTATTTAAATTAATTGTTTCAAATAAATGCTAGCTGATACATTATTGAACAGAGAAGGCATGTGCATTCTTAGAATTTGATAGCAATGTTGCTGAACAAGTAAAAAAAGTAAGGTAAGCACACAATTTGTTATGTAAAAAATCTTCATAGTGTCTGACATCCTTGAATGTTGTGTGATTTTAATAATATTTTGTTGTAATACTGACACTTAAATAGTTTAGATTTGTTCTGCACTCATTTATCTTTAATTTGATATGTGTCCCGACACAGCCAATACTTTTTCTTCAGGAAGGTTTTAGCTTTGTTGTATTGCAATAAAAAAATTCTGCTCATAATTAATGTTCTCCAAACTCCAGAAAAAATTTGCTCCTGAAAGAGTTAATCTAATTTATGAATATTCTTACTACCAGTTCTAATAAAGCAAAACATAATTTACTAGTCAGTGTTTCCTGATGTTTCATCTCTTGATTTTCTTTTGTTCATGACTACGGCAGGTAGATATGAGGAGGAGTTTATTCAGGAGAGAATGCGCCAGCTCCAAGGCTGGATTAACAGAATGGTTCAACATCCGGTTATATCTAGGAGTGATGTCTTTCAACATTTTCTTACCTGTACAGATGATAAGGTAAGCGCTCAGATTGTGTAGTTCCTGTGTTTCTGTAATCAATCAATCGGGTGCCGTCTCCACAGTGAAGGTTGGCCGAAGTTGACCTCCAACACGCTCTGTATCTTATCTTGGTTGTACACTCTCTCAGACTTGAGTTATGAGTTAGATTTTCTTCACAGCACTCCGGACACATCCATAGGCGCTCAGATTACCCTCTCAGCATATTCATCAGCGTTGTGCGATTAATAGTACCAGTCCTATGTTGGATAACAAGACTCCATGTGCTTCCAGTGTGCTACTCATGCTTGGCTGCGCTGATCTTTACTCCCAATTTGCGTATTCTTAGCAGTGATGTGGACACATTGCTTCCAAAATCCTCAGAACGCCCTATCTCTCTGAGGACAATGACAATGTCTGCATGATCCATGGCACGGCCATCTTCAATTGATGCATCACCTGCCAGTCTGTCAGCTCTCTCATACCAACAACGCCTGCATGCCCTGGGACAAATATGAAAGTAACTGTACACACAGAAGAATTTTGCAACGACTCAAACCACTGTCTGCGTAACCAGCCTGCCTCGACCCGCCGGATCATGCTAACAAAAATCACTCAGCATACACATGCTGGAATAGTCCTGTGATCCCAGCCACATGAAAGCCTGTGTCACCGTCATCACCTCCATCGTCATGCTGGTGGTGGTTATGGAGAAGGCACCGCTGGCTTCCTTGACTGTTCTGTCTGAAGAGCGAGCTGTAAAGGCCCATGCACTCTTATGTCCTCATATAACAGACCCGTCATTGAAGATCACCACATCTGTGTCATCTTTTTTCATCTCTTAGACTTATATTCCTGTGGTGCGGTGAATTATGTCACAGGCGTGAGGGGAAGTTAAGTCCAACATGATGTGTATAAGGAGATACTCCGTACGTCACTCGGGCGCCAGTCCTTTAATATCCTGGTTGAACGGAACCTCACGCAAGACCCCGGCAGCACGTCCTCGTCGTGCGCCACGGATAATGTCTCAAATGAGCATTAACAGAGCTGCCAGGGGATCTCGGAGTTTGGCGGCCCCCAGAGGTGATGTGTCCTTGTGGCTCTCATCAGCCCGCCCCCAAACGCTTGGGTGAAAAAATTGTTAACAAAACTCATTAGGAACATGAGTAGGTCTGCCAAACGTACAGCCAAAATTACAACCCTTGGTTAAAAGACTGCGGAATAAAGAGAACATTGTTCACTGCACATCCTCTGTTAACCCTCAGTGTCGTCGTCACCGCGCTGGGGTACACCACAACAGAAACCATCCATGGGCTGGCCATTCATGTACATCCTCGGTTAACCCTCAGTGTCGTCGTCACCGCGCTGGGGTACACCACAACAGCAACCATCCATAGGCTGGCCATTCATGTACATCCTTGGTTAACCCTCAGTGTCGTCGTCACCGCGCTGGGATACACCACAACAGCAACTATCCATAGGCTGGCCATTCATGTCCTTGGTAAACCCTCAGTGTCGTCGTCACCGCGCTGTGGTACACCACAACAGCAACCATCCATCGATCGGATGGCTAAGCCTAAATTTCCGACAAAACTAGATCATACGGAGCAAAATCTGACCTCAAAATTTGAATTGAACTGAAAAAGACCGAATATCCACACCCAAAGACACCACTCAAAACTGATAACGATATGCCTGATGCAGGATGTAAAATCTGTCGGGCTAACGGCTCGTCAAAGAAATCTAACGTGCGAAGGAAAAAAAAGAATGTACCTATCTGTGTGGTTACAAAAGTCCAAAACCCGAGGGATGCTCCCCGCTGACCCCCAGAGGGCGCAGCCCCTGTCGAGCGGGAGGCCTGATACGGTTGTGAGGTTAAGCAGGCTTGTGCAGGACGTGACGATTCCTTGGGTGAGCCCAGAAACAGAGCGCCATGTGTCGGCTCTGCATACATGGATGCCTCCTTGGATGGCGGGGAATGCCCAAGATCTGCCCCTGCCTTCCCTTGAGGGCTAACTGTTCCACAGGGGGCCGACCCAAAGGGGTACTCCGGGGGCAATACCTGCGGCAAAGGAGACGAAGTGGACACCACACAAATCAGGCAACGTCTCGACCCACACAAAACAATGGCCACAGTCACCCTAGAAATAGGCCTGACGTCTTCCTTCGAAGTCGGCGTACAGCTGCCCATGAGGCAGGGAAATAAAAAACGGTTGTACACGCAAAAATCAGGTCCAGGTGAAAGCCAAAAGTCCAAGCGGATGATTACCTGACCTTCCACTGGAATTCACAGCCGGTGTTCGATGAAAAAAAAACTTATATTCCTCCATCTCTTGATGTTGTTCTGCCAGTAATGTGTGTTGTCTACCTCTTGCTCACTTGCCATCAACTTTTCCCTCCAGTATAATTTTAATAAAGTGTTGTCTTTTAATGTCGCCAAAATATTTCATTCGTCTCCCTTCGTTTTTTTTTTCTTTTTAAATTTCTTTCAGTAATTCTTTTTTTTTTATTCGCAATCTTTCCATAACTCTGTATTTGATTGTTTCTGTTTCCATGAAATATGGTCTATTCTTTTGTATATCCCCATCTCCAGAGACTCAATTTGATTTTCTCGTTGCTTGTTCATTGTCCTTTTCTGTACTATATAGCAGGGTTGAGAATACATAACATTTGATGATTCTTATTTATAATATGTTGTGTATCTCTCTAGCTGTCAGTAATTTTCTCTAATATTTTTCTGTATAAATGTTTTTTTTCTCCGAAGGGGTCAGTGAAAGAAAGGCATCTGTGTTAAACTTTTTTTAGTACATGAGGATTTTAGAGAACCAAGGGGTGGTAATAACCTTTTGAAATTTTCTAAGTGGAAAGATAATTCAGAGCTGTGGATTCCTGTTTTGACACTACCCAGTGGTACATTTGTTTTAAAGAGAGATATATCACCTTATTTTGTGTGTCAATTAGTACTATAGTATATTTATTTACGGAAATGTCTCACATTCCTTGGAACCAAAAGAGTTGATGGTCTAGATTATTTAGGATGCTATCAAGTAAATTTCTGTCAGACACAGTTGAATCCTTATGGTTGTAAAATGGAACTTCAGGATACAGATTTAATCTGTTCCAAGGCTGGGCTGGTATGTGAGTAACTCATATTCTGAAACTATTTTCCCTTTAAAATTAATGTAACTAATTTAAATTTGTTCCAGCCCTCTAATAAATCACCCTGTTTAAAAAAAAAAGACATTTTTCATTTAACTTAGGAAAATGTATGACACTGTTACTTCCTACCATGATGCTACAGTCCATGAAACTTACAGCTAAACTACTTTACAATGGAGACCCCAGACAGTCTGATTGTTTCTTCTATCTTTCAGAAATGGAAAGTGGGAAAAAGAAGAGCAGAGAAGGATGAATTCCAGGGTGGAAAATTCTTTCAGTTGTTACAGACACCAAACCAAGCATTAGCCAGAAAAGAAGTGTAAGTATTGTATCACAGGAGGCATTCATAGCTGGAAGGATGTCAATTTTATAGCTGTTCTTATAGTTTTGTTTTGTTTATGGTGTTTCTGCACTACAGACAAGTGTTTAGTATCTTGCAGGTGACAGTGAAAAGTGTGTCTGTTTTTGTGTGTACATTATGTGTAAGGTAAAGGTCCTGTTTTAACACTAGTGGCATATTGGGCATATGAAGTTGGATTCATAATAGACTAGCCGGTGGGGGACATGTTAACACCACACCGGTTATCTTTATCCCCAAGAAATGACTTGGTACCCATTTTAGGCTGGGTAGACCTTGTGACACCATACCATACAAAGCATACATGGAAAGAGAAGAAGGATATAGAGCATGAGGTAGACCAAGAACAAGATGGAAGGATAACATCAGAGAAACTCTACAACAGCACGATGTGCCTATGGTCGAGGCGGCCAGAAGAGCTAGAAACAGAACCTTACATCTCCCTCGACACCCACAGAGGTAAAAGAGGAAGTGAAGAAGAAGAAGAAGAAGACCTGGGTGCCTTCCCATGTGGGTTCCCTATTATGGGGCAGGGGAAAAGAATAGGTTACTACCTACCCAAAAGCATGTCGTGAGAGTGGACTGATTGGGAGCTTTCTTTGAAGTCACAGTGCATCTACCTGAGAGACAAGAAACCAACAGTCTGCATATAAATGAGTTGCATCTGTAAAATGTATGTGCACGCAACACTCAGGTTCTGGAACAGGGCCGCAGTCCAGAAGTGGACAAACAACCAGAACTTTTTGCCAGAGTTGACAGCTGGTGAACACGAAGAAGAAGGAGACCTGGAAGCCAAGGTCAGTGTTAAAGGAAAGTTCTGTTTTGATACAATTTCCAACACAAGACATTCGGCTCGGCAGGCAAGCATCTAGCCACCACACTACTGCAGCATCCAGTCAGATAAAGTATACAGATTACCGTATAGACCTTCATCCATTATGAGTACAAAATTCATAATCTGTTTAAATCACTATTGATCACCGGCATCATGAGGGCTGATAGACTGAAATGGCTGGGGCATATTGAGAGAATATCTGATGTCAGAGAGGTAAAAACTGTGTTCACAAGAGTGTTGAATGAACATAGAACATGAGGCAGACCAAGAAAATATGGAGAGATGATATCTAGACAGACCTGCAAACACTTGATGTCACTAACTGGAAACAGAAGGCCAGCCAGAGAGATGAGTTGAGGTGGGCGATATCTGCAGCAATGAACCTCAAGGGCTCGGAATGCTGAAGAAGAAGATTATTTTTTACATAGCAGTGAAAATGTTATCATACCTGTAATACAGACTAGAGCTGAGTTATTCACGATATTGACGTCATTGCACTTGGAACGTCCCCCAGTATGTTCTATCCCCTTCCTCAACAGCTAATCATGAGTTGTCATACTGATGATGTGCAACCTGATTAAAAGTTTGCAGTGTTTTTCTCTGCATATTGAAAACTGCCCAGATCCTGTGTGTTTGGATGTTCTCTCTGTTCTGGTGCACTGTTAAATAGATCTCAGAGAGACTTCACTGTGTCTGCTTTAGCATGAAATAGTTCATCATGCTGATAAGTTGTAATTTTCCTGTGGCATTTTCCTTACAGTGAGGCTAAAATGGAAGTGTTTGGCAGATTTGTGGGCTGTATGACGGACAACATGAAAACACTTCTGACTGTTAATCAAGAATATGCCAAGAAACAGCTAGGACGTGAGTAATTGGTTTCACAGCCTTCTTCTTGCCCATTTACTCATTCTGTTACTGGAATTTAACACTGTCTATCATCATCGTGAAGGCAGATCCTTTGCAGAATGTCGCTGTCTGTCTATCATCATCGTGAAGGCAGATCCTTTGCAGAATGTCGCTGTCATGGTGTGCCTGAAAGCAACTGGGTCTCTCGTCAGCTCTCATGCCTGGCATTCTTTCATATCCAAGGAGTCACTTATATCCTGTGCCCATCTTCGTGTTGGTCAGCCCTGCCTCTCCTTCCTGGTACCATGCCTTCTGCTCTAAATTTTTTTTTCCAGTCCGCAGTAGCGCTTGATATATAGTTATACTATTTCAGCTTCTGAGACAAGATGCTGTTTATTAAACAAGCTTCCTTGATGTTCAGAAACACTGTCTGTGCCTAGAAGTTTTATTATTGGCTAGGCCACGTCTGCTGCTAAACAGTTGGTCTCCTCACTAGGAAAGAAGGAAGTCCTGTTGCAGATGCTCCCTTTGGAGCATGGCAGGGCCAATTTCCCTCCTTGGCCTTTCTTTCCCAGACAAAGTCTTTCATAATTTCTAAAAAATTGCTTCTTTTTAGCATTCACCGGCTGTAAAAACTGGCAAAAAGTTTTGGTTGTTCATCCATTTCTGTACATTATTTAACAAGGCTGTCAACTCCAAAGCCCTGCTGGTCAGGACATAATCCTGCTACTGCTAAAGATTGAACCAGTACCACTGTCTTGATAAGCAAGTGCACTAATCACTACACCACTCTGGTTCTTTTTATTCCAAAGGATGTTCTCAGTGGTATAAAAATGCGATAAAATGGAGTTGCTAGAAGTGACTTTTTACATCCTAGCACCTAAGCCAAACCCATTCATGCTCCGTCTTCTCATGTAGCAGTCGCCTCAGTGTCTCCATGCTCAGCGTACCCAGGAGTTTATTGGCACATCTTCTGTCTTTGCCCCACAACTGTTTTCTGCATCTCTGTCCTCATTTGGTACCCATTTCCTGCAGGGATTCGTCGCCTCTGACATTGTCTCAGCATGTCTGGAATGCAGCACATTCATTGTGTCTGTCTTCTTCGTACACTAACCACTGCAACACTGTCAGTCTATTTGGGTCTTTCATTTCCTTTCATCCCGATATGACCTGATATGTACATAGGGATGTCTTCTGTAATGGCTAGAGATGCGCACGTGATATTCTGGTATAAATGCAATTTATATGTGACCAGTTTTGACATGGGCATAGAGACATTGAGAGAAAGAAGCTGCTGGAATCAGGCAGTTACATCTTTACAAGGATCCTATCTGTTGTCCTGTTGGTTCTTCTTCTTTTGCTTTCATCATCCTGATGGTTCAGCATGACATCTTCTTTCCAGTTAATAAATTTATAGAATATCTCTCTCAGTTTAAACCAATGTTTTTCACTTGCATGTTTGCCTTCATTATTTAACTCAGTCTTGAATTTTATCAGTGTCTATTACATGCCCACCAACATTTATGTAACCATGATTACATACAGCACTACTGTTGTTATTAATTCTTTGTACTGTTTTCATTCATAATTTGTTTATATTTGTCGGTATTTACTTTGATTCTGTACACAGTATTTCTTCAGTATAACTTCTTACTTGCACATAACTGCAGGGCACACCAAGGTTATATACGTGGTGTGGCCGTTTTGGATGACCTAATTTATACTTCCTTTGAGGTTGAACAGGGAGGGTATCTGGGATTTATCTTGTTGGATTGTCATCCATGATGTGACTTTTTGAGTCATGGGGATGTCAGACCTTCAGGTAGCATTCCAGAGCATTCAGTTTTCAAATCAGTTATTTTTGCACAAATACTGCTAGCTCACAGTCCTCTCCCTACACCATATAATACGGTAAATTATGCACAGCATTTAATAACTATTATTTTTGCTCTTAACATAATTATTTGTTTATTATAAAATTCTGCATATGGCAATAGTCTTTCAGTTTAAAAAAAAATTTTCTTGGTTTGATTTGTTTCCGAAAGGAGTTTGGATCCCTGAAGAAGACCGTCAGTATCAACATTAAAACGGTTGATTAAACACATAGTGGTTTGTGTTGATTAGTGAACTGGTGTGTTTTCTTTCTTTGCATGTGTAAGACTACTTTCCTTGGACACTATTCAGTCAAGTCCTTTATTTTCTCTTTCTCTCTTTCCAGCATTCAGTGTATATCAAAGTGTTTTATTTAGATTTGTTACTTGTTTTTTTTTTTTCAGTGTGACAGGTTACCAAGTTTTTAATTAAATGTTTGTCACTTCTCCGCAATGGCTGTCTTTGCTATGTGCCTTGAAGGGTCAGGTCATCATCATCCTCTTGTGCCATTTAAAGTCACATAAGGCTCACCCTGCACCCAACCCTCCATTCCATTCTATCCTGCTCAGTCTTTTCTATTTCATGGATGGGATTCAGTCCACCGCCTTTTGTCTCTCTCGCCAGTGTGCCTTTTAGGGTTTCTTTTGGGTGTCCAGGTTTTCTCAGTCCATTCATTTCCAATTTCAGTACCTGTTTGGTGTTTCTCTGTCCATTTCTCAGGATGAGCCTAGTGTATCACAATCTTATCTTTCTTATTATTGTTGCCAGGGACTGTCCAGTCATCAATTGTCTCATTTCCACGGTGATCATCTCTTCTTTGTTCCATGAAGGGTTAGGTACATCACTACAGTTACTACAACCCTTCAGCACACATGGTGTCCTTGACTTACAACAGAGTTTCCCTTCCAACCAATAGGTCGGAATTCAAACTGGTCGTGAATTAAATTTACTTTTTCTAACTCTATATTTATTCGAATGGGTTATGAAAATTGTTCTTAAACACAAAAATTCAGTGTGGGTACATGTAAGTATTGTACATTATCTGAAAAATACATAATATATGTACCTTGTTGCATCAGTTGTGGGGATTATTTTGACCCTACCAGTGTTATCTTTCTTTATTTACTGTGTTTTATTTGTTATGGTCTTAAGTGTGGATAGTCGTAAGTCACATTGGTCTAAGTCGAAGAGAAGGTGTACATGAGATATCGTTTATTTCATAAACCTATGTGCCATGTATGGTGGGTGTACTGCAGCTTATACAATCTATTGTCAATTCAATGCTGTGTTTTATGTCTGAAATCTTTCTTTCAGTAAAGGGAAATTTCATAATTTTCTTTGGGTTAGTATATGTACCATTGTCATAGATGTTGTTCATTATGTATTTGTTATTCGTTTAGCACAGTCATTACTCTGTGTTGATGTAGTCTGTTACTGAATGCCCTAGTATGAAGATGTTAGTCATGATGTTCCCTTATATTTGTCATACTTCTCTTAGGCCACCTACCTACACTATTGCTAGTTACGAACAAGTTAGAAAAGTGTAGTTCATGTTTGTTATTTAACTTCATCTAAATTGTTTTCTTGAAAACATTGAATTGTCTAAATTGTGTGTAGTTATTATTGTTTGTAATTGTAACTTTAATGTCTTTGCATATTTATCACCATAATTAGAAAGAGACAGTTATCCTAGTTTTTCTAGTTTCTGCATAATTTTATTTCAACATTTAATTGTCTAATAAAATTTCCACCTTCGAGGGATTTCTTCATTTCCAAGGCCCTGTGTAGTTTTAATCTTTTGTGCAGAATATCTGTTTGCATACTTATCACACACATCAGAAAGAGACAGTTGTAATTTTTGGCCCATTGTAAGGATACGTTATGGAAGTTAGCTTATTTCTTAGCTCATGCCAAAATTTGTTACCATTATATCAGCTTATTCCTTCTTCTCAGAGACATATATTTAAATCTCTTTCAAAGACTGTGGTTAGTATGAGGCATGTTTAATAAGTAAGTCCTGGTGTAAAATTAAAAAACAACCATCATATGTAAAAATGATTTATTATCCAAAAGTGAACCACACATTTACATTATTTCTCAACATAGTCACAGTTGACGTCAACAAATTTTTGGTATCGTGGCACCAGGTTCTTAATTCAGTGTCTTGAACCATTCATTAATGCCTGTGTTCATCATCAAACCGCTGGGATGCCAGCCATTTCTTTAGGTGCATGAAAAGGTGGTAATCACTTGGTTGTAGGGCGGGTTGTCAACAATTTCCTAGTGAAACTTTTGCAACAGATAAACAGTCTGTGACGTGAGGTCGAGCATTTTTGTGCAAAAACACAATTCCAGAGGACAGCAACCCACATCTTTTGTTTTGGATGGCACACAATTCTTTTGTATCCAAGATTTCTTGTCACAGTGTTGTAATCCATGAACGAACGTGAAACTTCTGAAAATTCGACAGACAACGCAGAAATTGTGAAACGATGATTTTCCTGAATTTTTTGGTTCACTTCTTCAACCAAATCTGTCACTACACTTGGCGGACCACTACCAAATTCATCATAGATTTTTGTTAGCCCTTCTTTAAACATTCAACACCATTTCCTAACCATACTATCTGTCATAACATCTGGCCCATAAACCTCGATAAGTTGCTTGTGAATTTCTGCAGTACGGTTGTGTTTTTGCTAAAAACAAAAAGCGGATCACAGCACAAACCTTGCAGCTGGCGGGAGTATTTATTTTTGTTTTGTTTTCATTATCAATCACTCACACGCAGCATTAAACAAGATTTCGACAGTGAAAAAAATCGCATGCAGCTAGCTACAAAACAGCATAAACATACTGCATATGCACATTTACGTTTTCCATCGGTGTTTGTCCCTCCGGTCAAAGCGGGACTTGCTTAAAAAACACACCTTGTACTTTCAGGATTACACATAAAGATGCTCTCTTTGTGTTATGTGATATCTTTTCCACTTCTGTTTCTATATGCTTTTTTTCTAGGTCATACCGTAACAAGTTGATTATGAAACTCTTGTGTCTCGGAGCTGAATTGATCTTAGTTGTGTTTGAAGCTGTTTCTATATACATCATTACTTTGGGTTAAGGATGTTCCTGTAAACTGTAGCACTGAGTTGTATTTTGAAGTCAAGTTTCTGTAAACTGAACCATTTATGTCTGATTGAGGATGTTTTTGTTTGAGGATGTTTTCCTGATAAAGCACTTAGTTTTTTTTACTTGTAGCAAATAAGTGTGTGGGTTTCTGTCTGGTGTAGCACCTGTGTTTTGTTTGAGGATGTTTCTTTGTAGTGTTGCACATTGTTGTACGCAGCGTTCAGCCTCTGTATAGTATTGTTGTTTAGTTTGTACTCTCCCAGTGTGGGCTCTAAGCCCCCATTGTGGAGAAGAGGGGTGGGAAATAGACCCACTTCACCTAGCAAGCATGTTGTGCATCCACTAATTAGGAGTGTTTCCTTCCAAGTCGGATTGCAACAACTTCATGAGGGGCAGGGAACCAACTGTCTGCATAAACGTGAGCCAGATCTGTAAAATCTGCATGCAAAACTCATGTTCTGAAACATTGACTAATGTGGATGAACAACCAAAACTTTCCGCCGAAGTTTACAGCTGGTGAACGGGAAGAAGAAGGAGAAGAAGAAGTTGTACTTATAGTTAAGGTGATGTATGGTATAGAAGTTAAGTGGGTATGAGGATGTTTACAGTGTTGCACTCAGCTATACTTAAAGTTGAGTTGTTTTTTTTAACTAAATTTAAATAGATAGATAATCTTAACGTAGCAGCAAAAGCACAAAACAGGAAAATTAACTTTGAACAAACATTATGACCAAGATGTGCATAGTAAAACCAGAAACTTAAGTAAACAGAAGACTTCATTTATCAAGGGAGTATTATATCCAGTGGAGAAATGGAAACGGAGATTAGATTACAAATGTAATAAAGCAAATCAATTGGTTGGACAGATGTCATCAGTTGTGCAGAACAAACATGTAGCAGTAAACACAGAAGGAACACTGTTTAGTACAGTGTTTTTTACTAACAGTATGTCACCTGTGCCAAATATGGACATCAACAGCAAAGGAAAGAGAAAAATCAAACAACAGAAATGAAATGCTTAGTCTACGAAGGCTCAAGTGGCTGGGTCACACCTGAAGAATGGAAGATGGCAGAGTCCTTAATGACATCCTTGATTGCGAATTAAAAGCGGGTTGGAGATGTTGAGGCAAACCTCTACTACGATATAAAGATGTGAGCAAGCGGAACATGAATGATACAGGTAATGAGGTGGACTTGGAACAAAATGCCATGGACCGTCGTGTGTGGAGGGGGCACGTCGGGAAGAAAATAAGAATGAAGGAAGAAATGATTGCAGAAAGAATGAGAACTGAGCATCTGAGAAGAAACAAACTAAACACAAATTTTGACAGCAGTCCTGAAATCCCATGCAATAATCCTGGAAGACTTTTCTTAGCACGGGCGGGTCTTGCTAGTCACACTCGCCATCGCCATGGACTGTGAGTCCCATACCTCTTTATAGCACAGTAAACACTATCGTCTGGATAGACGGAAAGGTGCAAGTCGACTTTGGTTTACTTAAAGGCTAGTTTATCCAGTATCATTTATTCAAGTTTTTCACTATTGTAACCACAGAAATGTGTCCCGTAGCTTGGCACCTGAAAATGCAGAGTATATACTTGAACACTTTAGACCATATGCGGCTAACAAAGAAGCCATCTGGCCAATCCTAGCCTCAATAGAAACAAATAGAAACTACTCTGGATAAAAAGTAGTCTTCATCACTCGTGATGGACGAATAACAACATTTAGATATATGGAAAAGATATTACTATTCTGTGTAGCACTTAGGTGTTTTTGCAGCTAAGCTGCAGTGTGGTATAACTCTTAAGTATAGTTTTAACTCAGTTTCTGTGTTATGTAGCACTTGCATGTGTTTTAAGCTACTGTAAGGGCTAGGTTTGAAGCTAAGTTTTCAGTTTATAGACGGAAAGACAGATAAATGCCAATCAATATGCTTGAAGTCAAAACTTCAGGTATATCACTTGTCTGAATTTAAAACTAAGTTTACATGAAGCTATTTCTGTACTGTAACACTTAACTAATTTTGAAGTGATTTCTGTACTGTACATCAAGCACTTACTCAGTAGCTTAGTAAACAAATCAATGCACATGGGTTCATATGTGAAAACTGCATAAACAGATCATGACCAGAACCAAAAACACTTAAAGGCTTTAATGGACTATCACCATATTGAACTTGAAGTCCAGTTAAAGTTTTGTCTTGTGTTCATTGTTTACTCTTTTAGTTCTAAAAGAATGTTTTATAGGAGATGCCAGTGAAGACAAATCCATGATTATAATTCATCAATTCATTACTTTTAAAACAGTAACATAACAGTAATTGAAGAAAATATATTGAGCTAGGGTATTCAGCAGATATATTGATTCTTACATCCTGTATTGTTTGGGACTCAAAGAGTTGAGGAAATCCCAATTCCTAATCTTACTTCTTACGCCTATTTCTCTTTGGTATTTTAATTTACAATTTAAAAAAAAAATTGTATTCAGCATTTTTATGATTAGAAACTGTGTTGCTATATCTATGCTTTACTGTTACTGCTTGTGAAATCATCTTTTTCGCCGTCTTGTATTTCAGCCTTCAAGAGAGAGTATGCCAAAATTGGGACATCATACAAGCAGTTGGCACAGACGTTTAATTTAGATAAATCTGCATGTAAGTGCATTTTTTGTTTTTAAAAAGTTTTAGTCGCTGAAAAGTCATTTCAAAATGAAGTAGAAGGGGTCATCTTTGAAATACAAGAGTCACGAATAACAAAACAAACATTGCAGTCAGAAAGTCTTCTCAGTGTATGATATGAAGGGACAGTCATATAGTTACAAGCAAGAATGCATAACATCACTTAGCTTTATGGAAAGGCCTCCAACAGAATAATAGTAGTAGAATTAGCGCAAATTAGGGTGCAGGAGCCTCCTTTCAGCTCCTTATGCCTGCTGCCATGACTGGACCCTGGAGCTGCCTTTTTTAATGTTTTTTTTTTAAGAAGTGTGGTGGGATATGTTAGGTTTCAGTGGTAGCTAGGCGGCGATATTTGGGTTGTTGTAGTGCTGTTTGTGGGGGTGAGCTTCTCCTGTGCTGACTGGCGATTAGGTGCTGGTTTGATATTTGGACAAGCATGTTGTACTGCTGTTTGTGCAAGTGAGCTTCTCATGTGCCATGTCAGCAGGTTATCTTCATGTGCCGTATGAGCACCTCATGTGTCTTTATTGTCATGGGTATGGATGCGCTTCTCATGTGCTATGCGAGCAGGTTATCCTCATGTGGATAGCGCAGGGTGGGATATGCAAGCGGTTGAAATTTAATGGGAAGAGATGTAACTCGGGTTTTATTTTAAAGATAAAACCGTGTTGGACTGTGTTAAGTCCTTTAGGAGAGAGAGAACCCAGTAGCAATAGGCAAATAAATGGAGGTTGTTAACATGGAATTATACTGGATTGGAAGCCTCCTTATGAATGCCCGTAAGCCCGGTTTAACAAAATTGTACTCTCATTGAGATACTGACAGCTGTAGATCTTACTGGCTGGTTCATAAAAACCATGCACTTATTGTCTGCGATGGATACTGCAAATTTTTTAAGATTCACTAGAGCACATTGTTAGTCTTAGACGGCTATAAAATGTCAACATTGTTAATCGTAGAAGGTTAGTTAATGTTCTTCTAATGTCTGCTCTCTTCAGATTCACTTGCTTTGACAGCAGCCATAGATTACACAGGGGATGCCTACATAGAGATTGGGGAGATGTTTGCCAGACAGGTATGATCCAAGGAAGTGCAAGAGTTATCATCATCATCGTGAAGCAGATCCTTTGCAGATCGTCGCTCTCATCACAGTCTGCCTGAAAGAAACTTGGTCTCTTGCCAGCTCTCCAGCCTCATGCTCTTTTATATCCAAGGAGTCACTTATATCCTGTGCCCATTTTCGTGTTGGTTGGCCCCTGCCCCTCCTTCCTGGTACCATGCCTTCTATTATTTTTGTTTCCTGTCTGCCATGGCAAGGGTTAAGTAGTCTGTTTCTGATCTACTCATCATGTTAAGCTTAAGACAAACATTTGGTTAACATGAACAAAATGTACTCCTAGCAGGGATGCAGAGATGTATTCTTCATAACACATCTGTTATGATCCCCAGTTAGCGTGATGTTTTTTTTTGGAGGGGGGGGGGGGGGGTTAATATCAAAATCCTTTCATGTCATTATATGTCCCATAATGCTCGTAGTCTAGTCCTCCATTGAGTTCTGTTCTGTGCATTCCTGTTGATATCATGAATGGAATCTGATCCATCACCTTTGATCTCTCTCAGCATCATTCATTTTAGGTGGGTTTTTTTTTGGGGGGGGGGGTGGGGGTGGGGGGGGGGTTCGCCTTTGTTCCCTTTATATGTGTGTTTCCCATTTGTCCTTTTAGTGATTCTCTGTCCATTTCTTCCAGTATGTTGCCATCTTCTTTTCTTGTGTGTTGATACAAAGGGTTATTCAGAGATTTCTCCTATTTCTTCGCCTTTCTTGAATTTGCCACATTTAATTTTCATCAGTTTTCTTAGGTATGTGTTTTTTTTTTTATTTTTTTTTTAGAAGAGCTAACTCAGATACAGGTTTAACAACAACAACAACAACCACCCCACCCCTCGCCCCACCCCTTTTTTTACCACACTAACCAGAACATTCTTTAATGTTTTCATGTGTTATTTTATGTTATGTTTTGGCAGTGGCTACATCATTTGTTTGTTGGTTTGTTTGTCCTCGATTCGAATGCCCCTCTCCCCTCCCCCGTTTCATAATATACCTACATTTCTATGTATAAGATGATATGTTGTCCAAGATTAGTTTACAATTGGGAATGGTCGTATACACGATATGTATGTTTAAAATATTTATTTCTTAATCTTAGGGTCACAACAGGGTGTCCTCTTATACCTGGAGGCATCTTAGACATGTAAAATACATTATTTAATAGCCCATCGGCCCTTGGTCAATCCAACCTCATAAATATGATTTGGGAAATTAGGAACTGTAATGGCTTGTGTCTTAATTGTACATGCATCACCCATCATCATCATGTGACTTACCAGTAACTAAGCGTAGGCTGTCATGTTTGGCCATCTCACACGACCTTGGATCAGCTGAGTGTTTTTGTCTCCTCCCGTGCATCTGACCAGGCCATCTGGGTATTTTTCTATGTGCCTTCCTCTTACTTTCTTTCCATCAGCTTGCCAGTTGTTACCAAATTCTAGAGTCCATTTATTCTCATAAGATGTTCAGAATATATTAACTCTTTACGTCTTAATCATTCAAATAAATTTATGACTTTCATCTGACTAGAGGACTGCTGCGTTTTGTTTTCGTTTTTATCTTTTCATGATATTCTCCACATTCTTCTCAGAAACCACATCTCTGCGTGAGTAAATTTATTTCAGCTCGTGGGCTGATTGTCCATGTTTCACAGGCATATAACAAAACACAAGATTGTAAGTTGTGAAATCATGACTGTTGTTGGCATCGGGAAGAAGGTAGTTTGCTGTTGTCACCATCGGGTCATCCTCTGCTTACCATCAAGGAACTTGGGGACCATGCCCAGGTCAGCTGCTTTCGACCTCACTCAACCAGCAGCCGCCATGGGTTTCACCTTAACCCTGATATAGGAGCTAAACAGATACTCTAACTTGCCCAAGTGTGTCCCATAGGCTAGCAGAGGGAGGAAGGAGCCTTACTTCTCTTTTGATAGAGGATACCCCTATCCCTTCACTCATCACATGCTGTTAGAGCTTTCCAGGTTTTTCATTTTGGTGACAGGTTTTTTTTAAGACAAATATTTTTTTGCAACACAGTAATTCAGTCTACTAGCAAACCAGAAGTTAGACTAACCTCTTAAAAGAGGACACGCACAAATTATGTTCACGCGACACACCATCACATGCAGCTAACGTACACTAGTGCGTCGCGATACACAGTTTGAAAAGCTCTCTTTTGGATCAGCTCAATATGTTCCATTAATCAAACAACCATTCTGCATTGAGATGCCAGCAATCATGTCTGTACCTGTTTTCCTCATGTCCACAGCCAGTGCTAGATGCATACCCGCTTATAGAATTTATCCATGAGTACAAGGGAGTTCTGCAGACATACCCAGATGTTCTCAAAGTTCATGAGGTTGGTATATTCGTTTATTTTCATTATTGACCTGTTTTACATATATTTTCTGCAGTTGACATCTCGAAGTAACATAACACAACACAAATTGTCACTGTGAACCTCCATTGAAGGTGAAGGACAAGATATGCACCAATAGGAGTGATAATTTCTGCATTCTTTCCCAGCAGTCATTGCACACTAAGATTATAGAGGCCGTAATAGAACTTTACCTGGTACCAGGTCTGGGTCAACCTGGGAGCCAAGGGCATTTTTGACAAATTCCAGCTCAGTGCAGATGTGAACCTATGACCTTTAGGGGTGCAGATAGCGTATCTGAGGAAGTAAAGGCGGCTGGCGGGATGCTGACCACATCACCTAGCGAGTGCTGATTATGTGTACACTATAGGTCTGGCACTGTACACCCAGTCCACCTAAGGGACGAGGAACGGTGTCCTTTACTGTGTTATTGAACAGCTGATTTTGCCCATGTGTTTCTGATGCCCATGAGGAAAGTAAAGAATAATACCACTGTCACTGTCCTGCAAGTTGAAAGAGGTAACTAAGGAGAGTTGGTGTGTGTCTGGCTGCCTGACCCCACTGAAAATGTAGAGACAGATCCTTCTTCTTCATCGTTCATCTGAGTGACATCATTTGCATTGTGCCTTTTTTACAGCATAGCTGAAATATTTGCGCCTTTTGGCCAAAACTTCCGTCGTCGTCTGGCAATTTTTTTCACTAGGCTGGCCTTTCCTGTTGGTTTAATGCAGGGCTGTTCAGCTGGCAGCCAGAGAGCCAAGTATGGCCCGAGGAGGCCTGGCACTTGGCCCACGGATCATTGTATGAATGATTTTTCTATGCTAGGAGACCTCTGACCCGTAACAATCCCCATCTTCAAAATTTTGGCTCCTGAGTTAACTTAGTTAAATATTACTAGTTTAATGGGACATGACTTAGCCGTATTTGTGTAGTATCCCCTGACTTTCAGATGTTACCTCTAAAGACCCTGTACAGGACAGACACACACACAGACTGGTCAACTCTCAAGGGAAGATGGAGGCAGAATATCGCCATTTCTCACCATCCTAGGAGCCTTCTCAAATGCAGAACCGACACAAGTCCCTGTAGCGATCAAAGAATTTGGCATAGATTAATTGTAGGCATGTGCACCATTGTGAGCTAAAAGGCAAAAGAAGTAGAAAGAAGAAGAACAACTGAATTAAGTACCGAGATCCAGGTAGACTCACCTGAGCAACAAACGTCTGAAGAAGTTGGATGTTTCTGCCAAAAGGCACACATAAGACAGACACAATGCAGTTATATCCTCAGATAAACAAATAAAAAGAAGAAGAATGCTTAGGATTAAATGTTCTACTTTATATGGGATATGAAGTTAAATTTTAAAATATACAAATCTTCTTCTTCTTCACTTCCTCTTTTACCACTTTGGGTGTTATGGGGATATAAGGTTCTGCTTCTTGTTTTTCTGGTCCCCTGAACCACAGACACATACAATCTGTCGTGAAGTTTCTCTGATGTTATCTTTCCATCTTGTTCTTGGTCTGACCTGTGCTCTACACCCTTCTCTGCTTTTGATGTATGCCTTCTGTGGAATGGCGTCACAAGGCACTCTATCTGAGTGGGCAGACCTTTTGATTTGCTGTCTTTGTATGTAATTTGGAATTGTTTCTATGTCCACTTTTTCTCCTATAACCTCATTTATGATTGTATCTCTTTTGGTCACTCCTGCATCCATTCTCAGGCATGTCATTTCCATGGTAACTAATTGTCTGTTATGGTTTGTTATGAATGACCCTGTCTGGCACTGGTAGCATTTAATAGGAATGAATGTGCTCTGTATGAGATTTTTTGTGTGCTGATTGGGATTTAATTTTGTTGTAGGAGGGAGACTAGCTGTCCCACTACTTGGTTGCTTCACTGCTTCTTTCTTTCTATTGACATTACTTCTGTCTTTTCAGTGTTGATTTTCATTTTTTCTTGTATTGGTAATTTAGGGTGCTGTAGGAAAAGCTAAGGAGTGTCAGAAGCTGCAGGAGGAGGGAAAGATGACTGAGCAACAAGTGAAGAATGTTGTGGCAAAGGCAGATGTTATCTCCTATGGCACTCTGGCAGAGATGAACCATTTTCAGCATGAACGAGTTCGAGACTTCAAGTACATGATGCAGAGATATCTCCAGGAACAAATAACTTTTTACAAAAGAGTAAGTTCCTTTATACATTTATTTGTTTGATCAAGCTGTTTCCCTTGGATTCCATCCTTGATATTGAATTGATTTTTTCCCCATGTGGGTTCTGGGGCCTCATTGTGGGTGAAAACAGGAATAGACCCACTACCTCCCCAACAAGCACGTCATAGGAGTTGACTAATTAGGGGGTTCCTTCGAAGTCGGAGTGCATCTGCCTGAGTGGCAAGGAACAGCCAACTGCACACAAATCAGCCAGTAAAATGGATGTACGCATTCTCTCCCTTTACGTGGGCAAAATATTTTACTTGCCGTCTTTCTGTGTTATTTAAGAATTGGTTTTGTGCCAACTTGTTTCTTTTATGACTTTATTCCTGATGTTATCTCGTCTGGTCACTCCTGCAGCCTTTCTGTGACATCTCATTTCCATTGCTACTAATTATCACTTCTGGTTTGTTGTGAGTGACCAAGTATAATGAGTATGTATAACTTTCTGGATTGTTTTGAGTGACCAAGTATAATGAGTATGTATAACTTAATGGATTGTTTTGAGTGACCAAGTATAATAAGTATGTATAACTTAATGCTTTCCCATTGCAACATACGCCTGTGAGACCTGGACACTTACTAAACAAGCGGAACAGCGCATAAATGCATTTGAATATAAATGTTACAGACAGGTTCTAAGAATATCTTGGGTAAAGAAAAGAACAAATGCATCCATACTTCAAGAGCTGAATATTGAAGAGGGTTGGCTAATAAAGACAATAAAACAAAGAAAATTGAAATATTTTGGTCACTTGAAACGTCATGGAAGTCTAGAGAGAACAATAATGGAGGGGTATATGCCTGGGAAGAGAGGAAGAGGAAGGCCAAGGAGAAGATGGGTGCAGGATGTGGCAGATGATCTCCAGATGGGTGTATCAGACGCAGGACATCTTGCTCAGGATAGGAAGGTTTTCCGGAGGGTTGTTATGGCAGCGAGGTTCCGCGAGGGACATGCTACTGAATGAATGAATGAATAACTTAATGGATTGTTGTGAGTGACCAAGTATAATGAGTATGTATAACTTTCTGGTTTGTTTTGAGTGACCAAGTATAATGAGTATGTATAACTTAATGGATTGTTGTGAGTGACCAAGTATAATGAGTATGTATAACTTTCTGGTTTGTTGTGAGTGACCAAGTATAATTAGTATGTAAAACTTAATGGATTGTTGTAAATGACCAAGTATAATGAGTATGTACAACTTTCTGGTTTGCTGTAAGTGACCAAGTATAATGAGTATATATAACTTCCTGGTTTGTTGTGAGTGACCAAGTATAACGAGTATGTATAACTTCCTGGTTTGTTGTGAGTGACCAAGTATAACGAGTATGTATAACTTTTTGGTTTGTTGTGAGTGACCAAGTATAACGAGTATGTATAACTTTTTGGTTTGTTGTGAGTGACCAAGTATAATGAGTATGTATAACTTTCTGGTTTGTTGTGAGTGACCAAGTATAATGAGTATGTATAACTTTCTGGTTTGTTGTGAGTGACTAAGTTTAATGAGTATGTATAACTTTCTGGTTTGTTGTGAGTGACCAAGTATAATGAATATGTATAACTTTCTGGATTGTTGTGAGTGACCAAGTATAATGAGTATGTATAACTTAATGGTTTGTTGTGAGTGGCCAAGTATAATGAGTATGTATAACTTTCTGAAAACTGTTGCCTGTTTACATTTACAATATTCCATTTTTGTGTTTTTCAGCTGACGGGCAAGCTTGAAGAGGCTCTGCAGCATTACAGCCAGGCATAGTAGTTCTGATGATGTTTGTGCCAGTTGGCAGTGGACAGATAAATTAATGTATGATTGTGCGTCTTCATCTTTACTTTGGAATCTCACTTTTATAGTCTGTTTCTAGTGCCAGGAGATTATTTCTTTTGTGAGTTTTCACAAAAAGACTTCTCCATTTATTAGTCTTGTAGATTAAACATTTAAAACAGACTATTAGTGATGCACCGGAGAACTTGGTCACGGTTCGAATATTTAGTTGATTGTTTTTTTATGCCAGGAGCCTTTCTGGCATATGATGCTAGGCTGATATTTAAAGTACAGCAGGGGAAGATCGAGGGCAGGTGTCATGACCCAGGCTGGCCTACCTTCTGAGATTGTATAGGAAGTAATGGGCCGAAACAATTGTCGACAAGGGATCTTTCTACTGATGATCGGTGGACCCCTGCAGTACGTGCTCACCTGTGTTCTTCTTATTGTATAGGCAAATCAACACTAGGAGGGTGATGTGGTCAACATGACATTGGCCAGCTTTTTTCCGAGGACATTACCTGGTACCCATTTTAGGCTTGGTCGACCTGGGAGCCACCATCAGTTTGAACAGATATCTGCCTCAAAGTGGATTTGAACTCAGAATCCTTGTGCTGACATATGAATATCAAGTTATACTTTGTTTTAAACGTTAGGGGCTAACTGATTCATCTGTCATTTGCAGCTATGAAACCTGAACTTTTTTTTTAAATGCACTCGTTTTCATGTTTTATGAATTTGCAGGATTACTTTTTTTTTTTTTTAATATTACAAAAAAATTGTGGCGCATGGGTCGACCTATCTTACAAGTTGACCTCACGATTTATAGCTCAGAATTCTGAGTTAGACTTATATGTACCATCTGCGTTGATACCCAAACATGTGGTTGGATGTCATTATTTACTCAAACACCATTTTTAGACAGATATATTTGTGCTGGCCTGTTTACGGTATGGTAAGTGGTGTATAGTGGTATCTAGGGGTGCGCTATCCCACTCGTTCACAATTAGGTGGTATGGTTTGCATTTTATACGGGCCATATAAGTAGACCTAAATTCCTAGAAAGAAATTTTTAGGCTTGAAATGCTCGACTTATGCGCCACAGTTTACTTTATTTTACTGCTTTTGTTATAAATTTGACATAGTGACTTCCTCAACTTCTTCTTTCATTATGTTATATCTGTTCAGCATTATGCAATTTTTTTAATATTATTTATACTTACAATTGTTGTGTTCATCTGCTGCCATTCTCAAAAACTGAGATACAAAATAATGTGCATTTGATAGATAATAATTTTGAACATACACTGTTGTAAAGGAGTAATGGAAAATAAATACTGTCTTCAGTCACTTGTAGCAAAACTCAGCAAAATTCACAAGCATAATCTTCTTCTTCTGCCTCTTCTTCTTTTTCTGCTTCTGTTGCTTCTTTGTCTTCTGTATCTTTTCTGCTTCTTCTTCATCTTCATCTTCTTCTTCTTCTTCTTCTCTTTCACCCTGTCTCTCATATTCCCCCTTGTTTGTTATGTGCTGTATATGAAGCTTTAAAGTGCTAATTTATTGTCTGTAGGTTTTCTATATTATGTATATTTTCTGTGGGGGCGTTTGCTCTTGAAAAGGCAATACCTTCTCATTCCAACACATCTGATTTCAGCAGACTCTTCATTGCTCATTTTCTAAATGCTTGTGAAGGCTTAGTAGATCAGTGGGTCGATTCACACCCCTCCCCTCCTTTTTTTTTTTTTTTTTTTTTTTTTTTTTTTTTTTTTTTTTTTTTTTTTTTATTTTTTTTTTACAAACACCACCCCTCCCCCTTTTTTCCCTCCTGTAAAAACCCTCTCGGGAAGTTTGAATATCTAGTAAATACATTCAGGTGTGTCAGGATCAGCATGAGTGCTGTGTTGTAATTCCAACATACCATGTTTAGTGCAGGGGCAATGTGGCAGCGGACTGGCCATATTGCTTTGATTTAGACAGCTGTGTGAGTGTCCACTATTCGGGAAGCAGTGGCAAAGTATTGAACATAAAATTTGCTGATAAAATCACAAAACAGTCAACAAATGCTGGGGTTAGTTTCTGATGTCCCTTATAAATGTATGCAGCTGACTTAAAGAATGAGAGTGTCGGCTGTTGTGAATTTATGCATGTGAGAGCAAGAACATTTTTATTTTGCATACGTAATGAAACAATAAATAATCTGATTATATGCAAGAACATTTAGAGCACAAAGTGAAATGCATGCATTACAAACATTTTTATGTTTAATTTGTTAACTTATTCAGTACTAGGCAACTTACTTTGTGCTTGTTAGAACCCGCCTTAGATGGTGCGCTCTTGTCAGCTTCTTGTACCTTTGCCAGCTGTAACATTAACCCCTGCTATCCCATTGTTACTTCAAGTTCTCTTGTCCCATAATATTATTGTTTAAACCATGTTAGACCCAGACTGCTGATTGGTCTCAAATATAGGTCTAGCCCTATCTGAAGGTGGGGAAAGAGGTCCTTTACATGACCCTGACTGTCTCTGAGTTTCCCCCCGTGTAGGTTCTGGGGCTCTGTTTGGGAGAACAAAGTATACACTCACCGCTCTCCCCCGTAACAAGCAGATCGTAGGAGGCGACTAATTAGGGGAGTTTCCTTTAGAGTCAGAGTGCATGTGGCTGAGAGGGGAGGGACCAATGGTCTGCATACAAATAAGCCAGACCTGTAAAATGGATGTGCATGCAAAACTGAAGTTCTGGATCCAGATCAAAGTCTGGGAGTGAAGGAACAACCAGAACCTTCTGCCAGAGTTTACAGCCGGTGAACATGAAGAAGAAGAAGACCCGGACTGTTGTTACTGGAGGCAAGTCCATGAGATGTGTGTAGTTGAAGGAATGTTTGCAACTGACAGGCTTGAGGTAGAGATGAATGGGTGATACAGGAGCGATTGTTCAAGTGGAGCATCTGCAGTTCCTGCTCTTTTGATCTTATGGGTGTTCGTGTCTAGAGACATGAATTGTGCTGATGAAGTGTCATGTTATCTTAATGGCATAATGGTCATGATGCAATTTATTGATATCTATATATAGATAGATAGATACCCACCCATACAAAACTCTTTTTCTGGCTCTCTCTGTGTCTCTGTTTCTCTCTTTCTGTCTCTCTCATATTACAAAATAAGAATAAGCACAAATACAGAAAATAGATCAATTATTGACCAACATTTAATCTCTATTTCCCTGCATGAAAGAGAGCTGCCGTTAAAAAAAAAGTTGATGGGGAATGTATGTGTAACAAAAACAGTCATATACAAGTGCTGTGGGGAGACTAGGAAGAAAATTAAAATTATTTTTGTTAAAGTTGTTGAAAGAAATATGAAAAAGCCAGTGAAAGAGTTTGGCTACAGTAAAAAAAAAAAAAAAATGTGATCTATTGCAGTCGTTTGAGAAAAAATAAAGTTGTAAACATTTGATAAAACAAACTGTTATTACTGTATGTGCCATTTTTACAGTGTAGACCGGGGTCTTTAAACCTCAGGATTTATGGCCGCATAGCTGGTGCTGTAGCCATGAACTCTGCAGGTTAGAATTTTATTTTGGCCACCGTCGGAACAGAATCAACATCCTTATTGAAAATGTTAACCTAGATTTATAATTTAAAACATCATTAAATGGAATGAATTCAAGAATGCTTTGATGTTGAATCTTGACCCAGATGGACCCGTCTCTGTTTATCTCTCTGACTCTCATTCTCTTTTCAATTGGTGACTGTAAGTGTTTACAGGTCTGCCTATATATTATCTGTCCACATCTTCTTGGTCTGCCTCATGGTCTGTTCCTACACAAGTCTTTAAGTACATATTTTTTCTGTGTCTGTTATCTCTCTGACTCTCATACTCTTTTCAGTTGGTGACTGTAAGTGTTCTGGTCTGCCTATATATTATCTGTCCACGATCTTCTTGGTCTGCCTCATGGTGTGTTCCAACACAAGTCTTTAAGTACATAGTTTTTCTGTGTCTGTTATCTCTCTGACTCTCATACTCTTTTCAGTTGGTGACTGTAAGTGTTCTGGTCTGCCTATATATTATCTGTCCACGATCTTCTTGGTCTGCCTCATGGTCTGTTCCCACACAAGTCTTTAAGTACATAGTTTTTCTGTGTCTGTTATCTCTCAACCATTGCAGCCTGTTAGCCCTCATGATGCCAGTAATTAGTGGTTCTTCTTCTTCTTTTGTTTGCTGGAAATAGATTGTTTTGTATCCACAATGTTGTCTTTAGTATGAACTTCACTGTCTCTTGTGATTCAATTTCTTTGTTGCCTTTCAATCTCCCCTCACTGCTAAAATGTAAGCTAGAGGTGTACATTAACACGTGCCAGTAACACCATTGTGTAGTAATCCTGTGGTGATCTTGAGACTGTTGTGATGAAATTATTGCCAGTTTGACTTTTTCCATTTAAACCATCCTGGTGCCAGTAGGATTTTATAATTTCAGCCAAAATGGCAATAATGTGATGTTTTTGGTGTAAGCCAGTATGATGTCAGTGTGATGTTTTTGGTGCAAGCCAGTATGATGTCAGTGTCATGTTTTTGGTGCAGGCTAGTATGATGTCAGTGTGATGTTTTTGGTACAAGCATGTGTGATATCAGTATGATTTTTTGTTTTTTTGGGGATGCAAGCCAGGATGGTGCAACATGATTCATGGTTTATTGGTGGTAAACCAACTAGATTAAGCATGCTATCATTGATGTAAACCAACATAATTTAGTGTTCATTATTGTACATCAACACAGTTCATAATATGATGTCCTTGTAAAGTAATAGATCACAAGACAAGCCTGATTAACACCGTCATATGCCATTAGTTGTTACCTTTGCGCTCAGATGTATTCATTTAACAACCAGTTAGTCTAATCTTCTTCTGTATTTGCCCTAATATGAGTGGTTGGCACACTGTGTTGTGGTTTACAGCTAGACAGCAAAATCTGCGTCTTTTGGCTCAACTTCATGACATGCTTGTTTAGGGGCAATTAATCAATCCCCCGCCCCTTTTTTTCTGGGGGGGGGGGGGGGGGGCATTTATACCTTACAGCAGTTTCGGTTTTAAAATGTTAATTCTGTGTTGTTGGTTTTTTTTTAAATTCTTTTCATTGTGGGATAAATAGGCATTTATTAAAATTGGCGGAAGCTGTGGCAATAAGGATGAGCAGTGCATGCTGTGTAAACCAAAAAAATGTTATATTCGATTTAGGTCAAGGCTTTAGAATCCTCTACTTAAATGCTGTGATTGCTTGTCTTACTTTATTGTGATGGTAATGATCTCCTGTTTTGTTTCTCTGTGTCAGTGGTTCTCCATTTAGCTAAGCCTGCTGGACTCGTATCTTCTACGGGTCTCACACATTTTAAAAGTCATGGGAGGAAATTATTATTATTTATAAATACTAGAATCGTAGCATTAGCATTTTCTTCTTATTCACATTCATCAGCTGTAAACTTTGGTGGAAAGTTCTGGTTGTTTTATCCACTTCTGGACTGCAGTTTTGCTCCAGAACTTGGGTTTTAATATGCACATCCATATTACATATCTGGCTTATTTGTATGCATACTTCTGGTCTCTTGCCTCCCAGGCAAATGCACTACAACCTCCAAGGAAACTCCTAATTATTCAACTCTTTCAACAAGCTCGTTAGATTGTCAGTGGGTCTCTTCTTTTGTTAATAACTGTTTATATTTTTTTTTTAATGCTCTGTTAACCTTTACGAATTGTAAGGTCGTGAGTTCACTTCCTGGCAGAGCCTGAATTTTTTTCAAAATGATCTTGACTGTCAGGTCGACCAAGCCTTAAGTGGGTACTGAGTGCAGTCCCGAGAAGTAAAGGCAGCCGGCGTGGTGCTGACCACATCACCCATATTGTGCCGATTGGTCTATAAAAATATAGATCTAGCCCTATATGCCCTATACGCTTAAAGGCGTGGAACAGGGACCTTTACTTTACTTGTTTTTTTTTTAAAACATCTCAGCTAAGTATTTGCTATCACCATGTATTTTTGATTGAATCTGCTTTTATCTCTCAAAACACTGATATCTTTTTTCCTTTAGTTAAATGCTTTGCAAAATACAGGCATTATTACATTACAATGTGTAACCGAAGAAATCTTTAGGTTATCATCATGATTATAATTTTTTTCTGGAGGTGTGCAAAGGTACGTATTGCCATCACATTTTCTGAAGGCATCGTTGTTTTCACTGCTAGGGTGATAGACACTTTGTGGTGATTTCTGGTACCTTTCGTTTGTCTAGATAAAAGCCTTGATCATGATACTGATTGCCCCTGTGGAGAACTGACACAAACTACCTGCTTCTCCACAGCTTTGATTCTCAGGCTGTATGTATCAGTTTGTGTACTGGGATCTCTCCTTGTCATGATCCTCTGCCTTACTACTTTTTTGTCAGTCCATATTGGTATTTATGTAGTCCCTTCGTCTGTCGGCATCTCCTTTATAGAACATGGCTCTCGTCACGGCACACATGAAAGTCTCTCTTTCTCTAGCCAGTTCTCCAGCCCTATGTTCAGTGTCTTGTATCCATGTTCGCGGAGGTTGGCCTCTCGTCACGGCACACATGAAAGTCTCTCTTTCTCTAGCCAGTTCTCCAGCCCTATGTTCAGTGTCTTGTATCCATGTTCGTGGAGGTTGGCCTCTCGTCACGGCACACATGAAAGTCTCTCTTTCTCTGGCCAGTTCTCCAGCCCTATGTTCAGTGTCTTGTATCCACATTCGTGGAGGTTGACCTCTTGTCTCATTGTAACTGTACCCTCCGTCACTGTTCTCTCCTGGCCACCATGACCCACTGACCCTCAACAGCCACGCCATCAGAGGTGATTAATTAAGTTATTCCTGAAATCATGTGTGGGGCTGGACATTGCAGAAGTCAAGGCCTAGCTGTACATCACAACCCAATGTGCCAGTCACCCTTTTTAAGAGGCTAACCCAAAAGAGGACGAACAAAAATAAAGTTTAACTTTTTTTTTTCACTTCCAAGCAGTTCCGGATCGGTGAATGACTTTACTTATTGAATCCCTCTATGGCATAATGTACTCTATTTATTTTAACATTTAGTGAGAATATTTGAAAAAAACCTGGCCTTCCTAATAGTCACCAGTCCTGGGTGTATTGCCACTTTAAAAGTAACGCAGTCATAATTTTCACCATGGTTTTTTTTTTCTTCACTTTGCCTTTTCCTTGAAGTCTTCTGGTGCTGAAAGAGTTAAAGCACTAGACATCACAAAGATAGTCTAAGATCAGATATTAAAATTCAAGAACAATAATGCAGATTGATTGTGAGAAGCAGAGGTAATAGCTGAAATAAATGCATCATTAATAATCAAAAGGGGAGGGTTTAAAGACCACAATCCATCAAGCTAGCTAAGAAATATTACCAAACGAAGGCAAGCAGCTGATTTGTAATAGTAGACTGGAGAAATCTTAGTTGGTGGACAACAGACAACAGAAAATATGACAAAGAAGAGAATAAAAATAATAATAAAGAAATATAAGTTTTAATTAAAATATAATAATAATAATAAAGTAAGACAAATATATTTTTTAAAAATTGAGAAAGAAATCTGTTTTCTTCACTTCATCCTTCTCTTGCCACTTCTATATATTCCTTAGCTTTGTTTCACTTGTAGTAGTAATTTAAATATCTATATGGTAATGATTTTTGCAAATTGCATATGCATCTTAAATGGTTATTGTTGTTCAAGGTTAATCTGATATGAGATGCATAAATTAAATCTTGTATAAAATAAGGTAAAAAAAAAAGACTGAAATTAACTCTGAAATTAAAGCTCAACGATTACCTCTGTCCCTCTCTTTGTTTCTCATTCTTCTTTCCTTTATCTCTTTCTGTCTTTGCATCTCCTTTCTGTTCCTCTCTCTTCATATCTCACAAACTCTTTCCTGAATCTTCATCCCTTTCCCTTTTTTTCCCGTGCCCTCCACTGCTAACGCATTCTCACTCTTCGTATCTCTCTGCCTGGTGTTATTTATGTGGCACTCTTCCTCCTCTCCATCTCAGTATATACACATACATATATATATACATACACATAATAACACACATACACACATTTATGTGAAGAAAACATGTGTACACTGACACTAGACCAACAGTTCCTGCTGTGAGTGCCAGTCACTGCCTGTAAAATGTAGTTATCTTTGAATTTTGTGACCACAGGCATTTCCCTGGGGGTCTGTATCATATATGCTTGCAAATGTCGTATAAATGTTATGTAAGTACTGAAAGCTAATTTATGTTGCAATATTTTCAGTCAGTCCCTTGGGGGCAACATTTGTGAGTGTTAATGTTCTGGTTACATTATTCCTTATGTCTGTTGAGTATAATAAGCTCATATGTATATACCTCAAGGTCACAGATGAACCAGTTATCTTTTATTGCATTGCTAATTGCACAGGATTGACATAACTACACTCCTGGCTAATCCACAGGTGCTCAGTCTTCTTCAGCAGATAGATATCAGAGTTTCCTTTTTTTTTCAATGGAAAACTCATCATCTGTAATTTTAAACAAAATCAGCAAACAACAGATTGTACAATTTATTGCCTGACTCATCTTTTGCTGTACTCTAAATTATAGAGTTTTAAAATCAAGCTACTTAAATTCTAATATTATTTCGATCCTAACGTATGCCAGTTGAAGAACTATCTCTGACTGGATGAGAGAGGCCACAGGTGGCAGACCGGATTTCTTTATCATCATCAAGTGCTTTGCCAACTTGCATAGGCAGTCATGCCTCTCCACAGTCTGCACCCTTACAGCGTGTCTCAGTTCGCGAGCTGACACCCTTCTATGTTGGGACAAAAGACTGTCAAGAATTGTTTCCCTTTGTCTTTCTCTTACTCTTTTTCTACAGATCTTTCCAGTGGTCACAACATGTTCTAGTTTCCTACTTCTCATGACTCATAAAATGACCACTATCTCTTTCTGATGTTTGTGATAAGTTATCTTTGAGCCCTTGCCTTGTTCAAAACACTGAGTTGCTCTTTTTCTAAGGATTCTTTTGTAAAACCACATCTCCGCGGCCTCATGAAATTGTTTGTCTTGTTTATTAATTGTCCAGGATTTGTAGTCATATGAAAACTGGTTCTATACAGCATGCAAGAATTCTTTGTACCTTCAATGACATAGATTAACTGCATAAAATAATCTTCATTTGATAAATATGCAGTTCTTTGCCATACACAACAGGATAGAATAGACTGGAAACATCGACTGCTAGCCCTGTGTGATATATGAACAGTACAGCAGTCAGCATCTGTGGCTTGGGCGTTGCGAGCTCACTTTGTAATGGTGGGGTGCCAGGTTCGATCCCAGCTGTGGACGATTTATCTTGGTTTTGACAGTGGTACCATGAGCTGACTATTGAGAAAGCAGTGGCAAACTACTGAACGTAAAATTTGCCTAGTAAAACCACAAAATCCCAACAAATGCTGGGATTGGTTCTGCAACGTCCTAAAAATGATACGCAACACACTATCTAACAGCAGAGTGATAGTGATATTTCACTGTATCTTACCAGGCAGTAAATTATGCAGTGTGTTTCTGCAGTTTTTGTTCAAAATTATAACACAGAAAACATTACTTTGCTCTGTGATTTTGCTCCCTTTTGTTCTGTTTTAAATCTCATGATTTTATATATACTAGGTAATAGCTGTTTTCTCTGTGATAAATAGTCAGCAGAGTTGATCCATGTGCCTTCTACTTAACGCCTCCATGTTATCTTGTCATATTTATGCAAATGGTTGACCAGACACTATTGTACATATTTCTGTTCTGTTACATTTGCTTTTTTTTTTTTTTTTTTTTTGAGTAGTTTAGTTTTACCTCACTAATTGCATGGAGGTGACTGATTCAGTTAACTTCTTTTTTTTTTTTAAATCTTGTGTAATTTTTTTTATGTAATTGATGCTGCATAATTTAGATGTCCGGCCTAACCTGTAATATTATCACAGCTACAAATATTTACTTTACCTGACCTGTTAAGTCATATACTTGCACTGGCTTGTTTTCTTTTTTAAATTTTATTACAAATGAGTTTTTTTTTTTTTTTCATTGCAGAGAGTTGTTTTAGTTTATTTCTCTTGTTGTTTTAATTGCACAGTTGAGCTCTTGCATCTTAGATGTTTGAGTGGCTCTGTTTACTTGTGTCGTGTATTTGGTTGGTTTAATTACTGGTTTACTTGTGGGGTAGACATATATTTGTGTAATTTCCAGTATCTGTGGTGTTTTAAGTTACATATGGTGTTTTCAGTTATCTGTGGTGTTTTCTATTATCTGTGATGTTTTCTATTATCTGTTATGTTTTCAGTTATCTGTTTGCTCTCAGCTATCGGTGGTGTTTTTAGTTATCTGAGGTATTTTCAATTTTCTGTAATGAAGACATCTGTCTGTGGTGTTTTTAAATTTTCTAGACAGTCAGATATCCGTTGTGTTTTCAGTTACGTATTGTGCAGACAGCTATATGAATTGTTTTTTCAGTTACATGTGGTGTAGACAGCCATCTGTTGTGTTCTCAGCTATCTTTAAGTTTTTCAGTTACATGTGGTGTAGACAGCCATCTGTTGTGTTTTCAGCTATCTTTAAGTTTTTCAGTTACATGTGGTGTAGACAGCCATCTGTTGTGTTCTCAGCTATCTTTAAGTTTTTCAGTTACATGTGGTGTAGACAGCCATCTGTTGTGTTCTCAGCTATCTTTAAGTTTTTCAGTTACATGTGGTGTAGACAGCCATCTGTTGTGTTCTCAGCTATCTTTAAGTTTTTCAGTTACTATAGTGTAGACTGTTATCTTGAGTGTTTTCATTTATTTGTTGTCTATCCAATATTTTCTAGTAATCTTTAGTGTTTCTGGTAACCTGCGGTGTTTGTGTTAACCTGTTTTGTTTCTGGTAATCTGTGGTGTTTCTGGTAACCTGTGATGTTTCTGATAACTTGTGGTAACCTGTGGTGTTTCTGGTAACCTGTGGTGTTTCTGATAACTTGTGGTAACCTACGGTGTTTGTGTTAACCTGTTTTGTTTCTGGTAATCTGTGATGTTTGTGTTAACCTGTTTTGTTTCTGGTAATCTGCGGTGTTTGTGGTAACCTGTAGTGTTTCTGGTAATCTGTGGTGTTTCTGGTAACCTGTGATGTTTCTGATAACTTGTGGTAACCTGTGGTGTTTCTGGTAACCTGTGGTGTTTCTGATAACTTGTGGTAACCTACGGTGTTTGTGTTAACCTGTTTTGTTTCTGGTAATCTGTGATGTTTGTGTTAACCTGTTTTGTTTCTGGTAATCTGCGGTGTTTGTGGTAACCTGTAGTGTTTCTGGTAATCTGCGGTGTTTGTGGTAACCTGTTTTGTTTCTGGTAATCTGTGGTGTTTCTGGTAACCTGTGGTGTTTGTGGTAACCTGTAGTGTTTCTGGTAATCTGTGGTGTTTGTGTTAACCTGTTTTGTTTCTGGTAATCTGTGGTGTTTGTGTTAACCTGTTTTGTTTCTGGTAACCTGTGGTGTTTGTGGTAACCTGTAGTGTTTCTGGTAATCTGTGGTGTTTGTGGTAACCTGTAGTGTTTCTGGTAATTTGTGGTGTTTCTGGTAACCTGTAGTGTTTCTGGTAATCTGTGGTGTTTGTGGTAACCTGTAGTGTTTCTGGTAACCTGTGGTGTTTCTGGTAACCTGTGGTGTTTCTGGTAACCTGTGGTGTTTCTGGTAACCTGTGGTGTTTCTGGTAACCTGTGGTGTTTCTGGTAACCTGTGGTGTTTCTGGTAATCTGTGGTGTTTCTGGTAATCTGTAGTGTTTCTGGTATCTGTAGTGTTTCTGGTAACCTGTGGTGTTTCTGGTAACCTGTGGTGTTTCTGGTAACCTGTGGTGTTTCTGGTAACCTGTGGTGTTTCTGGTAATCTGTGGTGTTTGTGGTAACCTGTAGTGTTTCTGGTAATCTGTGGTGTTTCTGGTAATCTGTGGTGTTTCTGGTAATCTGTAGTGTTTCTGGTAATCTGTGGTGTTTCTGGTAATCTGTGGTGTTTCTGGTAACCTGTAGTGTTTCTGGTAATCTGTGGTGTTTGTGGTAACCTGTAGTGTTTCTGGTAATCTGTGGTGTTTGTGGTAACCTGTAGTGTTTCTGGTAATCTGCGGTGTTTCTGGTAATCTGTGGTGTTTCTGGTAATCTGTGGTGTTTGTGGTAACCTGTGGTGTTTCTGGTAATCTGTGGTGTTTGTGGTAACCTGTAGTGTTTCTGGTAATCTGTGGTGTTTCTGGTAACCTGTAGTGTTTCTGGTAACCTGTAGTGTTTCTGGTAACCTGTAGTGTTTGTGGTAACCTGTGGTGTTTGTGGTAACCTGTGGTGTTTGTGGTAACCTGTGGTGTTTGTGGTAACCTGTAGTGTTTCTGGTAATCTGTAGTGTTTCTGGTAACCTGTAGTGTTTGTGGTAATCTGTGGTGTTTGTGGTAATCTGTGGTGTTTGTGGTAACCTGTAGTGTTTGTGGTAATCTGTAGTGTTTGTGGTAACCTGTGGTGTTTCTGGTAACCTGTGGTGTTTCTGGTTGTTGTTGTTGTTATCGATCCAGCGGCGCATGAGCTTTCGCCCTTTGGCCCAATGCCATGTAGTGGAATTTGCATGTTTTCACAAGCTGTTCTTTTCCTCCGTACAAGGTGTTCCACTTGTCTGGTCTCGGAGGGAGTAGCGTTCTTCTTGTCTCACTGAGTTTTGGGCACTCAAAGAGATGGTGTTCAACAGTTTCGTAGGGGTAGTTACATAGCTGGCACTCTGGGGAGTGTTGTGGCTGTATTCTGTTTAGGTGTCCATTGAGTGGAGTATGTTGCGTTCTAAGTCTGAAGATGGTGGCCTGGTCCCTTCTTGTTAGATGGTTAATGCTGTCATTAGGATCAGGGCCAGACATATGTCTATAAACCTCTCTTCCAGTGTCTCCCATGGCCCATCTGTTCAACCAAGTCTCTTTGTTTATAGCTCTTATCAGTGTTTTTGCTGTCTGGAGGGTTGTCGCTGTAGGTGGTTGTTCTTGTGTTGCTCCTTTCTTTGCCAATCTGTCAGCTCTGTCATTACCTGGTGTGCCGGAGTGACCTGGAATCCACTGCATCACTATTCTGATGTTGTATGAGGTAATAAGATGATCGGCATCCAGGATTATCTTGGCTATGTCAGTTCTGCAGCGTTCATTGCCCTCCAGAGCTTGAAGGGCAGACATTGAATCTGTGAAGATGACAATATTTTGGACCTTTGAGGGGTAAACATCCATTACAGTCTTTAGGTGGTATACTGCTGTTTCCAGTGCAATTATTTCAGCTTCATAGTTTGAACAGAATTCCCCGCATGCATCAAAAATCTCTTCAACAGATCCATCGGGATAACCTATGTAGATTCCGTAACCTGCTTTAATGGTAGCTTTAAATGCTGATCCATCAGTATAGACATGTTCCATTCTTGGGGGTAAGAATCAACGGTCTTTAGTGATGAGTTCATAAGAGCGATTGGGTCGGACTGTTTGGTTTCCTCGCCTACCAATTTAGTTTGGACTTCTGGAGCTTTAAAGCGAGCATGTGGTGGTAGGTTTTTTGCAACATTCTGAATTCCTTGACGTCTTTCTGGGAGGTGGTATCTGTCCTGAATTTCATTTACACAGTGTAAAACCGATTTGTGCTTTATTCTTTGTTTGGATTCCCAGTTTTCTACAAGATGTCTATTAGGATGGTTACGATTTTTCCTAACGCATCTTTCATAAATTTCTAAAGTGGCTTTTTCTCTCCGCAACCCGAGGGGTTCCACATTTGTATGGATTTCACATGCAGCAGTTGGTGTAGACTGCATAGCTCCGCAGATTAATCGGAGGGCATTATTTTGTACTCTGTCAAGAGTCTCTAGGTTAGTTTTGGAACAAGTTGTAAGCAGTGAGTTGTTGTACTCTATCACAGAGCGAACATATCCTAGGTATAAGCCCCTCAGAGTTTCCTTGTCTGATCCCCATGATGTACCTGCAAGTCTCTTTAATAACTGTAACCGCCTCAATGCCTTATTCCTGATGTTTTCAATATGGTTCTTGAGGCTGAGCTGCGGGTCAAGTGTGACTCCAAGGTATGTGGGATGCTCTTCTTTCATCACTTGGTGTTTGTCTAACCTCAGGTTAATATTCTTCCTTGCTACTTGGTGGCTTTTGGTAAAGATTGTGTAGACCGTCTTTGCACAGTTAATCTTGAGTTTCCATCTTTGGCAGTAATCATGCAGTCTTCTAAGGTCTCCATTCAGTCTTTGGGCTCCACTTTCCACATTTTCATGACTCTGCCATATTGCTAGGTCATCAGCGTACAAGGCTTTTTCGGCCTTGATTTGTTCTGGCAGGTCATTGATAAAGATTAGGAATAGTGTACAGCTCAATGATGAGCCTTGTGGCAAGCCCTCCTCCAAGACTTCTTTAGAAGAGATTGCGTTGTGCATCTTAGTCTGGATTGTTCTATCTATCAGGAAGTATTTCACCCAGTTATACAATCTGCCATGTATTCCTATGCTCATCATCTTCATCAGGAGACCTTTTCTCCATACTCTGTCATAGGCCTGCTGGAGGTCGACAAAGACTGCCACTGTGTGTTTCTTATTCTGGAAGCCATCATGTATTCTTTGTGTCAGTCTGAACAGCTGGTCTTCTGTGCAGCTGTTGGTTCTGAAGCCTGCCTGTTCATGGCATAGAACACCAGAACTCTCAAGGAACCAATATAAGCGCCTGTTTATCATTCTTTCTGCAACTTTGCCCAAGCATGATGTTAAGGATATCGGGCGGTAGCTTTTGGGGTCATCTGGAGGCTTTTTGGTTTTAAGGATGGGGACGATATATGCATTCCTCCATGCCCTTGGAAGTTTGCTTGACCTCCAAGTTTTATTAATAAGCCTGAGAACTACTTCTCTCCCAGACCGGCCAAGATGTAGCAGCATTTCGTTGTGGATCTTATCTGGGCCTGGAGATTTTCTAGGTTTTAATTTCTTCAGGGCTTGCTCTAATTCATCCATGCTAAATTCATTTTCAAAAAGGGAGTCGCTGGCTGTTGGAGCTCTCTCTTGTTTCTTCAACTGAGAGAGCTGTGTTCTATCGAGTTCTGACAGCTTACCTGCTCTGTTAACCGAGGCAAAATAATGATTGAAATGTTCTGCTTTCTTCTTGTCTTCAGTGATTGTCTTACTCCCATCTGTCACTGGTTTTGGGTTCACCCTTCTACTTTCTCCGGAGAGGTTTTTAACTAAAGTCCATGCTTTATTTCCATTCTGTCTAAGGTCTAAGTTGGAGCAAGTTTCTGTCCATTTATCTCTTTTAGCCTTATTAACTACAAGCTTTACTCTGGCACATGCTTTATTGTATTGGATCTTTGCTTCTGTTGAACGTGCAGTTTCGAGAAATATTCTTGCTTTATTCCTTTCAGATATAGTATTTTGAATTTCTTGATTCCAAAAAGGTTTATATGCCTTCCGGCTGCCCCTTGGGATGGCTTTCCACGCTGCATTCAGGATTGCTTGTGTTATGTCTTCACAAAAAGTTTCCACACAGCTGTTGTCAATTCTTCCCAGGAGGCAGTCAGATGTTTCCTGAAATAGTTTCCAGTTTGCTTTTCAGAAATTCCAACGGGTTCTCTGCTTGAAGCGTAATTTAGGGGTGGTGCTTACAGTTGTGAGTATAGGTTTGTGGTCACTTCCTATGTCGTCCAGGACTTGGGGATAGCTTGCGTCTGCTAAGTCGGATGAGCAGATGGTCAGGTCTGGTCTGCTGAGAGATAGGTGGGCCCTGTGTAACAGTGTAGGTGTAGACTCTGTGTCCTGCAGCACTAATAGGTGTTTCTGGTAACCTGTAGTGTTTCTGGTAATCTGTAGTGTTTGTGGTAACCTGTAGTGTTTCTGGTAATCTGTAGTGTTTGTGGTAACCTGTGGTGTTTGTGGTAACCTGTGGTGTTTGTGGTAACCTGTGGTGTTTGTGGTAACCTGTGGTGTTTGTGGTAACCTGTGGTGTTTGTGGTAACGTGTAGTGTTTGTGTTAACCTGTTTTCTTTTTTGTGTCTCCTGTAGGGTGTAGTTATCTGACAGATGCTTTCATGTACAACATTACTCATGTAGTTTTAAATTATCCATGGTGTGCACACTTACTTGTTGTCATGTGGATAATAGTTATTATGTATTCAGTTATCTGTGCTAGAGCTAACTGGTGTGCAAATTTTTCTGTGGTGTGCACATTTATCTGTGGTGTGCACATTTATCTGTGGTGTGCACATTTATCTGTGGTGTGCACATTTATCTGTGGTGTGCACATTTATCTGTGGTGTGCACATTTATCTATGCTGTGCACAATTATATTAGGTGTGTACAGTTACCCATATACAGTTATCTGTTGAGTGTAAAATTATTATAGTGTGTACTTTTATCTGTGTGCTTATCTGTTGCATTGGATATAGCAAATTAATAAATACACAAAGGTTTCACAGGGTTATATAACAACTAATTTTGTTTTAAACATGAGGTTGCTTCAAATGAAAACCTTAAAGGGTCAGACAATGACATGGTTATTGTAATTTCTATCACACTTTTAAGGTTTTCATTTAAAGCCCCCTTGTATTGTCTAAAGGGAGTAGCCGTGGCGTAGCGGCAAGACTCTTGCGTCCGGATCGGAAGGTCGTGGGTTTGCTCCCGAGGTGAGCCGGACTTTTTTCAAAATGATCCTCCCAGGTTGACCCAGCCTTGAGTGGGTACCAGGTGCAGTACGGGGAAGTAAAGGCCGCTGGCGTGATGATGACATCACCAACTGTGTGCCAATTGGTTTATTCTAGCAACGTATGCCTGATGCGGCACTGGCATAATAAGGGTCTAAAGAAACCCCGGCAGACGTGATGCTGACCACATAACCAATCTGACTGGCCTAAAAATATATGGCTAACATCACATACCCAGTGCAGCCAGTGAGGTGAACAAGGGGTCATTTAGGACAAATTTAGGCTAGGTCACCATGGAAGCCAATTTTTTTTTTAAAGGGTCAGGCTTGATGCAAGTTTAAACCCAAGACTTTCAGGCAGGCAGGTGACAATCTGGCCATGTTTATTTCCTAGAACATGTTCTGATACCTATTTTAGGCCGGGTTAATTCAGGAGCTCAACTCAGTGAACAAAGAGGATTTGAACACATGACAAGTGGGCTGGTAGGTAAGCGGGTTGGGCTATCTCGGCCCCCCAGGAATTGACTGCAAGAAGGAGGAGGCTATGAAGATTATTATTTCAATTATGGTGAAGAAATTTTTGGTTGAAAAGCAGGTTTCTCTGTATTTGTTAATGTTTCTAACTGCAGTTTTAAATATCTTTTAACAAGATTTTTTAGTTATAAACTTCCACAATCTTTATCTTTAAGAATGTCTGATAAGTTTGCCACTTCATTTTGTTTGCAGTATTAAATATGTGATATAAGACTGCTGCCGCTTCTTCTGCCTTTCTTCCCCCAGTGTTGCATGAGCCCTTGAAACCTCAGGCTGTCCTTTTAGACTACATTCATGATTAGTTAAGGAGCCACAGTAGCTGGCAGGGAGACACGCTTGCCTGAAGGCCGTGGGCTCAAATCTACATTGAGTTGGATTATTTTCAAAATTCTCTTAGATCGGTCAACCTGAAAATTAAGTACCGGATAAAAAAAAGAGATGGTTAACTGCACTGGCAGTGATGGTGATGTCAGTTCCCAGAAAGGGCATCTCCCTGGCAAATTGGTTAAGCCGTTGCCCCACATTATAGTAGTCCTGGGTTCAGTTTCTGACTCCTTCAGTACTTAAGTGCAAGTTGGTTGGAGATCCCCAGAGGTCACTGCTGGAGCAATAGAGCTTTGTATTTTGTGTAATATTCTTAGTAGGCAAACAGTTGACAGCAGAGGAATGGAAAGGGCTGGTTGATCCTCCAATTTCTAAACTTCCAGGACTAGGCTAGAAAGGTTACAGACCGTGAACTGTGAATAGTTTGACTGTTAACCAGTCTTTATGATGAAAGATGCATGGAGTAAATATCACAATTGTTATGAACTTATAAATAAATAAAGTAACAATCAGTTGTGTGGCAAAATAGTTTTATTTGTTACGCAGCATAAGATGAAGATAAAGGCAATCCTCATGGCAGTTGCTGCTGCTGTTGGGACATGAAGAGTTAGGTCTTTGCATATTTCATGAGGTATAATAAAGTGGGTGAACATTTTCCTGCTACAGTCCTTCTCAGACACTTTACAGAAACACCTGAAAATTATGAAGTCCCTACTTTGATGAGGCTAGGTAGATCCCAGATCTGTACTGTGAGGCACATTATTCTAGGAATCATGGACACAGAGCAATGAAAAAGACCATATTCCCCCCCCCCCCTCCCCCAGTGGGTCCATGCTTTAAGTCGGCACTAGGAAGGCCAACACAAAAGATGAGATAACAGGACAACCTTTAAAAAATGAAGATTTACTTACACAATACTTAAGAAAGAATATAAGAAGATTCTTACACACACACACCCCCCCCCCCCCCCACTTTTTTTTTCTACAAACACTCTGTTGTGGTAACTGGAGGAGAAGAACAATTTTGGCAGTGAAATCTCTCATCTTGGTATGCAAGTACACTATTCACTGTGCCAAAGGGGTTCCAAGATTTATTCTGTACATCCTAAATGTTAACCCATCAGCATCTGTACACCTCAGCCTTATCTAGCGTTGACTGAGCACTTATAGGCTTATTGGTAGTGCAGTAATGTCAGTTCATTACCTTACCCCTAATATTTCTCAAAGCAGACTGAACAGGATGATAATTATATTAAAACAATAGAAACAGATAAATGCTTTTAGGAACTTCTTCTTCTTCTTCTCAGTGTTCTCAAGTTCTGGTTGCTCATCCACTTCTGGATTTTGGTCTTGATTCAGAACTTGCAAGCACATACATTTTAACAGATCGGGTTATTTGTATGCAGACTGTTGGTTCCTTGCATCTGAGGTAGATGCACCCTGACTTTGAACACCCCCTGATTAGTCGCCTCCTACAACATGCTCGTCAGGAGTCAGGGAATCGGTTCTTTGTTCTCCAGAATGGAGCCCCAGATCCCGCATGGGGACTGTTGATATCAGAAAGTAGGAAGCTGTAGCAGCCTGGTAGTATCTTTATCACAATATGTTGCCTCCTCAGTATGGGAACCAATTGTTCGTTATTTTAAAGCCCCATTGGCTGTTGTTTGGGGGGCCCTAATATAACTGGTTCAACAGGGTTTCTAGAACTTGGGCCCGGGTGATTCCCATCCGAATGGTGGCACTTTATGTCACCAGCTTGTTGTGTGGTCCTGAGATTGAACTTCACTCATTCAGCAGCGTAGCAGCCAGCATGTTTTCTGCCAACCTGGTGGTTAAAACTTGGTGCAAACCTCATCGAAGCGGAAATTTTCTATAAACTGACACTGACTCCCGAGTCCAGTCTAAAATGAGTAACAGGAAATATACTCGGAACACAAAGGCAGCCACATGATATTGACCAATTGTCTCTAAAAGAAATATCATCATTATCCTGTTGTTCCTTTAAATGTCACATAGGGTTCAATAGGGTTCACAGTCTGGTCCTCCATTCTGTTTTATTCTGTACACTCCTTTGGACATCATCATAGATGGAATCAAATCCATCATTTTTGGAATCTCTCATCAACATTTGTTTTAGGCTTCTTTTGGACGTCCTCACCTCCTCATTCCTTTTATTTCCCATTTCAATGCCTGCTTGGTGACTTTGCTTGTTTCCTCTCAGGATGTGTCCAATACAGCGCCATCTTCCTTGTCTTACAACTGTTGTTACCAGTGCTTGTCCACACATTTGTCCAATTTCTTCACCTCTGTTGAATTCATCCCATTTTATGTTCAACAGTTTTCTCAGGCATTTGTTTTCACATGCATGTAACTATAAAAAAAAATATTATACAAAAAATATAGGGCTAGCATACATAACCAGCACACTTCAAGTTATTTATAAAGCTGTTTACTTTATCCACAATTTTGGTAGTCTAAGTTTCAGCTTCATAGCAAACAAGTCACCCCATAGTTGCTCCGCTCCTGTGCCAACGAAAAACACACAGAATGTTTGTCGCAGTCCCTTGTAGAAAGACTGACAGACTGCTGTCTCAGCATATGCACTAGCATACACATGCATTAAAAGCATACGGTAGCCATCAGAGGTGCTAACACAAACAGTCCGACATTAGAAATGCAATCTAATGCACTTTATCCAATATATTATATGGCATGACTGTAAACCATTGTAAAAACATGATGTGTTAGTAAGTTGTTTTTTCAAGCCAGTTTCAAATATATATATTTCATCATTTCCTTTTTAAAGCCTACACAAGTTGTTTTATGTAATTACTTACCAACTTTTACACATTTATTTCATCTGTTAAACCAAGAATTAATAATATGCTCATCGGGGATTGATCCCTGGAATATTTAGTGAAGGTGTGTGCACTACCACTTTACCATCATGCTCTTATGGAAATATAAAGGAAATAATTATAAATACAGCTTTTCCTTGACTTCAAGCCATAGTCAATTATGACATCACAGAATTTGAAAACAAAATAACAGATATCTTTATTGGTAGGATCAGAAGTATTGTTCACATTATGTACAATAGTTATATGTACATACATTGAATTTGTGTGCTTTATATACAATTCTTAACCGATTTGAATAAAAATATTGTTGACAAATAAATTGGACTTGAGGTCTGAGGTTTGAAAAACGGATCAACATCATGGCACATGGGTAGTAGTAACTAAGTGCTCGATTCTTTTTTCTAACTCAAGTCTGAGTCTGAAGAAGCTCAGCACAGTGCGTGGGCTCTGTAGCACTGGCGAGGATCCTGAAATACTTTAGGTAGATTTTTAACTTACAATTTTGCCCCAGCAGCGGCGTTAGGCTGGCTACTCTTTTCGATTTCCAACTGCCAAGGGATTTTTTTATGTGCACAAGACTGCACACGGGCGTCCGATCTCACTACCCAGGGACCAGGGGAATCACTAGAAGTCTGAATCCACATGAAAAAATCCCAGCCCTTACCAGGGATTGAACCCGGAACCTCTAGCACTCGAGGCAGACACAATGCCTCGAGACCACATAGCCCCCTAAATTGGACTTATGAACAGTTAGTCACAACTGAATTTGGTCGCAAATCAAGGATAGCCTGTATATAGATACCAGTCAAAGTTCCTTACCAAAAGTTATACAGCAATCTGCCATTGTACAACTTGAGCATCTTCAGGTATTATATTAACCCTTTGTATCCAGATGATTATGGCAAACAACTGGACGTAAATTTGCCTAGAAAACCCACACAACAGCCAGGGGCTGCTGGGGTTGGTTCTGCAACGTCCTGTAAAGGATACGCATCTTCAGGTATTATATTAAACCTTTGTATCCAAATTATAATGGCAAACTACTGGACGTAAATTTGCCTAGAAAACCCACACAACAGCCAGGGGATGCTGGGGTTGGTTCTGCAACGTCCTGTAAAGGATACGCAACTAACCCTTATTCAAATGATTAGTTTAACTACTTCTGTTGCACCAGTCTCTTTGTTCAACACCTTGAGAACCAAATGTTTATTACTTTCAACTTCAGCTCTCTGTGATACAGTTAACTTCAAGAAAAGTAGAACAAGTTAGCTTCACATTATCACACAAGACAGAAAGTGTTCATTAGCACATGACATGAACAGACAATGTTTGAATTACAAACAAGAATTACACAAAGTCACTTAAATGAGGTCTCTGCAATAAAAGTCTCCTTGTCTTTGTGGCCACTCGAAGCTCTAATTATCAGCAGCGCAAGTACTAGAATGAATTACTCTTTTCACATAACTGTTGCGTGAGGCATAAGGAAGTAAAAGGAGCTGGCAAGACTGCAAAAATATTTTCATAATCATTTGAAAAAGTAAAAAAATATTAATTGAATTTTCCGAATCCTTTTAGAAAATGTGAATAAAAATAATCATAATATATTGTACAATAGATATAAGAAAAATCACCAAGCTTTACTAATGTTACAACAACATATATACATGAGATCAGCAACTAAGTTTTCATAATCCATTAAAGTTTGTGTGTAAAAACAACCACAAGATTTGTAGTGATTCGAACAATATGTAAAAGCAGGGTTTTTTCTCTAGAAAGAAAACAGTGCTGGTCAGGTTCCATAACACGGCAGTGGCACATCGGGCACATGGGGCTCGACTAATTTTTTTTTTATTAGACCAACTGGCCATCGATGAATTATGATGTCTATATCACACCAAACATTTTTCTGTCCCTGGTACCCGTTTAATGGTGGGTCGACTTGTCATTTATGAAAACATTCAAGCTCTATGCAGAATTTAACCCACGACCTTCGGATCTGAAGGCCAGCATTAAGCCACTACTTCGTGACGGCTCCCAAAAGTTCTAGTACTCACCATAAAGTTTCTACTACAACAAGGTTAAAAGAAGAGAAAATTGTGCCTTAACTCTTAGAGTTCCAAGAAACGCATCATACGTTCATAGGCTCCTACCTAGAAGCCCAATGAACGCATGATGTGTCGATTTCATGTCTCTTTTGACAACCTTTGGGCCTGTGATGCTAAACCCTCTGGGACTCAAGTTAAAACAAAACAAAAAAGTGGCAATGTTGAACAAAAGTGCCAATGTTGCGTATCGCCAGAGAAAAACCCTGTCTATAAGATAATCCGGTTAGGTTTAAGTTAGTCTCCCCAAACAAAGTAGGTCATGTTTCATTCATAAGTTTGTTGGGCTGGTCTACTTTCCTGCAGGTTACAGGTGTGCTGTTGTGTGCTTTCTGGGTTGTCTTGCATTTACGTTTTTATTCCGAGAAAGAGAGGTTGCAGCACTCTCTAGGGAAGTTGTGTTAGGACCAGTTTTTCCATGTTTTGGAGTGTTAAAAGCGCTGGCGTGCTGAAATATACAACACGCGATATCAACAGTATTGTGGAACACCCCCGTAACCTTGTACCAAGGTGACAGGTTCAGAAACTATCAATCAGAAGTAAGCTAGTGTGTATATGGGCGGTCCGTGGGGAGACCATCGTTTGTTTTACTGATAATCATGAAGTTTTCCTAATGATTTCCATAATATATGTTGGGACAGTCAAAGAATAAAATTCAAATGACACATACTGAGAAAAGTAAACACTGTTGGCATCACCTGACAATGTTACTAGAATAAAACAGCATTTTTTTTTTTAAACAGCAGCAGCTTCAAAATTACGTTATAGTAAAAGTTTAACAGAAACATGATTGTATCTGACTCCGTATAACTAGGTTATAAAATAATAGACGTATGACTGAATTATTTCAGTAGTTGTCTCTGGGAACTCTTCAGGAAAGGTGCACAAAAATTAAGATAAAGGGCGGCAGCGGAGATCATTTTCAAATGCCTTATGTGTCAGTGATGACATCAAGAGGATACAGATACTCTTATTCAAGAGAAGCTGCAGTAGCCTAATGGTTAGTGCACTCATCTTCTAAGATGCTGGTTCAGAGTCAATGCTCAGCAGAAGCAAGAATATTTTTCCTGACCAGTACAGCCCTGGGGCGTCCGAGCTTCCTTCATACAATGAGCAGCAAAAAATTTAGAGAATTATCTCGGGTGGAACAAGGAAGGGGACTGACCACCTCAGTTCCAATGTTATGGCCTACAATGTGTCAATGCTCAACACTTCACAGCCTAATGGGATTATCTGCTATGGACAAGGTGGGGGGGGGGGGGGGGGGGGGAGAGAACACATGCACACATGTAAGACTTTAGATAACTGACATAACATCAGACCAGAATTTGGACTTGATAAGAGATAACTTGATAGGAAAACAGACCACATTTTGGACTAGATTGGATAACAGTATGACATCAGACCAGACTTTGGACTAGATAATCTGATATGACATCAGACCAGACTTTGGTCTAGATAATCTGATATGACGTCAGACCAGACTATTGACTAGATAATCTGATATGACATCGGACCAGACTTAGTCTCTCCCAGCAGAAGATAAAACATGTGAATGCTGGCTGCCCATGGCAAGTTATATATCAGAATCATTTTTAGCTGCAATAATTTTAACTAGTTCTATAGTAAATTCCAAACTCTAACAGCCTTAATCAAAATGGTTCATCCCTGTGTGGGTTCTGGGGCCCCATTGTGGAGAAATCAAGAATAGACCCACTGCCTTCCCAACATGCATTTTGTAGGAGTCGACTAATTAAGGACTTCCTTCAAAGTCAGAGTGCATCAGAACCAAGACTGCATACAAATAAGTCAGATCTGTCAAACGGATAAGCACGCAACACTCAGGTTCTGAAACAAGTCAAAAGTCCAAAGGTGGTTGAACAACCAGAACTTTCCGCCGAAGTTTACAGCTGGTGAACGTGAAGAAGAAAATGGTTTATCCAGAGTTGTATCACCATACACCAAACTGCCACTTACTGCCTGCAGTGTATCTCCTCTGTTTATTTTCAGTATCAAACTGCTCGGTCTGGGTAGACCACCCCAGGAACAAATACTCAAAGAAGTCAGCTGAAAGGAGCAAATATCGCAGTTAATAGGCACAATGCAGTTACATCCTTGCATTTGTGGATACATCCCTACATTTGTGGATACATCCCTACATTCGTGGATAATCGCCGAAAGAAAGAAACTGCTCAGATGTAGCTGTAATTGTAATATCAACATGCTTACATTATTGCAGTTTCAAATTCCTGAAGCCACTTTAATCAGTTTTGCTCTGGACACTTGGGACACTAATTTTATTCAGTAATAATATTGGAACGCTTCTCTGTCAAATACTTTTCTTTAGTAATTAGGTCGGAATTCTCTCCTCCGCCTGACGGCTCCATTCAAGAGATAAGCAACCATAACAGAAAATGTAGAAAAATGCAGAACTGTAAGGCCAGCGATTAAAAAAAATGTCTGAACAACGAACCAGCAACAAGTAAAGATGGCCTCCATCTTTGACCACAGGAGCCACTGGAGGCCTGATTGAGGCTTGAGTGTGTGAGTGATCTTCTGGTGTTCTTCTGATGTCACAGTTGGCAACTGTGGATTTAAGGGAGCCCCTTGCTCAGACACAGCATATGTTTCATTAGTTTGCATAGCCGTAACTCATTCAGAAACAAAGATTTAACAAGTATTCAATGATTCCCCTTTACACAGTATGCCTTCTACAACGAGTCTTATCCAGTTGCTACTTAATTCAAGTCAATGCCATTTGTTACATTTACTTATTTTTATCTAGAGGGTAATTACTCTGTGCTTTAGATAAAAATGGTATCAATTTAAAGTAGCAATTATTTCGGGTAGAAACAATAAATAAGCACCAGGCTGGTACTTAAGGAGTTTAAGGGGCATTTAAAAACCAAACTGCAGTGCTACTGATAATCCAGTGACAGGGCTGGAAACCATTTCAGTTTATTTAATACAACAGGTATAAAACAAATTGCTGGTAGAAATGTTTTTCACAATTGTCACTTAAAAGAAAGCTAAATGCACTGCTAGGCTCATAGTCTAGGCACAATGTAAAGAGTGATGATCATAATGAAGAATCCTATATTTTTCAACAATTCACAAATGATTTAGTCATAGAAACACCTGCTCCTGCATACAAGGCTACAGTCAGGAGCCTATCTGTCCAGTATTTTATAATCAGATCTGTAACCTCCAAACAAACCGCCTTTTTGAAATCAGTCATATGTTGTGAGTCACCCAGAATGTTGCTCTAGTTGAGAGATCAATGTTTTCTAAAAAGAAAATGGAAATATTAATAACACATCATATATGTATTATTTCAAACTGTGCATGTTGTGTGGTCTAATATAGTTTTCTGTGCAGTTCAATCATCTTTCTTTGTTGTCTTCCAAGCTTTCATAAATTTTTGTTTTTCAATTATGAGGGGAAAAAATGTTTATAGTGGAAACAAAATGTGTTTTTTTTTCAAGAGCAGAAATTGATGCATCTTCAATGTGTTCATATCTGTATGTCTTCTACAGTGTTCTGTGTATTCTCTGTTATATTTACTTCTTCCTATTCTATAAACACTAATAAGTTAAGTTGAGTTAGGAATTGACATTAGAGCAACTCTGGGCATTCCCATTGGTGCTCTATCCCCATCGTCAGCAGCCAGCGCAGAGTTCCAATACTAATGGTGCCAGTCGTAGTCTGGTTGTGCGTCTGTCTTGCCTTTCCTCTGAGCGTAGTGTGCCGGCCGAACCCTCTGGTCACACCGAGGTGCATCATTCTCTCCAGCCCATAATAATCTAGTTTATCTTCTGACTACCTTACTTGTTTCCAAAGGTCACTGACCCCATCTGCCATGTCATGTATCAATTCATTACCCAGTGGTGCAGATCCAGCCAGTCTGTCTGTCTGTTCATTACCCAACACGCTGGCATAGCCTTGATAAATGATCCAAAATATGCTAACTACCCGTGACTTTGCAAGTGAAGCTTGCCACTCTGCTCAAAGCAATCCTGTTTTCACCTTTTTCAGCATGCTTTCAGAGTCAGTTACAATACACTAATTAGTATTTATACAGTTAATTTACACAGAGAAAATCCTCATATAGTAATGTATTTCTCTTCTTTCAGCACCAAGCATATGGTACTCAACTTTTTTCCCCATAAAGAGATTATTTCATAAACTAATGAATGCTTAGTGTCAGGAGTTTAAATAATAAAACCACAGGACAGAACGTGTTCAAGTAAAAGTTATGACAGTGTAGATAAGTAACAATGATCAGGAACAGAAGGTGGTAAAAAAGTGAGTCATATTATAAGTAATTAAAATGCGGTGTGTTGGTTGATACTTAAACAGTAATCATCATCATCATGTAACAGGCCCTTTGCAAAAGGTCAGTCTCATCATGGTCTGCCTGAAAGAAACTCGGTCTCTCGCCAGCTCTCCCATCTCATGCACTTTCATACCCAAGGAGTCACTTATATCCTGTGCCCATCTTCAAGTTGGTCAGCCCCTGTTCTTCATCCTGGTATCATGCCTTCTGCTATAATTTTTTCCAAACTGTCGTGGCGCTTGATATGACCAAAATTTTATTAGCCAATCTTCCTTGGTGTTCAAATCTTTCAAGATGTCAGTATTTCTCCTCTTTTTCGTCCAAGATATTCTGAGAATCTGTCTATAGCATTTCAGCTCAAAAGCCCCTATTCTCTTTCTTAAGGACTGGGAAATAGTTCGCGACTCACATCCGTATGTTGCTACAGGGAAGATGCATGCTCTCAAAATTCTAATTTTTATCTCCTTGCTGGTACTTAACCATAACCAAATTGTTAGACCAATTAACACTTGATTCAAGATGTGGTCAGCATCAGCCTGCCGCCTTGAATTTCAGTGACTTTACCTGGCACCCATTTAGGCTTTGTTGACACGGAAACCACAGTATAGTTGTTTTTTTTTTTAATCCGGCTAAATATAGATATAAACACAAGACTTCAGGTCCACAGGCAAGCGTCTGGCCGCTATACCTGGGTGATTTCCTTTGATGGGAAAAGAGCAGGGAGAAGGCAAAGAGATAAATCCTTGCAACAGCGACCCTATGGGAGAGAGTGAGTGACTTTCTACCCCACCAGGACATCACACAAGCGATAAACACCCGATGACACAAAGTGCCACCATGCGGATGAAGATCACCGTGGAGAGGTCCCAGAAACCGCGTTCAGACTTTTGGCCATTTTTATGGCCTGCCTATATTGCGGCCCCTGGCAATAGCCAGAGTGGGGCTTCAAATAACAAAAAATTACGTCCTGAAAAGGACGTAAGGACTTTAACCCTATGGGAGACAATCAATTGTTAGTTAACATCACATTAAGTGCTGACCCCAGGGGGGTTAAGCCCTTGTTTCTGTACATTCACATAATAATATTCTTTCATATTTAATATTATTTGAGGTTAGTATTAGAGTTAGGGCTAACCCTAACCAAAGCACTAACCCTACACCAAAACCTTACCCTAATCTCAAAGAATATCAAATATGAAAGAATATTATCATTGCGTGAACGTACACAAACAATGGATCGTCCCCCTTACAACAACAATTGATTGCGTCCCCTAGGGTTGCCGTTGCAAGGATTGCCAAATAGCTGAATCGCAAGGTAAGAACACTGACCTGATCCTCTATTCTGGTGATCGTATGAGATGGTAAAACATGACAGTTTATGATTATCCGCATAGCACATAATGATGCTAGTGGCATGGTGAGAGTACCAGCACAAAAAAAGCTTTTTTCTGAGAGAACTAAGATTACGCAATTACTTTCTCCGACTATTAACTCCAAGAACATGCGCTGCAGATAATCAAGAAACAACAGAGTTATACCACAAATATCCGTGACCGACCAATAAAAGATAAAAGTGCGGTTTGTTAAATAATAACGATTGTGTAACTGTTACCTGTGTTTTGCTGACTGTCATTTAACCTCTGAACTTTTACCTCACAGGGGTTACCAAGGGGAAACAAATGAGTTGAGTCAAAATTTGACATCACAGCACTCAGGGCATTCCCATGCGTGCTGTGCCCTTATCTTCAGCAGCCAGCGCAGAGTTTCAGTGCTAATGGTACCGGTCATAATCTGGTTATATGTCCGTCTTGCCTTTCCCCTGCGTGTAGTGAGCAAGGGTTAACAATTGTAAACACTTACAAATTTTACTATTTTCGTTGCCCGCTTTACAGGTTCGATTGGCGACTGGGTCGCCCATTGGCTCGCCGGTAGACGTCTTTGTCGCCGGTAGGAACAGTATTTGGGTCTGTCTCCTGTGATCGCATCAACGCTGCAGGAGTAGTTTTCATGGCTCTTGGTAGCGTGTAGTACTAAGTCATTTTATATGGCACACAAGCCCGGCTCTCTAGCGAAGTTGGTTAAACCTGATTTTCGAACTCCTTGTGGTCCGGGTTCACTCCCGGGGGTAGGCAGAAAAGCCACATTTCTCCCAGATTAACGGTACCTATAATGGAATCTATGCCGAAGAGTTGCGATATCCATAGTACCGAGCCAAAGGGTTTACAACTCATGGTTTCTGGATACGTTAAAAAAAAATATGGCACACATAACCTAGTCTCAATTATAACCTTAAGCTCCCCCTTTGGCAACCCCATCCCGTCACCTAACACTGAGGTGTCCGAATATAAATGTCTTCTATGACTGAACTGGGCTAGTGAGATCTGCTCCTGATTGATTCTCGTACTTGAGATGAGCATCAAACAGGTACTACATGTGGTCAAGTCACGTTGGGAGAAAACGAATAATATGCAGGCACAAATATATCATTATGGTCTGGAGAGAATGATACAGCTGGGAGCAGGGCTGTCTCAACAACACAATAGGTCTTTGGGCAAATTAGTGTGCTGGTGCCCCTTTCGACAACCTCTTACAGGAAGAAAATGTAAATGGTTAGTTAGTTAGTTAGTTAGTTAGTTAGTTAGTTAGTTAGTTAGTTAGTTGGGTTGTCGTCATTGCACTCCGGACATGTCCATAGGTGCTCAGATCCTCCCCTCAGTATGAACCCCAACGTCCGATGGCTAATAGTACCAGTTCTATGTTGATTAACAAGTCTTCTGACGTGTCCGGTGTGCGTCTCGTTTTTTGCTGTGCCGATCTTAATTCCCAAGTCTGCCATTCTGGCGAGTGATGTGGATTCACTGCCACCAAAGTCCTCTATCCTTCCCATTTCTCTGAGGGCATTGATAATATCAGCATGATCCATAGGCCGACCGTCGGTAGTGATAGCAGATCCATGTAAATGGTTGATAATATTAAACATATTTCGTAGATTTCGCATGGGGCCTCTATGCTTGTAGGGGTCCCTGGGCAAGCACCCCGGAATGCTCATCCCGTGTCCTCCCCTTCTTTTTCACAGTACCTTCTAGTTATGCTGTTTCCAAAGCCAGCGTATTGTCTCATCTCTGTTTCTTACAATTTCCCTTGTTTTCCTTCACTTATTTCAAAACGACGCTTTTCTGTGTTAAATTTTAATAATACGGGCTAAAACAAAGCGATTGCACAATTTATTGCGTGCCATATTTTCCCGTATCTTTTGTTGCATATTTCTCTGTGAGATGTACTGATTTGTGCATATGTAACTCTGTTTGTTGTGTTTCACTATATGTTGATGTAACTCACGTAACTCTGTTTGTTGTGTTTCGTTTTATGTTGATGTAACTCTGTTGTGTTTCATTATATGTTGATGTAACTCATGTAACTCTGTTTGTTGTGTTTCGTTTTATGTTTGTGTTTCATTATATGTTGATGTAACTCATGTAACTCTGTTTGTTGTATTTCGTTATGTGTTGATGTCACTCTGTTGTGTTTCATTATATGTTGATGTACTCTGTTTGTTGTGTTTCATTATATGTTTATGTACTCTGTTTGTTGTGTTTCGTTATATGTTGATGTACTCTGTTGTGTTTCGTTATATGTTGATGTAACTCTGTTTGTTGTGTTTCGTTATAAGTTGATGTAACTCTGTTTGTTGTGTTTCATTATATGTTGATGTAACTCTGTTTGTTGTGTTTCGTTATATGTTTATGTACTCTGTTGTGTTTCATTATATGTTGATGTAACTCTGTTTGTTGTGTTTCGTTATACGTTGATGTAACTCTGTTTGTTGTGTTTCGTTATATGTTGATGTAACTCTGTTTGTTGTGTTTCGTTATATGTTGATGTAACTCTGTTTGTTGTGTTTCATTATATGTTGATGTAACTCTGTTTGTTGTGTTTCGTTTTATGTTTATGTACTCTGTTGTGTTTCATTATATGTTGATGTACTCTGTTGTGTTTCATTATATGTTGATGTACTCTGTTGTGTTTCATTATATGTTGATGTACTCTGTTTGTTGTGTTTCATTATATGTTTATGTACTCTGTTTGTTGTGTTTCGTTATATGTTGATGTAACTCTGTTTGTTGTGTTTCGTTATATGTTGATGTACTCTGTTTGTTGTGTTTCGTTATATGTTGATGTAACTCTGTTTGTTGTGTTTCGTTATAATTGATGTAACTCTGTTTGTTGTGTTTCATTATATGTTGATGTAACTCTGTTTGTTGTGTTTCGTTATATGTTTATGTACTCTGTTGTGTTTCATTATATGTTGATGTACTCTGTTGTGTTTCATTATATGTTGATATACTCTGTTGTGTTTCATTATATGTTGATGTACTCTGTTTGTTGTGTTTCGTTATATGTTTATGTACTCTGTTTGTTGTGTTTCGTTATATGTTGATGTAACTCTGTTTGTTGTGTTTCGTTATATGTTGATGTACTCTGTTTGTTATGTTTTGTTATATGTTGATGTAACTCTGTTTGTTGTGTTTCGTTATATGTTGACGTAACTCTGTTTGTTGTGTTTCATTATATGTTGATGTAACTCTGTTTGTTGTGTTTCGTTATATCTTGATGTAACTCTGTTTGTTGTGTTTCGTTATATGTTTATGTACTCTGTTGTGTTTCATTATATGTTGATGTACTCTGTTGTGTTTCATTATATGTTGATGTACTCTGTTGTGTTTCATTATATGTTGATGTACTCTGTTTGTTGTGTTTCGTTATATGTTTATGTACTCTGTTTGTTGTGTTTCGTTATATGTTGATGTAACTCTGTTTGTTGTGTTTCGTTATATGTTGACGTAACTCTGTTTGTTGTGTTTCATTATATGTTGATGTAACTCTGTTTGTTGTGTTTCGTTATATCTTGATGTAACTCTGTTATAAAATATCGGGGCTGTAGCTCAAATGGTAGAGCGCTCGCTTAGCATGTGAGAGGTACGGGGATCGATACCCCGCAGCTCCAAATTTTTTTTTTTAGGGGTTGCGTTGTCCAGGGGCATGGTGTCCACATCGAGTGCTAAAGGTTCCTGGTTCAGTCCCCCGGAAAGGGCTGGGAATATTTATACGTGGACTTGCACTTCTAGTAATTTCCCCCGGTCTCTGGGTGGTGAGATCGTACGCCTATGTGCATTGTTGCACACGTAAAAAATCCCTTGGCAATTGGAAATCGAAAAGAGTAGCCTAACAGAGCCTGTGCCGCCGAGCTTCTTCAGACACAGACGAGTTAAAAGAAGAACGGAACACTTATGGTTTTTTTTCTTTCTGTGTGCCATGATGTTGATCCGTTGTTCATACTTCAAACTTCAAAACTGTTAAGATACGGCAAAATATGCCAGGCCATAAATTGTTCAGTTATTATGTTTATCATTAGGCAACAACTTCGTGCGGTAGCGGACCACAGCTTATTAGCGATATAATTGTTTTATTTGAGTGTAACTTCAGATTTCCACTTAGAATGCACTTAGATAACTTCCACTTAGATAGACATGGGCAATTAATGAACGCCAGTAATAGAATAACAACGACCTTACTGAGTGTGGTGTAGTGTTTGCACGAATATAGCTGGTTCTAGTTAAATGTCGATAGAAGCAGATACAAGTTCTGTAAATTGTTGCTGGTTTGCGCGAGGTACAGTGTTAGTTTAGTGCCTGAGAAGAATACTTGGCTTTAAATGGAATGACAGGATCACAAACACTGGGGTATTAGAAAAAGCAGATATTACAACAGTCTTCTCAATGCTCAGTCTACGAAGGCTTAGGTGGTGGCTGGGTCACATCTGGGGAACGGAGGATGGCAGAGTCCCCAAGGACATCCTCTATTGTGAATTAAAGACGGGTAGAAGATGTCGAGTCGACTCTGTGGCTAAGTCGATGCGAACACTTCGTAATGCCGGGGTGCCGGGTTCGATTCCAGTGCTGGTTTCGACAGTGGTATCAGGGGGCCGACCGTCCAGAAAGCAATGGCAAACTACTGGAGGTAAATTTGCCTAGAGAAACCACGCAACAGGCAGGGGCTGCTGGTGTTGGTTCTGCAACGTCCTGTAAAGGATACGCAACTAACCTAACCTAACCAGAAGATGTCGCGGCCGACCTCAACTACGATATAAAGATGTGTGCCAGCGGGACATGAATGATACAGGTACTGAGGTGGATTCGTTGCAACAAAACGCCATGGGCAATGTTGTGTGGAGGGGGCGCATCAGTAAGGGAATGAGAATAAAGGAAGAAATGATTATTTATATAATTTATAAATATCAGAATCATTAAAAAAAAAGTATGGACAGAAACTGACTCATGAAAAGAACTAAATGTCCACATCAGAAAGAGACAACCCACATTGTTTGGTCATGGATGGCATAGAGAAAACTTGCCTACATAGGGACAGTGGAAAAGTTGGAGGGAGAAAAGAGGCAAAGGGATACTGAAAGAGAAGTTGCTGGACAGTTTGTCATCAAAGTTCTCTGTCAGAACTGACTGAAAGTACATGGGACAGGACAGAAGGTTGTGGATAGACATGACTACCAACGCCACATGGCATGGACTACGGAAGATCATTTGTGTCAGAACTGACTGAAAGTACATGAGACAGAAGGTTGTGGATAGACATATGGCATGGACTACGGAAGATCATTTGTGTCAGAACTGACTGAAAGTACATGAGACAGAAGGTTGTGGATAGACATGACTACCAACGCCACATGGCATGGATGATAAGAAGAGAGAGAGAAAAAAAGGATTGCATTTGTTTCTTCTTCTTCACTGTCTGCAAACTCTAGTGAAAAGTTTTGGTTGTTCGTCCACCTCGGGATTTTAGTCTTGCCCCAGAGCCTAAGTGCTGCGTGCACATCCCTTTTACAGATCTGATACATTTGTATGGAAACTGTTTTTTTTTTTTTTTTTCTTCTCAGGCAGATGCACTCCGACTTCAAAAGGTGACCACAACTAGTAAACTCTTAAAACATACGTGTGGGGGAGACAGTGGGTATATTCTTCCCTACAATGGGGCCCCGGAACACAACAGTGGGTATATTCTTCCCTACAATGGGACCCCGGAATACAACAGTGGGTATATTCTTCCCTACAATGGGGCCCCGGAACACAACAGTGGGTATATTCTTCCCTACAATGGGGCCCCGGAATACATCAGTGGGTATATTCTTCCCTACAATGGGGCCCCGGAATACAACAGGGAGGGCTGCAATTTAAACCTGAGTTGTATTTTTTTTTAAATATAATGTTATTGACCTTTTACATTTACTCTGCAGATCACCAAATGGGAAATGCTGGAATTTGTGACGGGAAAAACCTTACAGTCAAACCCCAAATGATACATTAACCATTCTTCTCCTTCTTTTGTCGTCCCACCTTTACCAGGTTGTAACCCATTGTCGTAGTTTTCTGTATTTGTCTTGCACTTCTCGGGTGGCTTGAGAGATGGATTTGTTCAAATTTTTGCAGGTTTCATCTACACCATTGATCCATCTCTTTCTTGATCTTCCTCTCACCTTCCTTCCAGATGTTATACTGAAAAAAAAAAAAGTCGCATATGCATTCTAGTCTGGCTGCATTCTCACTAGATGGCCAAGCCATTTCATTCTTTATCTCGTCAAGTGTTGTTAGTGACCTTGCAGAGACAGCCCATTTCACATGTAGTTATTTTCTGTTCTAGTGCCCTATTCATTGTCCATGTTTGGCACTGATAACATATAGTAGGGATAAAGATGCTATTAAATATTCAATGTTTCTTGAGTAGTAGCAGTCAAATACAGGACTGCCGGCTTACATTAACCATTAACCAGATAAAAACATGAAAACACTAGACAGTGCAAGTCAAGCAGTAATAAATGTTTATTGCAATAATTGAACAGAATGCTTTATAGTTGATACAAAAACATCAAAGAACAATTCCGACTTACAACCAAACAGCCAGAAAACAATCAAACACACAAATTTGTCTGCAAAGTCGACCTGAATAAATGGCTTCACAATGTCTTGAAGAGCGTCAGACCATCTTTCATTCTCACATGGAAGAAAACTAAGGTCTCTTTGTTTCTACACGCAACTGAAAACATATTTCCATGTTCCAGAAACATGTAGTTCATATTCTACTTTTCTCTTGTATCAACACATAGAAGTATCTTTATGTTCCAGATATTTCAGTTCTTAAAATCAACTGATAGAAATATTGCCATATTCCAAATCTATCAGTTCTTAGAATATACTAATAGTAATATCTTTATGTTCCCAACTCTTAGAATTAACAGAGGTAAATATTTTGAGGTTCCAGATCTTTCAGTTCTTAGAATCAACTGACAAAAATATCTCCATGTTACCGATTTCTAGAATGCAATGACAGAAAAACGACATAACATGTACATGTGTTTAACGTCTCTAAAATAACCTACTGCATAACCCTATCTGTAAAACAGCCAAGTTTCTGTGCTTGAACATATACCTCACATAAATATCATCCCTGCTTGGGGTAGTATATTCTACTGTCATCTGTAAGCAAGTAAATGTAAAGGACCCTCTTGTACGTCTTCAGGTATACTGTCCACACATTGCTAGATCTATATTTTATAGACTATTCAGCGCTCGTCTGACTTTACTTCCTATGACTTTACCTGGCACCCATTTCAGGCTAGGTCGATCTGGAGGCAAGTTCATTTTTAAAAAAAATAATTCTGTAATTTGTTGCAACTGAGCTACAAAACAGTCTATTGAAAACCGCAAATGTACAAGAAGCTATGGTTGGCAACAGAACTGGAAGAAAAAGAATGCATGTCCATAAAATTAATACAGCGTGGGTATCGGAAACCAAAATCTCAACTGCCTTTGGTCACTGTAATTTCACTTTCACTTTCTGTGTTTCTTAATTTAGGCTGCATGGTAATTTGTGCAGATCTTCACTTACCAAATTTTGTATATCTTAAAATTTGATTCCAAAGTGGGACGATTCTACCAAAAACTTGAGATATATTCTGTGACATGTTAGCCTGTACAAGGAGATGCAAATAAGTCATCTTAAGACATGCTTGAAAACAACTTTACAAATATATTTCAGAGCAGGTAACAAAATTCAATGATGTGCAGGAAGATTCCACAACAAGGAAAATTGTTTGATGACACACATTATCTGCACATGTCAGAGAAGTGAACGAAAAAACTTCAACATCAAGAGATAAATAAAAAGCTTCATTCATTCCTTGAGGCTTCCCCAGGCCAGAGCGTTCCAAACTGTATGCTGTGACACATTAGTGTGTTGGTTTGTCGCAGGTACGTAAAGCGTTAAATGATCTATGTATCAGTCTTTATCTCTTATAAGAGGATAAAGTATTTAATGATTTATGTGTCTGTATCTCTTATAAGAGGTTAAATTAACCTTTGGTTTGCTAGCAGTCTGAAATACTGTGTCACAAAATCATGTGACTAAAAGTGCATCACCAACCAGCATGGCAAGTCTGGAAAGCTCTGCTCCAGTCTGTGACCAATCACACTCCACAAACAATGGCTGCCTGCCATACTCCAGGCAGTATCAGGAACTGCAACTCCAAGACTTGACTTCCAGCAGGCACAGACAACTCTCTTGCATCAGCCAAAATACAAACACCAGGAGACAAACACCACCTGATCATTAACTTTCCCTCATTACACAACAAACAGAACTCCCAGAGAAGGAGAGTGCAATAAAAGATCCAGAATTAGAAAAACAAAAATATGCATGCAAAAAAAATGTACACAAAAAGGAAACAATCATTACAACAATAATAGCATCAACACGACAACACACAGAAAGTGGACCTCCACATGTCCACATGTAACAACGATGAAAATATACCCTCAAACTACAGAATATTAATCAAGCAGTGCAGCTCCTGTGCATACCAATGCAACAACAGAATGGGAGAAACAAAGCAGCAGGAAGGTGGTTTCGTGTACACACTACCATTAAATGTTTTTTTTTTTTTTGTACCAAAAGTGTTGAGAAAACACACTGTCTGATTTGAAGTTAAGTGCTAACAATATTATTACTGCTAAGACAAAACATGACAAAACTCTACAAGTTTCCTACATGATCATATAGATCAAGGGCTATTCAACTCAGTTGATTCAGGGGCCATGCTAAAATGGGGATAGTCACGGGTTAGAGGTCAGAGGCCCGAGCCCCAGGATTAAAAGCTCATTATTACAATACCACTGGCAATGATGCGAAGGCCACTTGCTAGGTCTCCACAGGCCGGCAATGGGCCGTGAGCTGCCAGTTGAATAGTCCTGATGTACAGTGCACCAATAAATATAGATTACCTTACTTGGTACCAAAATAGTTAAGGAGATACTTTGCCAAGTGAGTCCTGAAAATATTATTATTACTGAGACACAACACGACAACACTCTACAACTTGTCTACGTGAACACATAGATCACCATATGTTTACAGGTCAGCAACAAGCCACATATTGAATTCTCTCCATTAACATCTAAAACACATACGCAGACACATCCTGTACAAATTCATGCACAAATATAAAGGAAGATGTACAAGTTTAAAAATGTCAATAAAATCAGAGCAACTTCTGACTAGGCCATGTTAGGCAGGAAAGCTACAACATCACTTTTGATGTACTGTCTTCATTTCTGATGTAATACACACAGTACAACTAGGCCATGTCATCAACAAACTTCACAGATAATGACATCCGCTTCTGATGTAACACCATCTGACAAGAAACTTTAACAAACATAAAAAATGTTCAGAAAACATGGAAAGTTCATTTCAAATAAATAATATAATACATTTCTGCTCAATTTTTAAATCCTCACTGTGAGACTGCATTTTGAGCTGTCTCATTACAATATATTTATAAGCCTGTCTATTACACTGTGTTGAAAGAAACATCTTTATATGTGAAAGCATAGACTACAATAAAGACTAAGACTTGAGCATACAAAACAACCTGGCTGTCTGAGGGACTGTTACAAACAATGCAACTACTAGAACAAGTTTTCTTTCCAAGTCACACACCTTCAGTACAACTGTACTATGCACACACATTATAATTATTATACTATTCTTATTAACTTTGTCAGTTCTTATTAACTTTGTCAAAACCAAACCAGTAAACTATAAAGTGCACTTTCCAGACATTAAGCACAAATGTGCTTGTATAATGTACTTTATATATTCATCAATCACAAATGTGCTTGTATAATGTACTTTCTATATTCATCAATCACAAATGTACAATGTACTTTTGTATACATCAAGCACAATTGTACTTATACAATGCACTTTCTATTCACGAATCATAAATGTACTTATACAATGTACTTTCAATTCATCAATCACAATTGTACTTATACAATGTACTTTCTATTCATCAATCATAAATTATTCATTTAAACCAGCGGTTCTCCACCTATGGGTCGTGACCCCTTTAGGGGTCAAATGACCCTTTCACAGGGGTCACCTTAGACCATTGAAAAACAACTGTTGTCTGAGCTGACTTTTGACACCTCTATCATTGCATACTGAGAAATACCAGATCTTTAAAAACACTAAATGAAGCCGGAGCTTCTGCTGAAGCACAAATGGTGAAAATTGCAAAGTTACTCTTGCAAACCAAGTCCACTAATATAAGATGACCTCCGATTTTTTTAAAAAAAACACTAGGAAAATTAATTCTAAATTTTTAATTAATTCAAACAAGAACTCATTCCAATGAAATCATCACCTCCAATCGGAGCTCATTTTTGATGAGATCATCAACTCAAAAAAAGACTCAAGTCCATGAAATCTTTGTCTCAAATGAAGAATTATTTTGATGATATGATCACCTCAAAATAACATTGATTTCCTCAACTGAAAACTCATTTAGTGGAAACAAGTGAAGCGCAAACGATGAATAGTCAACAAAATATCAGATATTATGAACATGAAGTACTGAATTTGATGAAGTACATACAAGTTGATTATATGACATAGCAACATTGTGTATCGTTGTACAGCAATGTGTCACCAAGGGGAAATATAATTACAGAACCCAACAACCCACCTTTAAGTAGCAGTAGCTTGTAACGCAAAAGTTGTGACTTTCCTGTAATGTAAAAGTTGTGACTTTCTTGTAATGTAAAAGTTGTGACTTTCCTGTAATGTAAAAGTTGTGACTTTCCTGTAATGTAAAAGTTGCGACTTTCCTGTAATGTAAAAGTTGTGACTTTCCTGTAATGTAAAAGTTGTGACTTTCCTGTAATGTAAAAGTTGTGACTTTCCTGTAATGTAAAAGTTGTGACTTTCCTGTAATGTAAAAGTTGTGACTTTCCTGTAATGTAAAAGTTGTGACTTTCCTGTAATGTAAAAGTTGTGACTTTCTTGTAATGCCAAAGTTGTGACTTTCTTGTAATGCCAAAGTTGTGACTTTCTTGTAATGCAAAAGTTGTGACTTTCCTGTAATGCCAAAGCTGTGACTTTCCTGTAAAAGTTGTGACTTTCATGTAATGCCAAAGTTGTGACTTTCATATAATGCCAAAGTTGTGACTTTCTTGTATAACACAAAATTTGTGACTTTCCTGTAATGTAAAAGTTGTGACTTTCCTGTAATGTAAAAGTTGTGACTTTCATATAATGCCAAAGTTGTGACTTTCTTGTATAACACAAAATTTGTGACTTTCCTGTAATGTAAAAGTTGTGACTTTCCTGTAATGTAAAAGTTGTGACTTTCATAAAATGCCAAAGTTGTGACTTTCTTGTATAACACAAAAGTTGTGACTTTCCTATAATACAAGATGTAGACTGCAGCAAAAGCTTACTTCACTCAATTAGTGAGCACAATTTTGTCTCTTACACCAAATTTGATGTCAGCAGCAGGTAAGTTGGTAGCAGCACCATTCAGAGAGCAACAGCAAACTACTTATCATAAAATTTATTTGATAAAATCGTTAAGAAGATCCCAAAACAGACAGGACTCAAGTCTCCTTGTCCAGGTTGGTGGACACTGGAGTGCAGCCTAGGACAGCCAGACACCTTGTCCAGGTTGGTGGACACTGGAGTGCAGCCTAGGACAGCCAGACACCTTGTCCAGGTTGGTGGACACTGGAGTGCAGCCTAGGACAGCCAGACACCTTGTCCAGGTTGGTGGACACTGGAGTGCAGCCTAGGACAGCCAGACACCTTGTCCAGGTTGGTGGACACTGGGGTGCAGCCTAGGACAGCCAGACACCTTGTTCAGGTTGGTGGACACTGGGATGCAGCCTAGGACAGCCAGACACCTTGTCCAGGTTGGTGGACACTGGGGTGCAGCCTAGGACAGCCAGACACCTTGTCCAGGTTGGTGGACACTGGGGTGCAGCCTAGGACAGCCAGACACCTTGTCCAGGTTGGTGGACACTGGGGTGCAGCCTAGGACAGCCAGACACCTTGTCCAGGTTGGTGGACACTGGGGTGCAACCTAGGACAGCCAGACACCTTGTCCAGGCTGGTGGACACTGGGGTGCAACCTGGGACAGTCAGACATGTGACCAAAAGGCACAAGACGTCTCATTAATGAACACAGAATGTGCGTGATCAGTCGTTAGACTCTTGTGGAGCTACTGTGGAGGAGATCTGTCCGGATCTGCTGTGATGACAGTCCTCACTAATGACTTCACATAAAGCTGCTTGAATACAACACAACAGCAATAAGTGCTAGGGCTGGTTTCGAAAATCCTTTAAAAAACAGGCAACTAGCTTACTACACCAAATATGTGATGTGTACTTTGTAGGAAAGAAAGAAAGAAAAAGAAAGAAAGAAACACTGAGTATCATGCTGCTCAAGAAACCATTCATTGTCTCTTGGCTTTAGGCTTCTCAAGGAACTTTACATTCAATATTTTTAATTGAGACTTGTAAATGTCTGGTTAGACATTTCACATGACACAGAAAATACTCAGACTGAATAAAACGACACAGAACTGTATATAATGTAAACATCTGACTTGAGTTTAGTATTATTAAATGTTAGGAAGTTATAGCAGGTTCAGGATATTACTAAAAAAAAACAAAAATGAAAACCTCTGTAGATTTTACTGACAGACCTGACAAGAAATACCTGCACTTGGAGACAGCAGTCAACAAAATGAAACAAGCCTGTTGTACAAACATCTAGGTTCAACAGCTGGTCTCTGTGCTGTAGACCAAGTTTCAGCTAAATTAACAATCTAAAACAGACCTCCTACGATATATTACACATTTAGGAAATACGCAAAGGTGAAAAACTATAACAAATGTTTACCAGGAACATAAGAAGCACAAGCTGTTTTGATCGAAACTATTATATAGAATTTTCAGGAATAACAGCAAGAAATAATACTGTAAAGTTAGAATGTTTAAAAAAAAAAAATAGTTATTCTATTTGAAAAAAAAAAAACACACACACAACACATACACACTGTGATAGCTTTAATAACATAAAATCTATGGATTTAAAAATGAAAAAGTTCACTTATAGTGACCCGGCACATCTAGCGGAATAGGGCTGACTTACCATTCTCATACAACATCAGAATAGTGATGCAGTGGATTCCAGGTCACTCCGGCACACCAGGTAATGACAGAGCTGACAGATTGGCAAAGAAAGGAGCAACACAAGAACAACCACCTACAGCGACAACCCTCCAGACAGCAAAAACACTGATAAGAGCTATAAACAAAGAGACTTGGTTGAACAGATGGGCCATGGGAGACACTGGAAGAGAGGTTTATAGACATATGTCTGGCCCTGATCCTAATGACAGCATTAACCATCTAACAAGAAGGGACCAGGCCACCATCTTCAGACTTAGAACGCAACATACTCCACTCAATGGACACCTAAACAGAATACAGCCACAACACTCCCCAGAGTGCCAGCTATGTAACTACCCCTACGAAACTGTTGAACACCATCTCTTTGAGTGCCCAAAACTCAGTGAGACAAGAAGAACGCTACTTCCTCCGAGACCAGACAAGTGGAACACCTTGTACGGAGGAAAAGAACAGCTTGTGAAAACATGCAAATTCCACTACATGGCATTGGGCCAAAGGGCGAAAGCTCATGCGCCGCTGGATCGATAACAACAACAACAACAACAACAACAATACCATTCTTGCTTGATTTGGGTTGTGCCCCCTTTGAGTTTCCAAATGAAAAATGACAAACACTGCGTGTAAGTAACATTACTATAGGAAAGATTGCTAGGATGTGGTTCAACTTGTACACACAATTTTAAGCTCACATACTCGGAGCTAAGCTGGCAACCATACAAAAAGCATTAAGTCAAAACATGCAACTGTCTTCTTAACTGACTGGGGTGTAGAAGACATTTGGGATTGTGTTTCAAGGTAGCTGTATAACTCTTGGAAATAGTTGCCTTGAATATTACTGATAAGTGAAATTTATAAGAAACTGTTGCCTTAAATATTATAGATCTTATATTTGTTATAAATTAGCCTTAAATATTAAAATTAAGTGAAATTTGTTAGTGACAGCTGCCTTTGAACAATTTTAGCGAAATCATTAACTTTGGTTTGTTAAGAATCTGTTTACACATACTGACAGAACAGCTCTGCTGATGATAATTTTTACTAAATAATATAGACATTAATGCACAGCTACCTTACCCCACTGCCGAAAACACCATGTAGCTCACAGAAGCCTGGAAGCACACAACACACACACAGACTTTCACACTGACAACCACACACTCTCTCATATATCAACACATTGCTACGATGGCTGGTCCTCCTCCTCCTCGGCATCCTTGGTCAGGTCAGGATTGCTGCTCCATCGCTTCTTGTGCTGCGTGCGGCCAAACCCCTCGTCATAGTTCCCCTTGGTGGCAAACAGCTGCTTGTAGTGAGTGGTGCAAAATATTACCTCATTATTGATTGCGAACGTCTTTGGCCTGTTGACAGGAAGGAAAATAAAACATACAACATTAGTAGAAAGCTGGTAATACAACATACAACATTAGTAGAATAATAGGAATTCAACATACAGGGCAACCATATTTTTTTCTTTTTTTAAACGCACTTATCTGAAGGCACTTTACTATTCAAAAAATGAAACATATAGCTACTGCTAAACTGGCATATCACTGAAATTCAAAATCTTTGTAATTTGAACTTCAATTTGCAACAAGAACATCTTAGAGTTTAACCAATCAATTAACAGCTCTTTCACAGTTGGGTCATCAACAGTTTTTAGGCGTACAGGTTTTCTTCTCAACTAATAAAAATGTGTCATCAGATGACTATGGGCTTTCTTTTTCTTTTAACAGTACATTTGTAACGTGGAAAAAAATACAATATATTCTTGTCCTATAGTAAAAACTGCACACAGATGTGAATTATAGAGCATTTCAATTATGAAAGTAGAAATTAGCGAAGAACACTAAACCAATTATGGTGAATCAGGAGGTGAGGAAAATGGCGCTGGCACTGGATAGGACACACATTGAGAAAACCTGATAACCTTAAAACCAGAATGTTTCTTGTGCTGAAGCTGACAGGGTCAAAAGAAAAAAAAAGCAGAGCAAACATATGGAGGGAATCTGAGTAAACTGAAAACAATACTGTAAGGATATCAGATGAGCTGCATGTGGTAGCAAAAGACAGACTTAGCATGAGTTGGTGGGAGCCTGTGCTACAAAAGAGAGGTGGGGGGGGGGTGTGTGTGTGTGTGTGTGTGTGTGCACATGTGCGTGAGAGAGAGAGACACACACAGAAAACGAAAACAGCCTAAAACTTCACAATGCACCAAGTAATGAAGCGTGGGGCCCTAGGTCCACTACCCATTATCTGTTAAACTACAAATGACTATCACCGCAAAGAAGATATTTAAAAAAAAAATAAGGAAAGCAAAACAAAAAAATATGGACCAGAGTGGGAACTAGTAACAACTTACTGAGTCAACAGGAATGAAGACAGCTGCACAGTGACATATTCAACACATGTATAGTGGGTTGCTAGGTGCCAAAAGAGTTAAACCAATTATGAATCAGTAGATTATGAAATAACATTCTACAGATCAATTCTTAGAATACTGTGGACCAAGCAGAAAAGCAACAAAATTCTGCATGACCTGAACATCACGAACAACTAGCTCATAAACAGCATTGCTCCCAAAAGCTGAGATATTTGGACATGTGAAGCGCCGTGGACTGGAGAGAGCAGTGATGGATAGTGCAGTTTCTGGATAACGAGGCAGAGGCCTACCTCCACAAATGTGGATGCAGGACTCTGAAGATGCATTGGTTATGAAAGCACCCACGGCTGGAGAACTGGCTAGAGATAGAGAGACTTTCAGGTATGTCTTGAAGACAGCAGCAATGTTCTGTAAAGGACCTGCTGACTGACTGAGATGATGAGAGACTGAACTAGGGTTCAGTATCATTGCAAGCTGACTGGGGTTTTCAAACATGTTTCCAACAAAACACATGGGAAAATATACATGACTTTAGTATGATTGTTGTATGTCCTTGTTATGAACAACTAACTGTCAGTCAATGTAAACTCTCATGGAACAGAGGCCCCATTTGGGATGTGGGCAGGGGTAGACCGCCGCAGTTTACCGCACGTGAACGCTAAAAAGAAGAAGAAGAAAAAGACAAAATACATGAAAAAACTCAACAGTTTCCACCATAACAGGTTTTTGACTTTAAAGTGATTTTTGTCCCTGTGTGAGTTCCAGGCCCCCCCCCCCTAGAGTTGGGGTGGGGGGGGGGGGGGGTTAAACAAAGAACAGACCCACTGTCTCTCCAATAAGTATGTTGTAGGTGGACTAATTGGGAGCTTCCTTCAAAGTCAGACTGCGCCTGCCTGAGCGGCAAGGAACAAACAACTGCACACACAAAAAGAGCCAATAAATGTACACGCAAAACCCAGACCCTAGCAGAAAGCCAAAGTCTAAATGGATGAACAATCCAGGACTTTCTGCCTGAGTTTACAGCCAGTGAACAAAGAAGAAGAAGAAGAAGGAAGTGACTGTTGTATCTCCATGTCGTGAACAAGTGCCAGGAAAAGTACACTTACAAAGATGTGTACTATACCATATCATGTGTATGACTTCAGTGTTATAACTATTTTATCTCCCTGATGTGAGCAACTGCCTGCTTCATCACACAATACACACGACATACGGAACCATGTGGTCAACACCACGCCGGCCGCTTTTATTTCCCAGATCTTGTACCTAGTACCCATTTAAGGCTGGATCAGTCTAGAAGTCAAAGTCATAACGCAATTTTTTTTTTTTTTAACCGCCCTATGTGGATTAAACCCACAACTTTCGGATCTGCAGGACAGCATCTAGCTGCTACACCACGGTGGCTCCCTTTCATATTTTGGTTGTTTAGTTTTACCTGGCAATTTTACACTCAGCAGTTTTGCCAGTGCTTACTGAACTGCTTGATATCAGTGCCGAAATTAACAAACAATGGTCTGCTACCAGGTGATGGACTTTCGATACGCTCCATTTCATACACAGGTATCCTTACATTCTTACTCTAGAGTTCTCATTTGTGAAGCACTTGGACACTTCTCATACTTCAGCAAATCTATATCCCTGCCTAAACTAATTTAAAAATCAACACCCAGAGATCTCTATAAATCACTTCCAATGAGGAATAAATGTTCTCACAGTGTACGCCCGCGTAACCCTGCACATAACAGACAACCGTAAAACCCTAACCAGCCAGCAATCCTTTTCTTTCTGACCAACCACAGCCGAACATGAAAAGCCACACACACACAAATTTAAACATACTGGAAGGTAACTGTGACCAAACACCACACGACCACCCCTGCATGTTAGATCTGACATGCAAAATGCCCTAACATGCCGAGAGAAAGGACAATGTCTACCACACACTATACAACTTTCAGCAGCTACCCCCATGCACTAGGCTATCAAACAGTTCATGAATTGAGGGCTTCCAAACAGAAAATGCCACACAACGAGCCAACAGAATGTTATGACAAGAGTTAATATTTGATTTCTGGGTTTCAAGTGCAGTCTTTAACTGCATGCTTCATATTGTTATGTTATTACACACATACAAGAGAGTGTATATATATATATATATGGATTATTTTCATGACTATATATATGCTGGTGTTGATATGATAATTCGCATGCAGTAAGTCATGAAGCCTCGAGTTCAATGGTTCATAAACTTATTTTCAGAACAAACAACAATGAAAATATAAACAACTGAAGGTAAGTTATAAAACATTTAACTATCAAACATATTACACAATCATGTCTTCTTCTTATGAATTTGACCTAAAAGGGTGGTTGGCGCGCTGCTGCACTGTTGTTTACAGCTAGGCTGTGATATCCGTGGCGTACAGCCCAATCCATCTTTCAGCAATCCCTTAATTAGTCGCCTATTATGACATGCTTGTTATGGGGCAGTGGGTCAACACCCCACACCCACCAACCCCAAATGGGACCCATGTAAATTTACAGACGAATAGAAATCGTCTTTTAGTAAATTGACGGATATAAAACTATGGTGACCTTTAGTGAAAATAAACCTAGTTTCCTTTCACAGATATAAACCTAGGGCATCAATTATGATGCCGATTAAGTGTGTCTATTGATAGACATAAACAAATGGTGTCTTTTTTACAGACGTTATCCTAGGGTGTCTTCTTTGGTCTCGTTCCAGAACTTGTTTTGCAAACACATCCATTTTACAGATCTAGTTTATTTGTATGCAGACTGTTGGTTCCTCTCCTCTCAAGCATATGCCCTTTGACTTTGAGGGAAACCCCTAATTAGTTGACTTGTATGATGTGCTTGTTAGGAAGGTATTGAATCTACTTCTCTGTATCTAAGATTCTGCTGGATCTAAATCAATGGTCTTTTTTAGTGGATCTAAATTCCATGTCTCTTTTAGTGGATTTAAATGCCTGGTCTCTTTTAGAAGGTCTAAATCCCAGGTGTCTTTTAGTGGATCTAAATCCCAGGTCTCTTTTAGTGGATCTAAATCCCAGGTGTCTTTTAGAAGGTCTAAATCCCAGGTGTCTTTTAGTGGATCTAAATCCCAGGTGTCTTTTAGTGGATCTAAATCCCAGCTCTCTTTTAGTGAATCTAAATTCCAGGTGTCTTTTAGTGGATCTAAATCCCAGGTCTCTTTTAGAAGGTCTAAATCCCAGGTGTCTTTTAGGTCTAAATTCCACGCCTCTTTTAGTGGATCTAAATCCCAGGTGTCTTTTAGAAGGTCTAAATCCCAGGTCTCTTTTAGCGGATCTAAATCCTAGGACTCTTTTAGCTGGTCTAAATTACAGGTCTCTTTTAGTGGATCTATATGCCAGGTCTCTTTTAGCGGATCTAAATCCCAGGTCACTTTTAGTGGATCTAAATCCCAGGTCTCTTTTAGCGGATATAATTCCCAGGTCTCTTTTAGCGGATCGAAATCCCAGGTCTCTTTTAGAAGGTCTAAAATCCCAGGTCTCTTTTAGAAGGTCTTAATCCCAGGACTCTTTCAGAAGGTTTAAATCCCAGGTCTCTTTTAGGGTATCTAAATCCCAGATCTCTTATAGTGGATCTAAATCCTATGTTTCTTTTAGCATATGTAAACCTAGAGTGTATTTAAAACTAGGACATGATCTTTCACAGCTTCATCCCATCTACACTATGACAAGTGGATTTGCTGATGTCATGTAGAGATATAGGGAGTCCTTACGTCAGTACTGCTTTGCAATGGGTACACCTAAAACATGCTTTGTGGTACACCCGCTTGTTCATCTCCAGCCGCTCCATGGCGTACACCGTTTTGTCGCATGCCCCGCATTTCTCGGTCTGAATGGCCGCCCTCATGCTCTTGCTGCGGCCCACCTAGCAAACGATATTAGTAAAGAGAACAAACAAACACAGCATGAACCAAACAGGCAAACAAACTCAATTACAAATCACAAAGAGGTTAAAGGAAATTGTGGTTTTAGTGGTAAACAGCTATCTCTGATAATGAGCACCAACAGCAGGTGATTGTGTGTAAATAATATCAGACTAATAAAAATATGAACTTGAATACTATTACCAATTATATGATACATTTACACAATATTAAAGATGTAAAATTAGGCAAGGAAATGGAAGGCTTTGAATGTATTGGTTGAGGGCCTATGCTTCACTAAGGGTTAGGAATTTGAATTTTAAAGAAGAAAAAGAAGAAGAAGAAGAAGAAGAGGAGGAAGAAGAAGAAGAAGAAGAAGAAGAAGAAGAAGAAGAAGAAGAAGAAGAAGAAGAAGAAGAAGAAGAAGAAGAAGAAGAAGAAGAAGAAGAAGAAGAAGAAGAAGAAGAAGAAGCAGCAGCAAAAGGAGGAGGAGGAGAAATGTTGCACAAAAAGTAACTAACTTGCAACACAATTCAATTATAAACATATAATGTACTTGAAATAGGTAGATATCTTTCTAATGCCAGTAAGTCATGAAGTAAAAGTGTCTTTACATGTCAGTGGCTAGACTTATTTTATTATAGACTTCGATGGGTGATGTAGTCAACATCATGCTGGCCACCTTTACTTCCTAGGACTCTGCCCGGTACCCACTCAAGGCTGGGTGGACCTGGGAGCCAAGGTCTAGCCACTACACCATGGCAGCTCCCCAGCAAGTATAACATTTGATAAATTTTATCCTATGTTTTGCTTAGTTTGTGTTAGCCCGGTAGCTGATTTCATATTCATGCTGCAAGAAGTTATTGTTTGAATCCTACATTTGTGAGTAGCTTGTCAGTTAGCGGTATAATAATAAGCAATTTCTTATACTTTCTGAAAACAGTGAGCAATTTATAATAGATAACTTTTAAACAATTATGAGCATTATTACAAATTATTTTTAAAATTTTGGCGACTATTATAATAGCACAAGTCGTTTTCAAATACTGGTAAATATTATAACATAATATTAACAAATATTAAAACATGTTTTTAAAGGAATGTTCTGTGGCTTAAAGGTTACTGAAATCATTTCACACTGCAATCTATGACATTTACCAGGTTTAGATTACAAATCCCCCCTCCCACCCTTCCCCATGTGAACCAGAAGCCCGGCTCTCTAGCCAAGTTGGTTAAACCTGACTTTCGCGGCGGCCGGGTGACGAACTCCTTGTGGTGCGGGTTCACTACCGGGGGTAGGCAGAAAAGCCACATTTCTCCCAGATTAACGGTACCTATAATGGAATCAAGGCCGAAGGGTTGCGATTTCCATAGTACCGAGCCAAAGGGTTTACAACTCATGGTTTCTGGATACGATAAAAAAAAAAAAATGTGAACCAGAACCTAAGCAAGTTGGTGTTAACACTTAACTGCCCATGTGTAATAATATGTAATATTAGCATGTAAATCGGACTAAAGTACCCTTAACTTAACTTTTAAAAAAAAAAAAGCTGAATCTGTCAATTCATTTTGAGAAAAACATATACTAGAGCCGCATCATAAAAGTCTATAGTATCAACAAACTGTATATGTTGTTAGGATGTTGCACTGCTAAATATGAGCACCATCACATAAGCACAGATCTAGCAAGAATCCCAAAGATGAAATAAAACCAAGGATCTTACACCCTACAGTCCCATTTGAAGTGGACATTCTAATTAGTGTATGAGAGCCGCCATGGTGTAAAAACTTGGCTCCCAGGTCAACCCGGCCCTAAACTGGTACCAGGTAAAGTGCTGGGAAGTAAAAGCGGCCAGTGTGATGTAGACCACATCCCCCACCAAGACATATAGGTCTAGCACTGTATGCCTAACATGCCTGAAGGCGTGGACAAGGGTCGGTTACTTTTACTAATTATTCCTGATCAACATCATACCAGCCATCTTTATTTTCTTGAATATTTCCTCCCATCCCCTGAAGGTTGGGTCGACCTGGCAGCAAAGTCAATACATCAATACATGTGCCAATTGGCACAGGCGTTTATGCATCTCCACAGATTAGGATCCATGGTTGCCTGGAACAGCTCTCTTGATGATATCCCTCCATGGCATCGTTTTAGCCCATCCAGCATCATCTCTCTTGGTCTGCCTCTACCCCATTTTTCACTCATCTTTCCAGTTGTGACGATGTTCTCTCTTCAGATTATGTGGCCAAAGCACAGTGTTTGTCTCTTTCTTATTGTTGTAAAAAGAGATCTACTTTCATTGGCTTCTTTCAAGCAATCGTTGTTAGTTACTCTGGCCGTCCAAAGTATTCGTAACATTCATCTCAGAAACCATCTCTGTTGCTTACAAATTCTTCTTAATTCTGTGTTTTTTCGTGAGATATCTTGGGAATATAATCTGGTGGTTTTCCACTGCCTTCCACATCTACATGAGGAATTTTAACCTGCACCTTTGACAGTAATTTTCGACTGTCAGGACAAGTGGGGGACACAATTCAGATTCAAACCCAATATCTTTTGACCGACAGGCAAGCGTCTAGTCAGTGCACTGTGCTACTACAGATACTTCTGTTTAGTATGATGAATTTAAAGCAATAGCTAGATAATTGAATCAAAGAAAATGGTAATACTATTGCTACAGTACTAGTCAAATATATAAGGAGCATTCATTTAAAACCTGTTCCAATGGCTTTATTACAAATGCATAAAAGAAACAACAGGTGTGGCAGAATTAAACAAAGCATTCATTATGAATGAATCATGGTAGTAGGTAGGTCAGAAAATATTGTTGTAGTCATTCAGGCAAGCATCACATTGCTTAAGTGAGCAGTAAATGCCATCTGCCAAAAAAAAAGGATTGAGGTTGCTCACTGAACAAAGTGTTTACTGTATTTAATACATGGTACCCTCTGTAAACACAACTTCTGATATTGCAGTTTCATATGAACAAACTTTTCAACTATCCCATATAGCAAATAGCATTTTATTGTGCTAGCGATCATATGCTTCGACAATAGTTCACCTCTTCTGCTGCATCCATTTTGGCAATGGTTTTTCTGTTGCAACATTATGTATTTGACCCGGTCGTGGGAGATCTGTCCCATACGCAGTACTGGACGACTCACATCCCTTCCTAAACCTTCATGCCCAGCTGTCACTGTTGCCTTCGACACATTTGTTACTGTACGCTGCCTGCATCAGTCGATAAATGTTCACTGGTCGATATGCTTTTTAATTAAAGAAATTTAATCACCATTCTCTGAGCTTCTCTGGATGGGTTGTGGATCCACTCAGCCATTTTCTGAATGGCCAGAAACAGAACCTATGCAGTGTAGGACGACACACACCTGCAGTTTTAATGTCACTGGCCAGTACTTACTTCAAGACTATGACATAATCATGTGCACTATGTGCAATTATGTGCAGTGTGGCACAAACAGGTTTAAAATGAGTGCTCCTAATATTATTAACACAGTACACAAGCCTACAAAACAGACAAACTAATAACAATACTGGAAAGAAAATTACTAACAATGGAAACTGCTTGATATAATTTGCAAATCAAAATGGATACTGCTGAAAAGTAGAAAGCAGTTTAAAACACCATTTTTGTTTTTAAATATGGCAAAACTGAATGTGATTATATTTTATGCTAGACTGCTTAAAAAAAAAAGTTTCACGCCACTATGTTTATGAATGTAGGGAGGGAAAAGCAAACATAGATATACTGTTATATGTCACATATAACAATTCAGCTCTTCTAGAAACAAAACCATGTATATCTTACAGCAAATTTTTTTTGTTTAAGTCTTTTTACTCTCCCAATGAGCACATCACATTCTATAAGATCCAAGTCTCACCAACATCCACCCTCTTGCTTTCCAGTCTCACTTTTCTATTGGTGTAAGTTGTTTCAACACTTCACATTTCATAACTGAGCAAATAAAGCTAATAACATCCTTCCAATGTCCATAAGGATTTTTCTTTAGTTTTCTCTTCATTTCTTTTCTAAAAAATAAATTTTTTAAAATTAAAACTATGCTTGATTATCTTTCCCTATTTTAGACTTCTTCTTCTTAAAGTCCATGCTGAGTGGCATTGGTAGACATGTCTATCCACAACCTTCTGCTCTATGTACTTTCAGTAACTCTTGACACATATGAATTTCCTTGGTCCATCATGTCTTTTCACAACCTTTTGTCCCGTATACTTTCAATCAATACTGACACAGATGTTCTTCCATGCCATAGTGTCAAACTGTGAAGCATCTGTTCTCTCAGTCTCCCTCTGCCTCTCCTCCAACTTTCCTACTGTCACGATGTACTCTAGTTTTCTCCTTCTCACCACACAATCAAAGAATGTAGATTGTCTCTTTCTGATGTGGGCAATCAGTTCTCTTCATGAGTCAGTATCTTTCAAGACGTCTTCATCACTCTTTTTATCTGTCCTGGGTATTCTCATTATTCTTCTTAGACCATCTTATATTATTTCCATGAATATGTTTCTGCCTCTTTTGCCAGAGATCTTGTCATCTGTCAGTGTTTTCCAGCACCTGTTATATTTCCAAAGAAGACTTTTTGTAAGTGCAAATAAAGCTTGGCATTCATTAGACTTCTCCACACAATCACTTCTATCCAGAATACTCTCTCACAAACAAATCATCTAATGTTTGTTTACAGCTAAATATTACATGTTATCTAACAACTGTCTACATGAGTACATGGTGCTGGACTGGCAGTTACAAAGCTAGTAGCCAAATTAGCTCCCATAAATCAGTGGTCTCCAACCTTTTCCAGGGGGTACCCCCTTGAGTGGCAAGAGCCCCCCCCCCCCCCCCCCCCCCCAAACATAACAAAATGGGATCCAAAAGATGAGGAATGTGTTCCTAATCTGTAATTAAATGCTGGTGTTATCGGATTAAAGCAGACTTTTACCAATAGATGTACCCACTGCTCATGAAAACACTTGCTTTTTTTTTTTTTTCATTGTTGGTGTGTGTGTGTGTTTTTAATGTTAATATAACGAATTATTCAGTACAAATGAATGCATTTTCAAAACTTGCTTGACACCCCTCTTGGAACTTCCTTCCTCACGCCCCCCCCCCCTTCCCCCAGGTGCCCCTCCTCCCCAGGTTGGAGACCACTGCTACAAACTATCCCAAGAACAGAAGCAGCCTAACAAACCTCCTCTTCATAATTCTGGTTGACATATTCCACCTCAAGGTCATCGTCTGCTTCACTAGAGACAGAGTCCTAACAACAGGGACAATAGTATAACAACAGTGGAAAACTAGCTCACACATTTTATTGTACTGACAAAAGGGAAAATAGTATACCAACAATGGGAAACTAGCTTACACATTTTATTGTACTGACAACAGAATACCAACAGTGGGAAACTAGCTTACACATTTTATTGTACTGACAACAGAATACCAACAATGGGAAACTAGCTTACACATTTTATTGTACTGACAACAGAATACCAACAGTGGGAAACTAGCTTACACATTTTATTGTACTGACAACAGAATACCAACAGTGGGAAACTAGCTTACACATTTTATTGTACTGACAACAGAATACCAACAATGGGAAACTAGCTTACACATTTTATTGTACTGACAACAGAATACCAACAATGGGTAACTAGCTTACACATTTTATTGTACTGACAACAGAATACCAACAGTGGGAAACTAGCTTACACATTTTATTGTACTGACAACAGAATACCAACAATGGGAAACTAGCTTACACATTTTATTGTACTGACAACAGAATACCAACAATGGGAAACTAGCTTACACATTTTATTGTACTGACAACAGAATACCAACAATGGGTAACTAGCTTACACATTTTATTGTACTGACAACAGAATACCAACAGTGGGAAACTAGCTTACACATTTTATTGTACTGACAACTGAATACCAACAGTGGGAAACTAGTTTACACATTTTATTGTACTGACAACAGAATACCAACAGTGGGAAACTAGTTTACACATTTTATTGTACTGACAACAGAATACCAACAATGGGAAACTAGATTTCACATTTTATTGTACTGACAACAGGGAAAACAGTATACCAACAATGGGAAATTAGCTCACACATTTTTTTTGGGTACTGTCAATAGGGAAAATATTATAAAAACAATTGGAAATTAGCTCACACATTTTATTGTACTGACAACAGGGACACACACAAAAACAATAGAAAACAAACTCATTCATTTTATTGTACTAAATATAGGGAACAGATCACAAGTGGTCTAGCGTCTGGGATTCTATGCTCTCACTGCGGCGGCTGGGGTTTGATTCATTGCTTATTGAGTAGGGGAGGGCCTTGGCTTCCAGGTCACCACAACCTAAATTGGAGGCTAGGTAAAGAACTGGGAAGTTAAGGCGACCGGCATGATGTTCATAACATCACCCACCAAGTGCTGATTGATCTACAAAATGTAGGTGTAGGAATATATACCCAATATGCCCAAGAGTGTGAAAAAAGAGTGCTTTGCTAACTACAGGAACAACAGTATAAAAACAAACACAAATAAACTCATACAATTTACTGTGCTAACACTTGCGACAATAATATGACAACAGTGGGAAACACACCTTACTGTACTGATAGCATGGACAATAATATAACAACAGTGGGGAACGAGCTCACACATTTAATTGTCCCCATAACATGGACAATAATATAACAATGTGACACACTGAATTAAATGTAACACAACAATCATTCTGATGCATACTGATAAAGGTACGGGCATTGTGTGACTTTTGTTTTAATATACCTATAAAATTATAACAAGAAATTTGTTAATGAAATCTTATAACATTAACCATCATTTTCAACATATTCTTTTTCTGCGTTCATCCGAAGATGTAACTGTGTTGTGCCTGTTTACAGCATGGCCGTTATATCTGCGCCTTTCGGCCGACACATACAACTTCTGCAGGCATATGCTGACCCGGTTAGCCTTCCCTGTGTATGTTTCAGTCTAAGACATAACAAGTGTGTTCAGTGTGTCATTTTTCAGGCTTAAAGCAAAGCAAAAATAAACATTTAGCTGGAAATATTTGCAACCAAAAGTCAAAACAACTTAAACAAAATGTTACTTTTAATGTGCAACTAAATCAAACAAAGAACAACAAAACAAAAACCAAAAACCAGTGAAGCTTCATGAATGAATTTGAAATAATGTATGTAAATGAGAATTCTCATTTTCATGATTAACGATTCAAAAAAAAAAAAAAAACATTTCAGTTTTTAAAAAAGTTTTTCTGAAGTTCTTTTTAGTATATTTCTGTTTCTCGCTGGGAAAATGACAAGAATTTCTCTGTTTAAAAAAAATGCAGCTAAGCTTGATAAGAAAAAATCCTGGCAAGATGTAACACACAGATCATGACTGGAGAAAGATGGCTGCCTGCCTGGACCTAACATGTGTGTTGAGACAAATGTTTCCACATAAAAATGACTGCAACAAGATCCGCTCCAAAACATGACTGCAGGGTTCAGTAGTAGGGAAGAGAAGGGGCTGCCAAGAAAGACCTGGATACAGAATTTCGCTGACTGGACAGGTTTCAAAAAGGCAAACATCAAGTCCATTGCATCGGACAGTAACTACACACAGTGTTATGGGGCCATGATAATTATCAAGCACAGATGAATGAAGTCATCCTCCTGACTGAAACTTTTGATAGAGTATCTGTTACGATCAATGATTGTGACTTTTATTCTATTTCCATACATTCTAATTTGACACAATAAGTGGTGGTATAGCAAAGAAATTTAATAAAATTAACTACGCACAAAAGTAGCTGTCAGTTTAACCAGGGAAAAATGGGCACTGACTTTGAGTGTAGCTGATTTTGTATTTCAGTTAGAAAGATTCACTTATTTGCCTCAATGTTGTCAAGTGCCACTACTGTACGCACCTGGCACTTCACCAGGGATAGAAAAATATACCAGACAATAAAGTGTACAATCCGTGTTTGTGTCTTCTTTGTTCAACTTTAAAATGGGGAAACGTTGTTTTGATTTAAAGTTAACTTGTTTGTGTATATGTTTTATTTCTCTTTTTGCATATTATATACTACTGCAGAACTCCAGTCTTTAGCTTTTTCATTATCATGGAACTCCCCATACATTCATGGGTTACACTATATATGGTACACACTTCTGGACCTTTTTCTATCCCATTCTCGTCTTAGGTTACAGCCTTACTTTCTAGTTGCTACTGTTAACAGCAATTCTAGATTACAACAAATGAGACTTGGAAGATGTAAATTTAGAAATGAAACAAAAAATGAAGATGGAGGTGGAATGGACTCGTCCTGAGAAGGAAGAAAGAGAGACAGTCCAGACAGGCAATGCAATGGACACCACAAGGACAGCGAGAAAGAGGCAGGCCCAGAGGTACTTGGAGGTGAACCTTTGAGCTGCAGATAGAGAGGATGGCTCAGGATTAAATTGAGTGGCGGGTCTGTCTCTGCCTTATGTGCCTCTGGGTGGGATGAGGATTGACTGACTGATTATCCCAAAACTGTGTTTTTCAGCTCTGTGAGAGATTGAATAACCTGCTCTAGGATACAAAAATGTTAGCACAGACACTGCTGAATACAACACTATCTGCGACCAAAAGAAACGAACTTCAACGATATGATAACAAGCTTAGCACAACAACAGACTACAACAGTAGCAGAATACAACATAAACACAGAGATTTAACATATAACACCTGTTTACTAGAACATTCTAATAATATTACTAAAACATTCTAGCAGGGTCTGCCTAATATACTCTCCCCCCCCCCCCCCCCCCCCCCCCCCCCTCGTCGGAATGTATGTTTTATCAACATGGGAGCCATAACACAACAAAAACCACAAAACCCATGTGTTGCGAACTCGAACCTAAGAAATGACAGGCAAGCGTCTAACCACCGAGATTATTAATGACAGTTACAATAAGTTCTATACTCGTGCATGTTGTTGCCGATTGATTATTGCCTCTTATAACTACCCCCAATGACATTGTTGACGAGTTTCTCACATTATTTTTTAAATTAGTTAAAATAGTTGCGCATCCTTTACAGGACGTTGCAGAACCAACACCAGCATTTCTTTTGGCTGTTGTGGTTTTTCTAGGCAAATTTACGTCCAGTGATTTGACACTGCTTTCTGGACATCGACTTCTAGATACCTCTGTGAAGCCAACGCAAAGCCCCCGCAGCTGGGAACGAACCCGGCACCTCGGCCTTAGTCACATTCGCGGACTCTTATTACTTACGCTAACAAAAAAAAAAAACTAACATATCATTTACACTTTACACATACCTTCACCAAGTGTTGAGTTCCGGCCTAATAAGAGCGACTACAGTCTCACTAACGTTCGTCTCGAGGAGCTGATCCCCACGCGAGAACACCGACACAACTAGAACAACATAAACATAAAATGCTGACAGGATCTGAGCGCGAATACGTCGTTAAAAATACTTCTGCCGACCCTCAAGCGGACTTTTAAACCACGACTGAACGGGTTAAGTGCAGTGACTCGTCATTACATACAGAGAAATAGCACTAGCGCAGCCAAACCCGGCCTCCTCCCCCATCTGCCCCCAACCTCGGGCGGCATTATAACGATCGTGTCCCCGTAGAGGAAACATTTTGTATAATTCCCTTATTCCCGGACTCATATATTATGAAAATATTTCTCACGGGATCGACCGTTTTGAGGCTAGAGTGCTAGAGCAGTGCGCTGCGATAACCGTGACATGGAAAGGTTAGACTACCAATGGCTCTTGCTGCACAAGCACGGAATCAACTGTGGCTGGGTGCCATTTCTATTGAGCAGGACGCCAGGCAATTATTCCATATGTTCTTTGGGATGGCGGTTTTTCCCCGTTTGTACAGTATTCTCGTAATAACTGGCAATGTGGCTGACTAATGGTTGCTAGGCTGCAGGAAAGAGGCGACTTTCTTTGTGTGAGGATTACGCATGGGCGTAATGCGTTGTTTGCGAAAGTTATATATACACACACACACACACACACACACACATATATATATATATATATATATATATATATATATATATATATATATATATATATATATATATATATATATATATGCGTATGTGTTTCCCCCACATATATATATTCGCGCGCGTGTGTGTGTATTGGGGGAGGGGGGTGGGAACTACACACACATATATTTATAATGCATGCGTGTGTGTATTGGGGAGTGGGGGAGGGGGGGGGAGGGCTACACACACACACACACACATTTTGTGTAGTGTTCTATATTTACAATAACAACAAAAAACACAACACCTGCGTTTGACAACGTAACAGATATCGAACACGTGACTCAACAGAAAGTAACCACGATAAATCAAGACAATAACGGTGATAAATAAGCACAGACAATTAAGAAGGAGGGACACTTGGAAGTGTCCAGCATGCATAAACCAGGGGATCCACATCATGTATGGCAGCAGCTGTAGATGCATCACATCTATATTACTCTCATATCAATAGTGTAACCAGCTTAAAGTAAAAGTAAAGGGCCCTTTTCCATGCCTTAGGCGTACTGTGCATATAGGGCTCTTTAAGTATCAAACAAGTATCAATGACCTTGTTAAAAATATTTAAAAGAGAATAATTTCTGGCAGTGGCTCCAATAAAATGGTTAAGGTTTTGTTTTAAGGGACATCAACACATGTATATTCATTTATATTTGTTGGTGAGGTGGACTGTATACCCCTAAACAAACATTAAACAAATTAACATTGCTTATTCCTAAACTGAAACAAATGCTAACACAAATCGTGGTAACTAGAAAAAAAAAAACATAATAAATGAAACGATAGAAAAATTTATAAAAACAAAGAGGCTGATCAACAGACCTTTCGGATTGTTTTGTGTGGTGTTTCGGTGTCCTGTTGGAAGAAAATGCACATTGATATACATACACACATACACATGAACCAGATAGATGAGTTTAGGGATCTGTATTGTAACAGGCACTAACTCATGGCCATAAAGCACGTATGCTACTCAATAACTTTGTTTTACTTGATGACTGTCTCTCCAACCCCCACCCCCATATATATGGTGACGTCTGACCAGACAACGATGAAGAAGCTTTAAATGTTTGCGTTTCAACATTTACCAAATAAATGTTTAGTATTTTCCCGATTCTGCGTCTCTCTCTCTCTCTCTCTCTCTCTCTCTCTCTCTCTCTCTCTCTCTCTCTCTCTCTCTCTCTCTCTCTCTCTCTTTCTCTCTCTCTCTCTCTTGCATTCTCTCCATCATTCACAGAAGTTACCAGAGAAACTGCTAACCTAATTCAATGTCATCGATGTTAATATAAACAATCAGGCCCTACAATGCCATCAATTATCAAAAGCTACATCCGCGGTCGGGGTGATGCGGACCACATTATCCACTGAGCGCCCCCTCCCCCCTTACGTTTACGAACCAGAAGTCCATACCAGACTGCATAAAACTGCCAAAAAGGTTAAAGGCGAGAGGATCGACTCATTTCACCGAATTTTATCCCATATGGCTCGGTCTCTCTCCGCAGAACAGCTAGCCGACTGCCAAGAGCATCGCGCAGAGCACGAACTCCGAAGCTCCGGTGACGATCCCCAAGAATCTCCGTTAAAACTGCACTCGTGAACTGAAGGGCTTAGCCGTGAAACGAACCCACTACCTCGGCCATGGAGACCGCCCTGCTGCTAATATTCATTAGCCCGGTCTATAACAAAATACGAGACAAACATCGTCTACTCGAGCGGCCACTGACGCGAAAGCGGTCCTACACCCTACCATGTGACATCGGTGTTTCATGTGTCACGGGTTTCTTTTAACTCAAACCTGAATAATAAGTATATATGCGAGTGTATGACTGCTCACGCAAGCGCTTCTCGCACACATGCGAACGAACGATGTACCATAACATGTGCGCAGTTGGTAGTTGTAATGAACAACCATTATGAGCAATTTCCGAAACAAGAAATATTTTCACAGAAACTTACGTTTAGGCTGATCCCACTTATAAACCCATATACTAAATTTTCATTTCATAGAAAACCCTAAAAACCTACATTACTTCTTGTTTAAAAAAAAAAAAAGATAAAATATAATACGCCTTGTGTAGTAAGTCCAAGTCTTCGCCTCGAGAAGATGACCGGTCTATGAACCAGGGGTTCGGTGGGTATACGAACAACTGGCTCTGTGGCGAGAGAGTATCGATCAGCTCGCATTCTCCAGCTTAGTGCATATTTGCATTTCGGTTTTGTTCCGAGAAAATCGCCGTCACTGCAAATCTCCAAGCTACATCTCAACTAGCGCCCGTTCATTGCCCTCACTACCGCTGCCCGCTGGCAGAATATCGACCAATTCTGTGGAAGCCTACACTCTATATCATATACAGTTTTTTTTTTTAACACCCGCACTCCATCTCGCTCACCTCCTGACTCTCTATGCGTAAGACCATCAACAAACTCTTGTCAGGGTCTCCTCAATTTCTGTCTCAAGTGGTTCATCCGTCTCGAATCCTGCCTTAGTAAAAAAAAAAAAAAAAACGAGTCAGCTATTCGCCTCGTTTCACCAATTATCGCATTAGGCAATTACTCATTAGGTAGGACCATCTTCTTTCGCGATCAAATGACTCACGTCTGTTCACCCCCATCTCCCCTGTATAATACCCTGATAAAATGTATTCCGCTGTGCGTTTCACTCAACTGTAGTGGCAGAGTGACTAGCGTCGTTGTTTTGGTTTTAATATTCTGCCGCAGATGGTCCCCTCCTGATCGACAGTCCGCATTACTAACACCTCATGAATGAGAACCCTACGTGTACACATCTTAGTAAGCCCCGTTTAACCGTAAGGTTATAATGGGAACCCCGACGGTTACCAAAGAACCTCAAGTCCGCATTACCAATACCTCAAGAATGAGAACCCTACGTGTACACATCCCATTTCGCCCCATTCAACCGTAAGGTTTTAATGGGAACCCCGACGGTTACCAAAGAACTTGAAGTCCGCATTACTAACACCTCAAGAATGAGAACCCTACGTGTACACATCCCATTTCGCCCCATTCAACCGTAAGGTTTTAATGGGAACCCCGACGGTTACCAAAGAACTTAAAGTCCGCATTACTAACACCTCAAAAATGAGAACCCTGCGTGTACACATCCCATTTCGCCCTATTCAACCGTAAGGTTTTAATGGGAACCCCGACCGTTACCAAAGAACTTGAAGTCCGCATTACTAACACCTCAAAAATGAGAACCCTACGTGTACACATCCAAGTAAGCCCTGTTCAGCCGTAAGGTTATAATGGGAACCCCGACAGTTACCAAGTAACCGAAGTCTGCACCAGACTACATCAACTGCAAACATTCACTAACTAGCGCCTGTGAAGAATGGAGGTAGTAGAATCACCAATGTGGAGCGTTGGGATGGAACAGGACAGAGGCAGACCTTCGCAAAATCGGACAGAAGGCAGTGAAGATTGAATTGGCTATGAAAAGCGCACAGGAATTGATAACTGGCTATATACAAAAAAAAAAAAAAAGACTTTCAAGCGTGCCGTGACAACCGCGACGTTCTGTAAAAGATATGTTGATTGATAATAATGAAGATGCTAATGTGCCTCCTCTAAAGGGATTTAGGCAACAAGTGAGCTGACCCGCACTGTGAAAGTTGAGAGCCTTTTTTGTTTATCAGGAAGGTTGTTTATGCCAGCGGCACGTAGAGCATTCGATGCTGGAGTCACTGTTACTGTATATAGATCAAACGGTACTCGGTGGGGGAAAATTTGGTCAACACCACGCCGGCTGCTTTTACTTTTCTTTACATGGTAGCCATTTTAGACTGGGTCGATCTTGTAACCAAGGTCAATTTGGACCTATATTGTAATGAAAACAAAAGGCGGAGAGAGACAGACAGAGAGATAAACACACATGCATACAGAAAGAGAGAGAGAGAGAGAGAGAGAGAGAGAGAGAGAGAGAGAGAGAGAGAGAGAGAGAGAGAGAGAGAGAGAGAGAGAGAGATTAAATAAAGGGAAGGAACACAGATTTATTACTTTTTAAGCCTGGTTAATTCCCTTACGGCGGTGGACATTTTCAAAGTGTATTCTTTATTTATATCTATGCTCTATAATAAACATCAATGGAGACTGTTCGACAAAAATTTAAAAAAGGATGGCCATAGCAATGCAAAGATTGAACAGCCTTAAAGGTCTATGGTTAAGCACCAGCAAGGAGATACAAATTAGAATTTTGAGAGCATGCATCTTCCCTGTGGCTACATACGGATGTGAGTCATGGACTGACTCTCAGTCCTTAAGAAAGAGAATAGAGGCTCTTGAGCTGAAATGTTATAGAAAGGTTCTCATAATATCTTGGACAAAGAAGATGAGAAATGTTGACATCTTAAAAGATCTGAACATCAAGAAAGAGTGGCTAATAAACAGCATCCTTTCTCAAAAGCTGAAATATTTTGGCCATATCAAGCGCCACGATGGATTGGAAAAAATTATAGCAGAAGGCATGGTACCAGGAAGGAGGAGCAGGGGCCGACCGACACGAAATTGAGCAAAGGATATTAGTGACTCCTTGAGTGTAAAAGTGGATGAGGCGGGAGAACTGGCGATGACTGTGATGAGAGCGACGTTCTGCAAAGGACCTGCTACATGATGATGATTGTTTATTTAGTATCCGCCTATTAGGAGAGCTTATGTGTGCCATTAAAAATATCATTATACACTTAAAATATCAAATAACTATCATTAATTATTATGGTCCAATTTTCACTCTGGAATCAGGGAATCCATATAATTATTTGTATACTGTGTATATTACAGACACTAATGTCCCCTACAGATAACTATTTCTTGTGTCCTAATGGCACTTCAGACTTTCTTTACACTTGAAATAATTTTAGCTACATCTGCATGTTTTAGCATTAGACTGTATTCATACTTTCACATGTTTTAGCATTAGACTGTATTCATACTTTCACATGTTTTAGCATTAGACTGTATTCATACTTTCACATGTTTTGGCCTTAGACTGTATTCATACTTTCACATGTTTTGGCCTTAGACTGTATTCATACTTTCACATGTTCTGGCCTTAGACAGTATTCATACTTTCACATGTTTTAGCATTAGACTGTTTTCATACTTTCCCATGTTTTGGCCTTAGACAGTATTCATACTTTAACATGTTTTAGCATTAGACTGTTTTCATACTTTCACATGTTTTGGCCTTAGACTGTATTCATACTTTCACATGTTTTAGCATTAGACTGTATTCATACTTTCACATGTTTTAGCCTTAGACTGTATTCATACTTTCACATGTTTTGGCCTTAGACTGTTTTCATACTTTCACATGTTTTGGCCTTCATACTTTCACATGTTTTTTTTTCATGTATGGGGACTGTGGCATACCTTCTAAAAAAAGAGGCAGTCCACGGATCTTATCTAACCGGTAATGACTGGACTAGATGAACAATAATTTTAAAAAATATATTCTATTAAATTTCTGAATGTAGATGACATGAAAAGACGGAAGGTGCATGAAATGATTTGCAGTGTACTGAAAGCATGTTCTTTAATAATTAACCGACCATCCCCACCCATTTAAGACAGCATGGTTGATTCCATAAATTAATATTTACTTAAAATCTATTTTTAAAAATACGATAAAGGTGTATCATGAAGCAGAAATTCAATACTAACAACATTTAGGAAGTAATTAAAGTGGAGGTCTGAGAATGCTGTTTTAGGTTTATATACAAATCATTACTGCCAGAGTGTCTTGATACGTAATATGGGAAAGGGGGGGGGGTCTCTGAGGCAAAGTGGTCTTGCCAGCTTCTGAAGGTCGCGGGTTCATTTCACGTTCTGCATCATTTAGCTGAGAATGACAACATTTATGGAGATCCTCAGGGATTGTCAATGGAGCTACAGAGCTTGTGCTTTATATGGCGCTCTGTGCAGGTGGCTAGCTTTTTTTATAGATTAATTGGAACTCAATAATTAGTTCATATCATGCTGGGCAGCTTTACTTTCCAGCACATTTCTTGGTCTCCATTTTGGCCTATGTTGACCTGGTAGGGTAGATCATTTTAAATTAATTTACCTCCATGAGAATGTGAACATCTGACCACTGGGTTGGCAGGCAGGTATGCTAACCTCTATACTAGTACTGTGGCTGGAGCCATACCAGCATGAAACATTCTGGTACTGATTAGCATGTCAATCCAGGAGTACTTGAAAGTCAGTGGGGGCACAATAAATAGCCAATGAAAATATGCTTCTGCTGGGCAAGTAAAAGGGGTTTCAAACATCACAGTGGTCCCATGGTTAATCTTAGACTACTGTGGCGATCCCATGGTTAATAACAGACTATCGTGGTGGTCCCATGGTTAATCTTAGACTACCGTGGTGGTCCCATGGTTAATCTTTGACTACTGTGGTGGCCCCGTGATTATTCTTAGACTACCGTGGTGATCCCATGGTTAATCTTAGACTACTGTGGTGGCCCCATGATTAATCTTAGACTACCGTGGTGATCCCATGGTTAATCTTAGACTACTGTGGTGATTTTATGCTAATCCTGATTTTCCCTGAGGAGATATGTACAGTGTAGTAAGAGACAGTGTGAGCTGTGCATTTCAGTGGAAAAGATTCATGTTTTGTTCTTTATTATATGTTGACGTAAACTCTGTAGTCATGCATCTGAAAAGATACAGTGAAATATGCCAGGAAATAAACTGCAAAGCATTAAAATAGTGTCCTCATGATTAAAATAGGATATGTAAGACAAGTTTAAATGACTGTAATCGCTGTTTACAGTGTGATGAGTTGGTAAGATTACAATGGGTTCAGGAAAAGGACCAACAATCACCTGTAGCATCAAAATACAATTCATGCATCTGATCAGGCAGACTCTAGTTAATGCCTGTGTTAAGGTTAATGTTAAAGTGATGATAATATACTGTGACCTGTGACCTCAGCAGGTCTCATTAGGTGTTGGTTACACAGATCCATGCACTAATCTTTAGGATGCCTTAACACATCAGAAGTGCACAGTCATAACAGCCTTACCTTGCGAGGGGCAGGTCCGGATGGCTGCTTGTTGGCTTCGGCCTGGAGATTCTGGAATCTAGCCAACATCTTTTTGGCCTGGTCCTTCTTGGGCATGCCTTTGGCCCAGTCTGTGTCGCCCTCTCGAAGAACATCAGAGCGCTGCTCGGGAGTGGACTCAAACACAGATGGTTCATTCTGTGGCTGGTACTGTCCTGGAAGGTCTGATGGGTGGACTGAACCGTTATCCAGCTGTTCATTTCCACTGGGGGAGAGGGGAGTTCGGGGAGATCTGGAATAAGCGAACACATTATAAGCATTATCAAACTGCTCAATGCCATGAACTGTGTAGGTCAGAATGTTTATTTATGGCTGGATAGAAAAGATTGCCACCACATTACAGAGGATTCAGTAAGAAATTGAAATGGCTAATATCAACTTGTCTTCCTGCCAACAGAGCAACAGCTGGTTACTTCAGCAGTACTCCTTAGTCTTACTGATCTTTATTATAATTACTTTTGCTGTGCATCTTTATTTTTAAATCTATATGTCCCACATGGCTTGTATCACTATATGTCCCACATGGCTCGTGTCACTATATGTCCCACATGGCTTGTGTCACTATATGTCCCACAGGGCTTGTATCACTATATGTCCCACATGGCTTGTGTCACTATATGTCCCACATGGCTTGTATCACTATATGTTCCACATGGCTTGTATCACTATATGTTCCACATGGCTTGTATCACTATATGTCCCACAGGGCTTGTATCACTATATGTCCCACATGGCTTGTGTCACTATATGTCTCACAGGGCTTGTGTCACTATATATCCCACAGGGCTTGTGTCACTATATGTCCCACAGGGCTTGTGTCACTATATGTCCCACAGGGCTTGTGTCACTATATGTCCCACATGGCTTGTGTCACTATATGTCCCACATGGCTTGTGTCACTATATGTCCCACATGGCTTGTGTCACTATTTGTCCCACATGGCTTGTATCACTATATGTCCCACAGGGCTTGTATCACTATATGTCCCACATGGCTTGTGTCACTATATGTCCCACAGGGCTTGTGTCACTATATATCCCACAGGGATTGTGTCACTATATATCCCACAGGGATTGTGTCACTATATGTCCCACAGGGCTTGTGTCACTATATGTCCCACAGGGCTTGTATCACTATATGTCCCACATGGCTTGTGTCACTATATGTCCCACATGGCTTGTATCACTATATGTCCCACAGGGCTTGTATCACTATATGTCCCACAGGGCTTGTGTCACTATATATCCCTCAGGGCTTGTGTCACTATATGTCCCACATGGCTTGTATCACTATATGTCCCACATGGCTTGTGTCACTATATGTCCCACAGAGCTTGTGTCACTATATGTCCCACAGGGCTTGTGTCACTATATGTCTCACATGGCTTGTGTCACTATATGTCCCACATGGCTTGTGTCACTATATGTCCCACATGGCTTGTGTCACTATATGTCCCACATGGCTTGTGTCACTATATGTCCCACATGGCTTGTGTCACTATATGTCCCACAGGGCTTGTGTCACTATATGTCCCACATGGCTTGCAGTTTATTTCTCCACTCCTTTCTATCGTATGCAACGGTTTCAATATCATGGATGGAATCCAGTCCAGCACCTTTGGTCTTTCTCATCCCTGTCTGCCTTAGGGTTTCTTTTAGACATCCTCACTTATTACTTCAACGTTTCCCATTTAAGTGTCTGTTTGGTGATTTTCTGACAGTCCATGAAGTAGTATGATTACCATATTTTATGTGTATAAGAAACCCCTTTCTTGAGACTCCCATTTTTTTCCAGCTGAAAATTAAGAAACAAACATTGCAAACAACAAAAAGAACAACATCAATATTTTATTACATATTCAAAACACAGGTATATTTAGTACTATATGTTAAAATATCAAACAGAACAACTTTACCGATATATTTAGTATTGTAATTATGGCAGGTAAATCTTTTTCATGCCACAGCTGCCTACATGAGTGCGCTTTGAGAATGGAACCAAAAATAAAAGTGGTTGCGGGGGGGGGGGGGGGGGGGGGGGGGGAAGGGGTCCCTCGTAGCATCACAGCTGAGGAAACCGGGTGAGTGGAAGAAACAATATATAGAGTGGTGGCTGCTGAGGGAGTGGAGGTACCAGACCAGAGTTTATCATGAGGTCAATAGTGATGGGGAAACTGGAAGGAAAGATTATGGATAGCGGCATTTATTTTCATATACATTTCATTGAAACATTCTGTGTATGACATTTCATCTTATGTACGGAAAACTATGGTACATTGGAAATAAGAAGCTGTAGTGAGTGAGGCAAAATAATCCACCACAGCTGTCAGAACAGGAGAGTGATGATTATTTTCAAACTAATCTCTGAGACTGAGTTGCTTTCAATGGGAAATAAATTAACAATGGCCTTTGAAATTTCAAGATTTATTATTTTTGGGTTCTGGGGCCCAATTTTTTTTGGTGGTGGTGGTAGGGGGAATTTAAAAAAAAACCGCCCTCATCTAACAAGCAGGCTATAAAAGGCTAATAAGTGATCTGCTTAAATATGATATGGAGACCGAAAGGCACAGATACCACAACCTAACTGTAAACCACAACACAGTGTACCAACAGCACTTTTAGTGAACACGAAAGAAGGAGGGGCTTATACATGGCACACACAGTTTATTCATGGAAAGAAAGCGGAATGACTAAAAGTGACTCACTTCCTCTGCTCTGCTATTCTTGGTTCCTCTCTTGGTGGTGTAAATTCCTTGGGACGCCCTGAGCCTGGTGATTTGACTTTGGTGCCTTCAGTCTCCAACTGCTTCCACTTGTTCACCAGATTCTTGGCTGCCCCTCTCTCTGGGAGCTCCTCCTCGAATTTCGGGGGCTCGTCGCCCCGAACAACATCATCTCGCTTCAGCGGTTGGTTCTCTATGATACCAGATTCCGGTGGCTTGTTGTAGTCGGCCTGGAACTGCTTAGGTTGGTTCTCATAGACTCCTGTGTCTCCAGGTGGGGGTGTGAACTCCTTCTTGGCTCTAAAGCTGCCAGGTGTCTTACTCTCTGTCTCCAGCTGGCGGAACCGCTGGGCCATGTTCTTGGCTGTTCCCCGCTCTGGGCGTGCGTCCTCCAAGTGGTCGTCAGCATGGATGACGTCAGATTTGAAGTCTGGAGTATTTTCTACGACTCCTGACAGATGGAACCTCTCATCTTCTCTTGGAGGCGTGAACTCTTTTCTCCGGCCTGGTGACAATGATGGCGATTTGACAGTGATTTCCAACTCTTTGAACTTGGCAGCCACATTTTTTGCATAGCCTCTCTCAGGGACTGCATCCTCAGCCTGTTGGAAACACAGAAATAACTGATATAGGGAAATCAGGAATGACAGACTTGAAATTACCAGTGATTTTTAGTACACTACTTCAGTGGTTCCCAAACCAGACAAGACCTGGGGACCCATTTTATTTCTGGAGGCTTGCCATGGACGCACTACTTTAGAAAAATCATATTTTATATTAATTTAAAAAAAGAGAACTGCAAAAAAATAGCACCCCCCACCCCTTCCCTATAATATCACAGACCCAATACATGTGTTCTGCGGACCCCAAGGGTTTGCGGGCTATCAGCTGGGAACCACTGCCCTTGCTGTTCACACTGGTCTGGGTAACAGAAATATTTATGTTGGCATACAGCTAACAAGTAAAGGACCTTTTTTTCCACGCCATTAAGCATGTTGGACATACAGTGATGGACCTATATTGTACAGACTGATAAGCACTGGGTGGACAATGTTGTCAACATCACACCAGCCCCCTTGATTTCCCAGGACTTTTACCTGGTATTCATTTCTTGCTGGGTTGAACTAGGAGCCAAGGTCATTTATAAAAAATAAAAAAACTGGCTATATGCAGACATAAACCCATGACCTTCGGGTCCAAGCAAGCATCTAGTTACTACATCATGGAAGCATACTATTCTTCTTCTTTGCATTCACTGGCTGTAAATTGCAGTAGAAAGTTCCGGTTGTTCATCCACCTCTGGACTTCAGTCTTGCTCAAGAACCTCATTGTTGCAAGCACATCCGCTTTACAGATTTGACTTGTTGTAAGCAGATTATTGGTTCCTTGCCTCTCCGGCAGAGCCCTTTGACTTTGAAGGAAGCCTCCCAAATAGTCTATTTTTACGATATGAATGGTGGTAAAGCAGGAACCAGTGGGTCTATTCTTGTTTTCCCCACAATGGGGCCCCAGAATCCATGTGTGGAGGCAGCATACAGATATTTCCCCACAATGGGGCCCCAGAATCCATGTGTGGAGGCAGCATACAGATATTTCCCCACACACACACATACACACGCAAAAATGTAAGGGCACCTTTCCATGTCTTTATGCAAATTGGGCAGACAGGGCTGGACCAGTTGCTCTCAATCTTTCTAATACCACAACCCTTTAATACAGTTCCTCATGCTGTGGCGACCCCCAACCATTCAATTATTTTCGTTGCTACTTCATAACTTCAGTGTTATGTTTTCTGATGGTCCTTGGTGACCCCTGTAAAAGGGTCATTTGACCCACAGGTTGAAAACCGCTACGCTAGACCTATATTTTACAAATCAATCAACACTTGGTAGATGATGTGGTCAGCATCACGTCGGCCGCCTTTATTTCCCAGGACAGTACCTGGTACCCACTCAGGGCTGGGTCATTTTGGGAGCCAAAGTAATTTTTTTTAAGTCGGGTTCTGTCAGGGCCCAAACCTACGACCTTTTGAACCACAGGTGAGTGTCTAGCTGCTACATCATGGCGGCTCCCATAGAGATTACAAATTATAGAACTTCACCTAAATAAACTCTATCAGTGTTACTGGTGTGAGATAACAACATTTTCTTTCTCCCTCCTACAAAATAGATTTCAAGAAACATACTGACCCTCTCTCTCAAACAGTTTAAATAGAAATGTCACCTCTCTCTGCCCTTTCATCTACTTACAACGATCACCCCTGTGTGTCTATCCTGTCATCTATGTTAGAAACATCATCATTCCAGTTATGTCAATACATATCACACAGGCTTGGCAGCATGTTCCACCCATTACATTCTACCATGTGTAATCCTTTCAAAATCATGGATGGAATCCAGTCCAGCACCTATGGCCTCCTATTTTATATTATTATAATGTAACATTAAATCACTGTACTCTCTCTTGCCCTCATTTCACTCCCCTTACCTAATCTATTTAAGAAATCTACCTTCCTCTCATGTATTTCAGATCTCCTTCTCTCCTATATGCTTTCTCTAATCTATCTTAGAAACATCAAGAATCTCTCTGTCCTGTCAATATTTGAAACATTTTCCTCCTCCCTCCTATTCTCTTCCTCTGAAAATCTTTCCACCCTCTCAAACAATTCAGAAATCTCCTTTCCTTCTCCCACTCTTGTCCTTCTTCTTAGCATTCACCGGCTGTAAACTCTGGCAGAAAGTTCTGGATTTTGGTCTGTTCCAGAAACCGAGCTTTGCGTGAAAATCCTTGTACACATACACCCCCAATAAGTCGCCTTATACAACGTGCTTGTTCGGGAGGGAAGGGGCAGTGGGTCTAATGCCCCCCTCCCGGTTCCCCCCCCCCCCACCCCCATACCCTTGCAAGGAGATTCTCTTCTATTCCTCTTACCTATTTTAGATCTCTCGGTCCGCTCACCTACGCTAGCACACTACTCAACTAGCATACTACCCTACTCTCCCAAACCCAGATATTTTGTCTATACTCACAACTGTATCTGAGGTGATGACATCCAAGTTTCTCTGTGGCTGGTTTTCAAAGACTCCGGCATCCACCTTGACTTCATAATCTTCTGTATGAGCACCTCTAGGTTCGCTCACATACTCAACACGTCCGGAACGATCCGGAGTAATTTCCCGTTTACCCCGGGGACTGACTGGTGACGAGGCAGTTTCCGCACTAATCTGGAGAAATTTCTCTGCCAAGTTTTTGGCGGTACCTCTCTCCGGCAATTTCTCTTGCACCTCCTCCCCAGCCCTGATCACGTCTGGGTTGACCACTGGTTCACTCTCAAACACACCAGACTCTGCCTTTCCTTCGTAGACCTCAAACTGAGCTTTGGGTTCAGAGACATACTCCACCTGTCCCGAGCGGTCTGGTGTCAGTTCTCTCTTTCCAGACGGTGTGTAGGTCTGATTTTCAATCTCCTTGAACTTAGCTGCTGTGCTTTTAGCATGGCCAGATGTATATTTGGCTTCCTCCTGTGGTGTGGTGGAAGTAATCACATCGGTTTTTACCACTGGCTGGCTTTCAAAGATACCAGATTCTGGTTTTCCCTCATATTTGTCAAAGTGGCCTCTGGGTTCTGAGACATATTCGCCACCGACGGCGTGAGATGGAGGGGTGATCTCCCGAGTGCTTCTGGATGGTGCTGCCGCTTCCTGCTGGGCCAAGATGAACTTCTCTCGCAGGTTGTGGGCCGTGCCTGTAGCTGGAAGATCTGCAGTTCGATCTGTGTCAGCCTCTCGCACAACATCATCTCGCTGGGCTGGCTGGTTTTCATATATGCCTTCCTCTTCTTCCTCCTCCTCTTCTGCCTGAGACCGGCTGGCTCCCGATGAAGCCTGTGAGGCTTGGGTGGGTTCAGGATAAGAGGTCTGCAAAAGAACATACAGGAATTAACAGAAGGGAAATCCACAAAACATTTTTCAAAAAATACAAGGTGCCATACTGTAAAATGAAACAACATATTGTAATGATAAGAACTTTGAAAAAAGAAACAGTTATCTGATGGTTTCACCACTCATTCTTAATAATTGCCTGAGGAAACATCTCCGTCGCCTCCAAATTCTTTCTAATTTGTGCAATCACATTCCATGATTCACTACCATTCAGCAATATAGGAAGGGATATATGAAAACCAGCCAGCCCAACAAGTTGATGTTGTTCAAGATGCTGACACAGATTGAACTGTAGATCTGCTAGCTGCAGGCACGGCCCACAGGCTGCGAGAGAAGTTCATCTTGGCCCAGCAGGAAGCGGCCGCACCATCCAGACGCACTCGAGAGATCACACCTCCACCTCACACGGAATACGTCTCAGAAGTCAAAGGCTATTTTGACAAATAACATTATAGTACACTCTTTCAGACATCCAAAGAAAGGGACCTGTTGCACAAGATGTTCTTCATTTTTGAGACGTTCTGAGAATTTATGGCTAGGCTGCCATATTAATGCCTTCGGACACTGTAAAAGAGGTTTATAGACATATGGCTAACCCTGATCCTAACGACAGCATCAACCATCTAACAAGGAGGGACCAAGCCACCATCTTTAGACTCAGAACACAACATATTAGAATCAATGGACACCTAAACAGAATACAGCCTCAATACTTTCTAGAGTGCCCACTATGTAACTACCTTTACGAAACTGTTGACCATTATTTCTTTGAGTGCCCAAAACTCAGCGAGACTAGAAGAATGCTTCCGAGACCAGACAAGTGGAACAATTTGTACGGAGGAAAAGAACAGCTTGAGAAAACATGCAAATTCCACTTCATGGCATTGGGCCAAAGGGTGAAAGCTCATGCACCACTGGATCGGTAACAACAACAACAACAAGCCACTGGCGGCAAATACGTCTCAGAAACCAGAGGCTATTTTGACAAATAACATTATAGTACTCTCTTTCAGACAACCGAAGAGAGGGACCTGTTGCACAAGATGGTCTTCATTTCTGAGATGTTCTGAGAGTTTACAGCTAGGCTGCAATATTATATATAATACATATATATATTAATGCTTTCAGGGCAACACATCTGATTTTCTGCAATCCCTTAATTAGCTGCCTTTTGCGACAGACCTGTTAAGGCAGGGGGTCAATTCTTCCCATCCTCTCAAAATGGGGCCCTAGAAGCCACATAGCAACCTGAAGTTCACAGTTTTTACCTTTCTACAACTGTTTGTTTTAACCAGAGAAAGGCCGTTTTCTGGCTTTTGCTGGTTTCTGATGACATGACGTCCATAAGCAGTAATCAATACACTGATATAACAGCTTTTGTTACTGGTTGCAACTGAATAGTGTGGAGTTGTGGTGGATGTGAATACATTTGCCCAATTAAAATTGTAAAAATTGAGATATTTTTGGGGATGCCACTTTGACGTCTTAATAAACTTATGATGCCTTCATTTTGGTCTCTGTAATATCAAAAACCTGTTTTCAAGGTCAAAGGGAAGGAAAGCACTTATTTGTCTGACTGTCTGCATTTAGTGATTACAAGTCTTCATATTAAAAAAAAAAATTTGCCCAAAATAATGACTCTAAATATGAAAAATCAATCTTTTTAGTGACTTGGGGGGGCATAATGACACAATGGCCAGCAGGCTGGCCTGTCTGTGTGGTGGTTACAGGTTTCAACACCCAGAATTGTTATAAAATCTGACCAAGATTCCTAATTTCTTCTGCTTCTTCTTCTCTTCCTCTAGTTTCTTAGGATAGAGTTTCAGAAAATTCTATTAAGGCGTTTCTTTTTAATGACATTTTTATAAAAGTAAAATTTTTTTTTAAAAATAATTTTTGAAAAGGTTTTTACAGGGTGAAAGAGTTAAGCAGTATGTTGATTAAACGATATGTTGATGTAACTAATACACAATAACTTGGTGCACGTTCTTAATAACTATGATTCTACTGAGGTGGCTTACAGTATCTCGTGCTGCAGCTGCTGCTCTTTCCGTGCTCAAACTGCCTTCTTCTGCTCTGAAAATGAAAGGCAACAATGCTAAATAAAACAGAACAAACATATGGAAATAATCTGTCATATGCTGCATATTGCTATAAATTGTTGTTGCCACCTTGCAATGTTCCTAAACACAGGTGTTTATACTGTGCTTTAAGAAGTATGGGAATGACAGGTATAGTAATTTTGAGTGTGGCTAGAAAGACCCCCCTCTTGTTAAGAAAAGTCTTTCACAATTAGAGCATGGCATCTCAGGACCACTGCTACCATCACAGGTATTAAAAAATTATTTTCTTTCAAAGAGACACAAAGAAATAAAAGTTTCCTAAATTTGATTGTTGCCGAGAATAAAACATGGATTTCCTGCTTTGCAACTAAACGCCAAATTGCTCATTGAAAGTCATCATCATCACCAAAATGCAAACGAATCCATCTTCAAAAGTCGAAAGTGAGGACAATGATGATGTGCTTCTATGACAGCAAAGGAGTTATCAACAAAGAATTTATTCCAGAGGGACAAACTGTCACAGCCAGTTTAATTAAGTATTTTGAAATATCTACTGAAAATGATTCTCCGATTCCGACCCGAGTATTCAACACCTGGTAGTTTTTTTTTCTTCTTCAAGACAATGCACTGGCTGACCGGTGGGTAGTTGCACATGAATGTTTTTACCCCAAAAAAACAAGTATGTGTTCTCAACCATCCACCCTATTCCCCACATTTGTCTCCCTGTGACTATTTTCTATTCCCAAAATTAAAGTTACCATTGAAAGGTTGCTTCTTTGATGATAATGATGCCATCCAAAGGGTCATAACATTGACTTTTAAAGCCCTAACAACAGAAGAGCTACAGAGGTCGATCCAGTGTTTGTTAGATCGTGTCACTCGCTGTATCAATGCACAAGGGGCTTACTTTGAAAAAAAATACAGGTTATGTCTTAAACAGTTGATTATTTTAATATTTATGGAATTAATCTCAGTCGGATCTTGTATGTATGTGTATGTGTGTGTCTGTATATATATATATATATATATATATATATATATATATATATATATATATATATATATATATATATATATATATATATATATATATATATATATATATATATATATAAGGTAAATTGGTGTGTGTGTACGTGCGCGCGCGCGCGCGCACGCACGCACCCACACACACAAAAAGCAAGCAAAAAACATCTCACAGGTAATACTAATGCCATACATACCTACGATCTGGAACATACTCTTGTGTTGGTTGGTCATCCAAGCCTGCAAATAAAGGTTTGATCATGAAAGTAATAGAAAGATACCGATCATGATCTGTGTGTGTTAGAACATTCCCACTTTGATGTCCACAGAACAATTTTGAGAGATCTGTGATCTCTCTCTTTTACACACACATATCTACTTTAAAATGCCATTCCTGTTGTGATTGTAATGTGGATCTTCTATACCCACTCTTTTACTGCTTCGGATGACAAGAGAGATATAAGGTTCCCCCCCCCCCCCCCCCCCCCCCCCCCCCCCCCATTTTTTTTTTTTTAAAGGATGGACAAAGACAGAGTGAAGCCTGGGGATTGAAGTCTCATGGCTAGTGCAATCACCATACACTCTATAGACTATGCTAGCTAGGATTTTATTTTTTGCCACCCCACAGAAACAGAAATCTGACCTGCTTGCCTTCCTAACATCTTGGATAGGCGCTCCTCTGGATGATGTAAACCGTCTGAAGCTAACCTTCCTTAATTGTCTCAGAGATACAATTCAACAGCAATGCTTACAGTTGCAAGTTTTATGGTGAATGTCTTAAACAAGCAATGAGTGTTTACAAAAAATCATTAAACCATAACTTTCAGAATCTAATACTCAGTGGAAACAGCCATAGAAGAAGACAGTTTCCTTAGTTTGTTTTGACCAAATATAAGAAGTAAGACAACACACACAATGTTCGTTATTCACAAGGATCATCATCATGGTCTAAACAGAAAGATGCAGCAGAGACTGAGCAGAGCCTTTGGGTGACATTCAACACTGAGAGTAAAGGTAAGACAGACATACAATCAAACTGCTACTGGTAAAACTGGAATAGAACTCTGTGATATCTGCCGAAGGTGTGGAAGGAACACTCATTGGACTGCCCTGCATGCTGTGAAGTAGGTTCTTGATTCCACTCAACTCATGTCAAGTCAAGAGTAACTGTCTATCACATACCAAATCACACATATGCATTATCCATCTAGAGTGACCACAATATCTTGAGCTGCAAACAGGACATCCTACTAATAATCTGAGCTGAAAACGGGACATCTGAAGCAAATTTGTATTACTCCACACCCTTTTTTCTAGGCCATCAGGGTCAAAGGTTTCATTAAATACTCCCCGGAAAATGGTCGTAAAACCTGAAACATTGTCACCAAGAAATAAACAAACTAATAAGCTCTTTAACTGCATTAGGTGGAGAGAGAATTTACAATGAAAATTCCTATCAACAAATGTCAGATATTAAAGGTATCCAAAACTATGAAATCTAATAAGGTCTACAGATATATTTATAAGTGCATGTTCTATTCTCTAGCTAAATAGAATCAGTAGAGAAACAAGATTATTTATTATGGCTTGCAGAGAATGAGGCACTTGGGTGTAACCAGAGGGTCTGGCCGGCTCATTACACTCAGAGGAAAAGCAAGACAGACATATAACCAGATTGTGGTCGGTACCATCAGTATTGAAACTCTGCGCTGGCTGCTGAAGATGAGGACGGAGCACACATGGAAATGCCAGAGTGCTGTGATGTCAATTCTTGACCCAACTCAACTCAATTCTCTAGCTAGTTCGTAGATTTGTAAAAAAAAAAAAAAAACTTACAATTTGTTAGCATCCACGAAACAGAATTTAAAAGGTGACTGTGCAGATCGAAAAAAAACAACAACAACAAAACAAGGCATATGGTCACCCTAACATCACACATCACTTGAAACAGATCAGAGTAATGTATGAACACAACAATACTCACCAGCGTTTCTGTTTTCATTGACTGCAGCCCTGGATGATAATCCACTATCGGCAGCAGCATGTTCATCCTGAAACGAGGTATAGGAATGCCTTTTAGGATGAGAAGATGTTGGGGTGTCAGCGGAGGAGGAAGCCTCGTAACGGGAGGACAGCATGTGCAAGTAGCCACTACCAGAAGCAGATCGAGCTGGTCGGGACATGATCTGGAGCTACTGTATGGTTACCGCTTTTCTTCCAGGATTGGGGAGACCTGTCGCTGATTATCAGTTTTGTTCTTCCAGGACTGGGAGGACGTATATCCGATTTGTCTTTTTCCTTCAGGATTGGGAAGACGTGTCTCCAATTTGTTTTATTCTTCCAGAACGGGGGAGACGTGTCTCTGATTTGTCTTATTCTTCCAGGATTGGTAAGACGTGTCTCTGATTTGTCTTATTCCTCCAAGATGGGGGAGACGTGTCTTCGATTTGTCCAGGATTGGGAAGACTTATCTCTCGTTATGTTTTATACCTCTGGGACTGGGAAGATGTAGCTTTCTCTTACTACTAGTCGTTTAAACTAATAAGATTGCAAACTTGGCGAAATCTAATGTTTAAAAGAAGTAAATTATAGGTAGATTAAATGTAAAATTACTGTACAAATAACTTATTTAAAAAAAATGGAACAGTTACAGAATCTTACTGCATATTCACTGACTGATACTAAACTAATACTGTATTTACATTCTAGCTGTTTCACAGAACAAGTGCAGTCTAAAATACCCCCCCCCGTAATCTCTTGTGCCATGCATTGTTATGTTATATTGATAATTTTGTTTCCATTTCCGTCCATAGTAACTTACGAACCAGGGCTAAATGTGAATATTTGACAGCAATGCATTATCACTCGGACATATTTAAGGTAAAAACTATTCACGATGGTACATGTTATGTATGTGTATGTAAGCGTATAGGCACATGTGCCGAAGGTAATCAATGCCCATATGTGACCCCAAAAAAACCTGACAGTACAATTTCATCCAGGGTATGTGGAATTCGTATTTGCTCTGTAACTAAAGAATACTTAATGGGCGATTGTCTCGACGTCGGCTTGAATGGAACACGACGGCTGGCACCTGTGACGGGCTAATTACAGTAGACATCATCGCAAGATTTCTACGTGAGATAAACATCAAGGGAGCATATGCGCGCACAAAAACACATATGGAGGAAAGAGCGCAGAGAGACAGAGAAAGAGAGGAGAGAAATAGAGGAGAGAGAAAGGGGAAGCAGGAGCACAGTAAGGACTGAAGTCTTCACAATAAAGTGGTCAAATGCGTATGCTTCAGGGAAGAAGTTATATCAGCTGCAGCAACAGAAAAACATCTGTCAGAAGGAAACGAAAAAAAGGAGTCCCCGCAAACATACCCATCGTAATCTTGAGCAACCTGATATATTCACACTGATAGCAGAGAGGTAGTAATTGTAGCTTCCCAATCTATGTGGACTATAAGAACTAGAAACAAGTCTTCACAAAACCGCCAAAGAAGCTACACTCCTGTCTCTTCTCTTGTTAACATAGCTTCCCAATCAATCAATGTGGACGATAAGAACTAGAAACAAGTCTTCACAGCCCCGCCCAAAGAAGCTCCACTCCTGTCTCTTCTCTTGTTAACATAGCTTTCCAATCAATCAATGTGGACGATAAGAACTAGAAACAAGTCTTCACAAAACCGCTAAAGAAGCTACACTCCTGTCTCTTCTCTTGTTAACATGTACAAACACCAGTCTTCTTCTGAAAGTCTATGCCATATGGCTTTGATAAGCCATGTCTATCCACAAACTTTGGTCTCGTGTACTTTCAATCAACTTTGACACAGCTGATTCTCCCTGCCATGATGTCAAACTGTCCAGCATCTGTTCTCTCGGTCTCCTTCTGCGTCTGCTCCCCTCCAACTTTCCTACCGTCAAGATCTACTCCAGTTTTCTCTTTCTCATCACATGACCAAAGAATGTAGATTGTCTCTTACAGGTGTGGGCTGTCAGTTCTCTTCGTGAGTCAATTTCTCCAAGTCATTTTCATTACTCTTTTTATCTGTCCAGGGTATTCTCATCCTTCGTCTATAAAACCACATCTTAGCAGCTTCCAAATAATTTGTCACTAATCTACCAGCTGTCTATGATTCACTTCCGCATATGAAGACAGGATTTGCACAGCTTTTAAAAATTATCTTTCTCGTCTCAAATGACAAAAGAAAGATTGCATAAAATATTCTTCATTTTGTAAAATGCTGCCTTTGCTTGAGCTATTCTATATTTAATTTCTTTAATACATCTTCCATCAGGGTACCCAAGTACGAACATCGGTATGTTTATAATAATAAAGCCACCAAATACTTGGTTCAGGGAAGACGAAGCCAGGGATGGGCCATGGTGACAATGAATGTGTAAAGTGGTTTGCATAATGAGGGGGGGGGGGGGGGGGGGTAGATTCCCTTACATGTCTTTGGGCGCAGTGGGCATAAAGGAGTATATAGTGCTAGACCTATATTTTATAGGACAATCAGAACTCGATGTTGCTGTGATAAACTCAGAATGAGCGTCTTTACTTCCTAGGGTATCACCTGGTACCAGTTTTAGGCTGCGTCGACCTGGGAGCCAAGCTCAATTTGAAAAAAAAAAAAAAAAATACGCCCCGGTGGGCACCTAGCTGGTACTAGCGATGGCTAACGTTGCTTGACTTCTGAGAAGGAGAACCGGCATTTTCTTCTGTAGACCTTATTAACAAAGTGCCTAGACGGTTCCAAGCGGCAAGGTACAATTAGATCTAGAACACAGAAATAATATGATACTGCTAATGACTGCCTAGGCTATTCAGCACCGCACTAGATAATGGTGATGGCTACAAATTACTACACTGAAATGACTTCTTTTCAAATCTACTAATTTATTCGGGGACAGTGCAACACGACCTGGGTTCGAATCTTTGGTAAGGTTGGGAAATTTTTTCCTGTTGGGATTAATAATAAGTTCCCCACCTGCACAGTCCGTGGCGACAACACTAACCAAGAGGCCCTACATCCTCAGGCTCAAAGACCCCCCCCCCCCCCTCGCAAAGTGATATAATAGAGGCAGTAATGGGCAGTTTTGTCAGTGCAACGATGTGGTCAAGGGGTCTTCGTCTTCTTCTAAGGGTTCACGGGCTGTAAACTCCTGCAGAAAGTTCTGGTTGTTTGTCCACTTCTGGAGTTTTGCGTGCACGTCCTTTTTACATATCTGGTTTATTTGTGTGCAGAATATTGGTCTCTCACCTTTCAGGCAGATACACTCCAACTTCGAAGGAAAACACCCATAATTAGTCGACTTCTACGATGTACTCTTTAGAGGTGAGTGGGTCTGCCCCCCCCACCCCCCATAATGGGATCCCAGAACCCACACGAGTAGGTCGAGGGCTCAACTCACTAGTGTTAACAGATTTACACTACATTGTATATAACTGATTTCGTGGCGAGGAAAAAAAAAGAAGAAATCAAAATCTTGCCAAAGCCTTACTGGCTACAAAATACCCGCATTCCTTTACCTAGCTTTTATTTCCAGTAACTTCTGGCTTTCTTCTACACCCACACATAATTGGGGTTAACGGCAGAATCTCCTATAGTTGAGCATTGAAAATGCAACCGTTATAAACGGCATTTACTACAGTCGCGGGAAAAAATGATAACGTGTTTTTAGAATTAACTGTGCATGTAGAAGCCGATAATATTAAACACATAAATTACTAGTTACAATACAAATTGATACCGTTAAATTTACAACAGTTACATGTATAAAACAAAAACTTCATCCCCGTTAAGTCCCCTTGGTTCTTTGTTTTCTGCCCGTTAAGTCCCCTTGGTTCTTTATTTTCTGTTCATCCCAAAAATGAAGAATCCCGTAGTTCCCCAGAAAGTCCAATTTTATGGGGGGGTATTACGGTTTGAAATTACCACCGACTTACCGTAACATCCCTTTTATATAGGACTTTCCGGGAAACTACGGGATTACTCATGTTTGGGGTGAACAGAAATTAAAGTACCGAGAGGACTCGATGGGAATGAAGGATACGAAGCCTTGTTTCATACAAGGGTGACAATTCGGAAGCGCCGAGCACAGGCTGTTAAACATCACAAGACAGCTGGAAATCTACAAGAGCAGACCAACAGGTAGCTGCCATGCTTCATAACCAGCCCATAAAAGAACACTGACAGTATTTCTTATTCTAGTATACACACGTCTGGATGCCCGCCGGTACTACAGAGTTCGCCCACTCTCTTGCAGGCGGTCTATCAAAGAGACTGGGGCATATACGCAGACTGTCGTGCAAACGAAAGTGACCGTTAATCAAAAGACAACCAACCCAAACTCTGATTTATAGAAAAGATTTCCTACGATGCACGCGTGGAACAAGAGTGGTTCTTGAGTAAATGCACACACAGATTCGGCACACAAAAAGTTGACAGAAGCAAAGATAGACGGATATACATGTGAAAAGTTAGATAAATATACAATTTGCTGTTGGGAGGGGGATGGGGGTGGGGGCGCTGAAACAAGTTTCGTATGCCACTCTTGTGGCCAGCGGCTCTGCACTGAGATACCGATACATTTGTGACACCAAGTGCAATGATATGGATCCTCTTGTCTTTAAACATCCCCTCAGAACAGAAGAACACCCCTCTCGACGCCGTGAAGGCTACTGGTGTATATAGTGGTAACCACGATATTTCTGTAGACCAACCCACGCACAGTGGGCGATGGTAATTAATGTCATGTCCCGCATTCACTTTCCATGATATAAGGTACCTAACAAAAATTGGAACAGCCTGGCAACCAGGGCCAATTTAAACAAAGAATAACCACGCCTGGTTGCGGAATCGTCAGAAAATAACTGCATCGGGATAGGGATAAGTTTATACAAGTAGCAACTAGTGTGACAAATTCCCTGCCTCTGCGCACGTTCAGATCGACTAAAAGGGTTCAATTATCTATCAATGAATTTATCAGCAACATTTGTATTCTCTGACCAAAACTCCTTTACGCTTTGGGAAACCGGTCCTATTGAAATGCACTGACTGGACCGCACGGTAAACTAGACAACATAAAAATCTAAATTTTGTCTAATGTGTCCATCTACCTCTACTTCTCTTCATGAGTGCTATTAGTGCAGGTTAATTTGTTTAGCATATTTCTATGGCCTCGGCGGCCCCTCGAATATTTTAAGTTTAACAGCTCCCTTTGACCAACTGGCTACAAGCTTCGAAACTATAGTTGGCTAAACCTTGTGGTCCGGGTTTACGATCCGGGGGTAGGCAGAAAAGCCACATTCCTCCCACATTTGTGGTACCTATCATGGAATCAAGGCCGAAGGGTTGCGATATCCATAGTATCGAGCCAAAGGGTTGCGATATCCATAGTATCGAGCCAAAGGGTTAACAACTTATGGTTTCTGTATACTAAAAAAAAAAAGCGTTGCAGAATGTCATAGATACGCTCCTGCACATTACTCGAAATGCAGCCATGCTGCTTCAAAGCTCCAAAGGTCCCAATACAAACTGTCCCCCCTTGAGCCTACCTATGCCTGGTTAGATTATCTAATCAGAAAAAATAACCATTAAATCCTGGAAGAACACGAAAGCGATAACAAAACACAGATGGCTTCTTCCTGCAGAAGCGATCGCTGGGAAATGCGATTACTACTGTCAAAATCTGAATCCACCCAGTGTCTTCCAGCTCTTGTTGGAGCTCACACATGCAGTGGGAGGTGAAGTGAGTTGGCGGTAACCGCCGAGTTTCCAAATATACACAGAATAAATATAACCGAGCTGTGTGTTAGAAAAAAATGGAGGAAGGCACGGGGGTGGCAAAGTGAATGTAAGACAGCTTGAGTTTAAACGCAAGTATGGACGCGCTAAAGCACACAGACACCTGCTCGCACCTGAACAGGTAAGAAGCGGTGAAATCCCATGGCTCTGTTGGTGAAATGTGTCGTCGATTCATAGCAGAGTTCTAGGGTTGCACATAATGTTCTATACCAGGTTGGCAATACCTAGCCTGGCATCGCGCTATGCTCCAAAACCCTTTCGCTAAATGTTTTTCAGACGGCAATATTCACGTCTTCAAATTGCTCACGTACCCCGTTACTTATTTACAACATTGCCAGGTGGAAACGTTCCACTTTGTACAGACTCAAAACTCCTTCTGCTCCCCCTTCTTTTTCGTCTACGTCTTATTCTTCGTCTTCCTTATCTTCTTCTTCAAGTCTAACGGTAATTTCTACTGTGCTTTGGGAGAAAACAAAAATGTCTCCCCATTTCTGCAGTGTTTAGCGTGACGGGCATCTGTGTGCATCTTAGTTCTGTAGGTCGTTGAGTTAGTGTGCTTTTGCTTCTATCATTATCATCATCACCGTGTACCAAGTCCTTTGCACAATGTCGCTCTCAACACCAGGGAGACACCAGAAAGTCACTTGGTCATTTGCCAACTCTCTCATCTAGTAAAATTTAATTTTTTAAAGCCTCTTCCCTTCAGATTAAAAGTCTGTAAGATTAACTTCTCAAGGACGAGAATCCCTGAAGGGTAAACAAATATATATATATATATATATCGCAGTTATACTCGGGACACCTTGAAACGGCTACAAAGTAACCTGTAATCCGGTGTAGGTGGGTCATGAGTAAAGGACCCTTTTCCACGCCTTCAGGGTATAGGGCATATAGGGGTAGACCTATATTTTACAGACCCATCGGCACTTGGTGGGTGAGTTGTTCAACAAAACGCCGGCCGCCTTTACTTTACAAGATTGCGCTTAGTACCCATTCAAGTCTGGGTCGACGTGGGAGTCAAGGTCAATTTTGAGGGGGGAAAACACTTCAGGCTCAGTCAGGATCCGAACACATGACCTTCCGATCCGCAGGCGAGCGTCTAGCCGTTACACCACGGCGACTGGTAGGCGGGTGACGAGTGAATGAAACCGAACCCCACTAGGGCTGCACCCTGAGCGATAAACACCGTGACGCAAAGTGCAATGCGTCATCACTCAGATAAGAGATCCCCCAGGTTTAATGTTGAATTAACAGTAGAGATTACAGCACTCAGGACACTCCATAAGCGCTCCGTTTCCATCTTCAGCAGCAAGCGAAGAGCTCCTATTCCGATGTCACCAGTAACTGCCTGATATTATATCCTTCTCGCCTTTCTCTTGAGTCCTGGGCGTCGGCCAGATCCCCTGGTAACTTCTCACGACCCCATTCTCCTCAGACAGTAATGATCTATTAGTGCCTCCGCACTGTTCTACCGTTCCCAGGGGGTCCTGACAATATCTAGCTTGTCACAGATCAATTCACTACCAAGCAGTGCAGAACCGACCAGCCTATCTGCCTGCTAGTTTTCCAACACACCAGCATGACCTAGAGAAAATTTCCAAAGGACGCTAACTACCCCCAGATCAAATCCCAGAAACCTGGTTCAACCATAAAGTAATATTGGGACCTTTGACAGTTACGAGATAACCTAACGTCCAGCCAAAGTGGGGCTAATGCTTGCAAATAGTATGGAAAATCACTTCGCTCCTGTCATTCCCGCGCCATTCAGATCAACACGATGAAGAAGAGGAAGCTTTACCGATTACTGCTCAGTGGCGCCCAATCCGTCAGATCTTCTTGGCAAATGCAGCTACCTAGAATGTTAAACCAACAATCACGTAAGCCAGAATCGACATATGGTTGATGTAGCCGATACAGCTAATATGTTGTATATGTGAAGCCTGTGAACATCAGGAAGGCACTTTCCCCGTTGGCTTCCCGGTTAACTGTGGGTTACCTGGCGGTCTTGTTTTTTGTCTGACGTAATTCCACAACACACGGTCATCATATGGGATACATGCCACAGGTAGGTATCATATCAGGGCACTGACTGGCAGGTTAATCAGGCAGACCGCAGTCATGAACTAATGACAGGTAATTTAAGGTGAAATTCAAGAGGATCAACTTCACAGCAATAGGTTTTTTATATTTCCGTAGAAAGACTAGCCGCCTGTCGAGAGCGTCGCGCAAAGAATGAACACTGTAGCTCGGCGAGGATCCCTAGGGGTTTCTGTAACAACTGCACTCGTCAACCGAACGACGTAGTCGTGAAACGAACCCACCATCTTCAGAGAGGCAAACGGCTTGATCACTTCGCCACGGAAATCCCGTGCCAGACATACAGACAGACAGACAGGCAGACACATTTTAGAGTTAGGGTGAAATTACAAGAGGCTTTAGCTATACAAAGACCCACAGTATTGCTACACTGACATATCATATCCTGGTTTAGAGTTCATTCTAACAGCTATGCGCAAAGAGTCGTTTAAGAAGGATGGAGCAAACTGACACAACAAAAAAACATTCCATGACAAAAATCAACCAGGAATAAAAATAATAATAAACCTCAAAAACAGGATGATCTACAAAAGCGGTTCTCAACCTGGGGGGGGGGGGGGGGGGGGGTTACAACTCCCAATGTAGTCAGGAGGGGTATCCCGATATACTGAGTCATGCCTGATGCACTTCCTAGAAACAAAACACACGTGTAATTTTATCTGTAGGCTAAAGCTCTGTGTAAGAGAAAGTCAAATAAATAATGATACGATGTCCATTCTTGCACATAAAAGTAGCAAAGACAGGAGAACACACCTTTAATAAAGTATTAAAACAAAAGCGCAAGAGAAGCTTTCTTTTTTTTCCTATTACCAGAAATCCGAAAAGGTCTTTTAAAAAAAAAATACACAGCATCAAACTTGTGTTAAACTCTACCGTCAAATCAATATTACTGAGTGGGTGAGAAATATTAAAAGTGACTCAACAATTGCTAATAAACTACATGTATTCATAAACTACTTCTTCGACAGAAAAGAAAGATTAGAATGGTATGATAGAACACTTAATACGGAACTATGGGAGAGAACTAAACAGAAGATCGAGAAACAAGGAAAATACCGGCACAGGATACGACAAATACTGAGAAAAACCTTGCAACATAATATCCCTTTTCCACAGTATAGGTTCCGAAGCGCCATTTGGGGATAGGTTAGTTGCGTAACCTTTACAGGACGTTGCAGAACCAACACCAACAGCCCCTGGCTGTTGTGTGGTTTTTCTAGGCAAATTTACGTCCAGTAGTTTGCCACTGATCCTGGACGGTCGGCTTTCTTGATACCACTGTCAAAACCAAAGCAAGGCGCATGGCCCGCAGCTGGGATCGAACCCGGCGTTCGCATCGACTTAACCACAGAGCCGACATTTGGGGATAGGGGAGAAGAATAAACAAACTGACCCCGAAAGCGCATGTTGTAAAAGTAAACTATTTAGGGTATTGCTGAAATCTGATTTTCTGGGCCGAAAGGCGAAAATATCGCAGCCTGCCTGTTAACCTCAACGAAGGGAGCTAACGACCATTTAATGGCAAATTCACAAGCAGAAGAAAGAGGAATGTCATTTACTGAAACCTCGAGATAAAAGTGGCATTAAAGCGGTGTTCGGCTATTATAAAAGGGACCAAGATAGGAGACAAGCTGGGAGACACAACGATCTACTTGAAAATTAAGTCATGGCGGTGACTCATCTTCGACACATCTCACAATCACATGACATCTTGGGACACAACAGGTCAACCTATACTAAGAGAGAGGGAAACAAACACGTAAGCGCAGTTAAGTCAAACATACCACGGAAAGATTTAAAAAAAAAACACTAGGGCGAAACCAATACCAACAAGATAGTGGAAAAACTGGTGGACAAACGAACAAGCCATCTATAGAATAGATTCTCAAATATATATATATTCAAAAAGTAACAACCAGTGTGAAAAATGTCCCGATGCTAGGGTGACCATTAACTATATCTTGAGCTGAAAATGCGACATTCTGCGAATATTTTGACATTCTAAGCAAGTCAGTTTAATATCGCTCCAATCTCCCTAAAATTCTAGAAATTATTATTATTATTATTAACAGTATCTGAAACCATTATTTCTTACAAGTTCTCAGATATAACTTTTAGTGATATGTTCTATTCTCGAGCTTACTCCTAGATTTTTATTAAACAGGAAGTACAGACAACGCGCTCGCCTGCAGATCGGAAAGTCGTGTGTTCGGGTCTTGACGGCGCCGCCGGTCGTTTTTCCGGCGTGTGATGCTGATCACATCACCCACCGAGTGCCGACAGGTCTATTTAAAATATAATTCTAGCCCTATATGCCCAATGTGCCGGAAGACATGGAAAAGGGTCCTCTACTTCACGTTTTTACTTACCGACGGTGCACACCTAAAAAAACGGGACGTATAGTGGCGTTACCCTACATAATGCGAACACAACTATCACCTATTGATCAACTTTATGTCAGATTTTGTTTTAAGGTTTGGGGGGGGGGGGGGGGGGGGGGGGTTACGTAAAGATCTAACAAACAGGTTTGGGAATCTAGTAAAGCCCCACAGGATGTCAGGGAAATAATGGAAACGAGTGTGAAAACGAAACAAAAGACGATAATACGTGTTGGTTCACGGGCGACATGGGATACGCCACAACCCAGTTGAGCTATCATCAAACGGAGTCATCACCGCGTGGTACCAAACGTGACAGCGTTAGTTAACGTAATGACTTAAAAAAAAAACAGGTGAAACGACTGCACTTATACAAATCCTGGCTGTCAGCAGTAATCGCCGCGGTAACTTCTACAGGTACAAGACCACTATAGCTATTACGCCCCCCCCCCCCCTCCTTTTCCCCACCCACCCAAATATATATATATATATATATATATATATATATATATATATATATATATATATATATATATATATATATATGAATAAACGAAAGATAGAATTTAAAGGTATGACAGAATCGCTTTGGAAGAGAACTAAACAGTTCCAGTGCACCAAAAGGTGAATAAAAAACGCTGGCAGTGGATAGACACACGCTGCGAAAACTTGAGAACAATACAACTAGAATGTCTTTGCATAAGAGCCCACAGGGGCTTAGAAACAGAGGAAGTTTTGTGTGCACATCAGTTTTAGAGATCTATCCCATTTGTATGCAGATTGTCGGTCCCTTGCTTCTCAGGCAGATGCATTCCGACTTCCAAGGAAGCTCCCAGTAAGTCGACTTTTACGAAACGCTTTTGGGTAGGCAGACTTGGGTCTATACTTGGGATTAAGACACGTTTATAGGGGCAATGACTTTACCCCTCTATAATGGGACCCTGTACCCCCTCCAGCCCCCAGCCCCCCCCCCCCCCCCGCCCGGAAGATCTCGAATAATCTTTTAGACACACTCTACACATGGGAGTACGAGACAGGTGCCAGACATTTCAAATCTAACAACATTTAATTACTGATGCAGAGAAGGTAGATTAAAGATAGCATTTACGTGCATTTCGGGATCTGGTATGTTTGGTTCAGTACATTTTTTGTATACTGTATATTTAAGGCACAAGAAGCCAGGTATAACATGGAAAGAAAAAGAGGGGGTGTGGGCGCTCAAAGAGAGCAAAGAAATATAAAAAAAAAGTGCAGAAAAGTAAGACAATAAAAAGTCAAAAAAAAAAAAAAAAAAAAAAAGAGAAAGAAAGAAAGAAAGAAAAGAAAGAAAGAAAAAAAATGAAAGAGACTGCCAATTACAAGAATTTAACCAATATCATTCAGGTAGAAGCAGCGCTATTTACGTTTCCAACTGCTACACACCCATGTTCTATTACACAAATGTCCTATACTCAAAGTTTGAGCGATATAAAAACACGGAACAGTGAACCACTTGTTGCCTTGTACACAGATCTAAGAGTATCCCGAGGCAACGCTAAGGCAAACAAGCCAACATCCATTCTATATAATACAGACTGGGACCAGATGCGCTCTGGATGAAAGCAGCAGGTTGCCGCAACCCAGCTGTAAACCACACAGCTCAAAGGTAAGGGTGCATATGCCTGCAGCTCTGACGTCATCGTAACATCCCACTCACTGTATGAGAAATGCCAAGCTAAAAATATATATATGGTTAAAAAGCAAATACAGCCGTGGCGATGTGTCGTAATATTCTTTAGTATGTGATAGATTTTTAGCATCAAGAAACGGTGCGACCAGTCCTAGATATAATAAAGGATACGTTCAAGGCCCAGGTAAATTAGGGCGTATGCTAGAGCCTTAGTTTTATAGAACAGACTGCATAAGTGGTCAACATCACGCGACGCGCGTTTAGATGCCATAACACAGACTGGTACCCATCTAAAGGCATTGCTGACATGGGATCAGTTCCATTCCCTACGATGTAGGCGTTTCCTCTGCGGAAGAAGGATTTCTGGTAACCACGTTCGGATAACGAATCTGGGGATTTGATGCTAAAGGCCTGCAAGATTTGGCAAACTGGCAAATCTCAGATGATCGACCATTTTGACAGGGTTTATCCATTTTGATGTCTTCTTCTTCTTCTGCTGCTGCTGCGCTGGAAATTGGGTAGTTGGTTCCTAGCTATTAAACGATCCTCAGGCATCTCCTAAACACCGACATCTGAGTTTGCGCACCGAACCAACGACCATCAGAGGGCAAGGCCAACGGCTTTACTAAATCGCCAGAGTCAGACTCATTTAGAGGTCTGCCTTTGCTTGACAATGTTAACAAATCACGGAAATACTGAAAGGCAAGCACTGATTAACCTCCTCAATGCTCCCTACTAAAACTTAGTGTGTCGTCTCCGCAATAAAAACTGACCAGAGAGTACCCACTATTCTCTTTGGCAAATTTCCGAGCCAAGGCCCCAATAACATTAGTGAAAAAATATACGGCAGCGACGAACGTGGTTTTATAGGCTAATTTATGAGAACGCCTGGACTATACAAAGTATAAACAAGCCTATTTGAAAAAAAAAAAAAAATAACTAACTCACGAAGAGAACGGATTGCCCACATCAGAAAGAGATAATCAACATTCTTTGAACATGTCATGAAACGCAGAAGACTGCAGTACATCGTGACAGTGGGAAATCTGGAGGGGGAAAGAGGTAGAGGGAGAACGAGAGAGAGAAAAATGTTACAGTCCGACATCATGGCATCGAGGATCATCTATGTCAGAGTTGACTGAAAGTACACGAGACAGAAGGTTGTCGAACAACATGATTACCAACAGGGTAAAAAGAAGAAAATAAGGCTACGGAACATAGACGGGGGAGGGGGGCGCGCGTGCGTATGTAGAGAGAAAGTTGGAGGCGAAAAAAAGGCAGAGGGAGATTGAGAGAGAAAAGATGCTGGATAGTCAGTCTGACATCATGGCAAAGAAATACAACTGCGACCTGGTAGAGACAGATTACCTACCCAGCGTTACATCGCATTGATACGATCAACGTGTGTGACCTTGAACTTCACAGGTTGCTGTTTCGAAAGTACCTTTTTCATAAATTCACACACAGGTGGGACACAACATACTTGGAAACATGCATACAGCAGGAAGAAAAGCGCGAAGTGTCAACAGTCTGAATAAGCTCCCCTGTACGCTCAAGTATTATGTATGAACAAATAACGACCAGCTTACTGAAGCGAATGACGTAACACGCATGCTCGCAAATATAAGAAGACTTGATAGGTTCTTTTAAAAAAAAAAAACGTTTTAATAAGTGCAGTAAGCAGAAAGATGGTTGGGTGTGTGAGGGTACAACAAATCGTGCAAGTAGACGGGTACAGACATAAAAGACAACAGAGGCAGACGAGGGCTGACAGATGTAGACAGCTAGGTACTTTTGCAGACACATAAGACACACAGACAGACAGCAGTGAAGCTTTTCTCGTGTTTCAAACTTACATTTATAAGATTCACACTTCACATGGGTGCTCGTGCAAGTTGTAAAGTAGGAAGAAAGACACAGCGAACAGGAAAACACAAGCTGCACACATCAACACAGCAATCACACTGCCGTAGCTGGCAACGACAGTGAAGAATACTAGCCATGCTCCAGTGATACACATCAATTCAGTTACAGAAAAGAAAGTCATAAACGTGCGGATACACACATGTGTAAACAAAAAATGCCCATGCAGCCTGAACGAACAATTTGTATAAGAGGGGTGGGGTTTGAGCAAATCAAACGCATTCCTCGCTGAAGCAAAACATCTAGTGGAAAAACATCCATGGCAGCATGCAGTAAATACTTTCTAACCTCATCTTGCTCCACTGGTTCTGGGCTGCGGCTTGGCGCCTGGCTCCGTTCCTCTCGGGGTCTCAGTGTGTCCACGTCCTCTGCGGTGTCGGTGTCCGGAGTTGGACTCGGCTGCCGCCTTTCGATGTCTTCCGGAATGTCTGGCCCGATACTCCTGCTCGGGGAGCGGCTCCTCTGCTCCCTGGGCTTCAGGCTATCAACGTGGTGCTCAGTCTCTATATCCTCCATGAGATCCGATTCCTCCCGATCCATACAGTAATGCTCTAGGTCTTTCTCTCGACGATCATGGTCCAAACTGTCCACCACAAGGCTGTCCTGGTCAGTGTCGGTTGTCAGAATACTTGGTGGTTCCACATCCTCTGTAAAATCCTCTCTAACAGCAGATACTTCATCTTCGTGTTCCTCTTCAACGTTCTCTTCGACATCTTCCTCTTCTACTTCAGCTTCTTCTTTGGCTTCCACTTCAGAGATATATTCCTTGCTGATCTCGCCCACCAGACTCTCCTCCTGTTGGCTGTCACCTTGATCAGGAGATTCAGTGACTTCAACCGCCGGGATGACCCTCGCAGATGCCACATCTTCCCTGCCAACTTCCTCGAATTTATCCTAGGGATAGTTTGACAACCACTTTAGAACACTGACTGAACACAAGCTACTGAAAGGAACATTGTTTTGTCATAATTTGGATATTCAAAATTTGTGTAAAGCTAAGAGTGAAACTGTTTAAACTGCATTAAAAAATACCTTGGGGTTCAACCAATCACATGATACTTCTTTTGCATCTGAGTCTTCATTGGTTTTTATTTTTAGGCTTACGGTATTTCCCGTCAAGTAATAAATTTTAGCTTTGACTTTTTGTCTTCAACAGTATATTACAATGTAGCAAAGTAAAACATAAAGAAGCCGTTTCCACAGCTTCACGGGTATAAGGCAAGACCTATATTGTTTAGACTAATCAGCACTTGGTGGGTGATGTGGTCAACGTCACTCAGGCCGCCTTTACTTCCCAGAACTGCACTTGGTACCAACTTCAGGCTAATTACAATGTAGGCCTTACTAATATTAAAATCTCTCTCTCTGTCTCTCCTAGCAAAGGTAAGTTACCAGTTACTACAACTACCTGAGCTATTTTGACATCAGCTACAGCAGTATGCTTCATAAGCAACCTTATATCTCTCCCCCATCACTTCTTTTTTTTTTTTAAACATCAAAGGACAAAAAAATATATAAAATAGATAGCCTGCTTTTAACATCAGCTAGAGACGGCTGACTTTATACGTGGCTCTACATTTCCCCTATGAAACGAAGAAACCAGGACAACGTGACAAACACACAACAAGTCTAATACTTTACCATTTAGCTACAGGTGAAGGAAACACACGTAACTTATAATCTCTAGCTCTGCTCAGTAACAAACACAAGACTGCAGGACTTCCACGTCAACAGCAGTCTAAACAAGCAACGAATTCCTCTATGCTAATTCAGCCGTGGGTAATATTACAAACAGAGGACGTCACTGCAACCTTAATCTTCTTCTGCATTAATTAAACCAAGCAACTGACAACCTTTCCCATTCGTTTGTCTGTAAGTTAATGTATATTTGTACACGTGAATAAACACAAGTTTGTGTGTACAGCAAAATAAAAGGACATACCCTGAAAACATTAATATAAGAATATTTGACCTGCTCTTATTTTCAGGGAAATCCGGTGATAGACGATTTCCGTCGATAGACGATTTCCGTCGGGATAAAAGATGTAACTGCATATCACCAATGGCTCCAAGAGCAGAGTTAGGCTGGCCTCGCTAAGTCCTTGGGCAGGGGCCGGATGAAATTTAAAAAGAACATATGCTGCTTAACTGGGTACAGTTATCGGCTTGACAAGACAACTGTGACAGAAACCCCCAAGTCCGAATCAGATAGTCTGGGCAACGGCTGGAGGAAGTGTAACTCTCTTTATCTTCACCTTCTGCTTTCGCCGGCACAATGTGTTGCGGTTTACAGCTAGGATGTGATATATGCACCCTATCGCCCAAAACGTCCGATTTCAGCAAATCCCTAATTAGTCACCTTTTACAAGATATCTCCCTGTGTAGGTTCCGGGGTCCCATTGTGGCGAAGACAAGAGTAGGCCCACTGCCTCCCTAACTAGTAAGCTGTAAGAGTCGACTAATTGGCGGTTTCCTTCGAAATCAGAATGCATATGCCTGCGAGACAAGAAACAAACAGTCTGCAAATAAAAAGGTCACATCTGTAAAACAGATGTGCACGCAAAAATCAGGTTCTGGAAAAGAACTAAAGTCATAGGTGGATGAACAACCAGAACTTTCTGCCGGAGTTTACAGCCGGTAAACGTGACGAGTTGAGTTGAGTCAAGAACCGACATCACAGCACTCGGAGCATTCCCATAAGCGCTTAGTCCCCATCTTTAGAAGCCAGTGAAGAGTTCCGATACTAATTGTGCCAGAAGTATTCTGATTAAACGTACGTCTTGCCTTTTCTCTGAGCCTCGAGCATCTCCTAGAACCTCTCGTCACTCCCGGCTGCATCAATCTTACCAGACTGTGGTGATCCAACTGCCCCTCTGAACTGTACACGTTCTACCAGAAGGCACTAACCACGTCTGCCTTATCATGCATGGGGGGAATGAGGTCACACAAGCTGCTCTTATTTAGCATCTTAGATATTTTACCGTCACAGTCTGAAACGACTAAGTCTAAGACAAAGAAACAGTAACCACACCACACCAAGACAACGACACTACTAACCTCTTCAGCAATCTCCTCTTGTTCTTGATACTCCTCAACATATTGCTGTTGTTCTTCTTCTGCCTCTAAATCCTCTGGCTGATCCAGCTGATCCTCCGCAGTCTCAGGCTCGTACTTCTGTTCCACAGCTTCCTCCCTGTGCACAACCTCGAAATCTCCTAGAAGGTCGGCATCACCGGAACTGGGCTGGCTCGTCTGCAGCAGATCCACATCCTCGTGTTGCTGCACATTGGCCCCAGACAAGAAATCTACTTCCTCTGCGGCTCTCTCTGTGGCCCCAACATTGTCCACGTCAAATAAATTATCTGCAGGTTCGGAGCCACTTGTGGCTTCGGCACCGAAATCATACACTGGGTTGGAAGACTGGGTGGAGTCGACATCATCGAGCAAGTTAACGGAGCCCGACCCCGGTTCGTTGGGTGAGTATGAAGATTGGTTTCTGGCACTCATGTCGTGAAAATAATCAGCAGAATCTAATGACTGGTTGGTTTCCAAATCAAGGTCTACACCATTACTTGCGTAACCGTTCTCGATCTGAAATGAACAAGTGACAAAATCTATAACTGTTTGTAATGTCTTCTGAGCAAAAGCTGGCTGTAGTTTACACAAGAGATATGAAACAGTAGCATCTGATGCATTGGCTGTATATGCTTAAAGAAAAAACAGATGATATACAGATCATTTCAAAAGCAAGCAAGGAAGGATGGATGGATGGATAGATAGAAGGATGGATGGATGGATGGATGGATGGATGGATGGATGGCTGGATGGATGGATGTATGTATGTATGTATGTATGTATGTATGTATGTATGTATGTATGTATGTATGTATGTATGTATGTATGTATGTATGTATGTATGTATGTATGTATGTATGTATGTATGTATGTATGTATGTATGTATGTATGTATGTATGTATGTATGTATGTATGTATGTATGTATGTATGTATGTATGTGTGCGCGCACATGTGTGTATAAGGTAACGGCAGTGGCTGCTAAAGGTAAACTTACAACTAATTACAATCAAGTGGTGTGGCTAATACTTACGGTGTGCGCTACTACGATACAAACAAACCTACAATCCTGGCACCAGAAATAATACCTGCAGCCACTGACAAGCAGGTCGCCAAGTGTTCTGGCGGTATACCCAGTGTACGAACAACGACTGCTGTCTGAACGGAAACATAAAATAAAATCTCTGTGGTACCCAGACACCCCGTGGCCTGCACAAGGGGTCAGGGGTCGTAGACCTGCTGAAAGTCTTACAAGGTGGAATGGATATCCGCCCTCTGTGTTTCCCTGGTCCACAACATAAGAAAAGAGTAGTGATTCGGTTATGTGAAATGCATGTCGTAAGAGCCAGTAAGGAAGGTTGGCCTGGGATTGGGTACCTCATTCTCTCGAAAAATTTACTTGTAAAATCTGGCTACAAGACAGTTTGGGGTTTGGTTGATGGCCCTTGTTTCATTGGGAGCAAGCAGGATAAGCAGAACAAAAGGGAGAGAGGAGAAGAAAGAAAGAAATAACGAAAGAGAAAGAAAGAAAGAAAAAAAAAGAAACAAAAAGGAGAAGGAAGACATGCAGATGGAGCAAGAGTGACATCAAATATTACAGTACACTCGAGGAAAAAGTTCTGGTTGTTCGACTCTATCTGGACACTGGCTGGTTTTGTTCCAGAACTAAGACTTTAGTCTGGACGTCCGTTTTACAAATCTGACAATCTGAATGCAGACTGCTGCTTTCTCCCTGCTGGGCAGTGAATCCCTCCCCCCCCCCCCCCCCCACGGAGTCCCGGAACCCACAAGGAAAGTATACGATTAAAAGCGTGGTCCTCCCTGTTGAGGCAAACAGGAATAACCAATTTAATGTAAACACTAAGGCAGAGACTTTCGTTAGTGTCAAGCTTTATTAAAGTGCACACGTAATTATAGGATGAAGTAGTACTGTCTCTCAGTCTTTTCTACGCAGGGGTATCTCAAAAATGGACTCGTCGGTTGTTGAAGATAGATCGACAGCCGCACTAGCCGTTGAGAGAAGAAGGGGAGAAAGCGACTTCTGTCACTCCTAAGGATTGAAACCGGGCCTTATCTTTGCTAACCAAGCAAATGTTCGCACAATAAAAATGCATCAAGTAATTGATACTCACAAAATACAAGGGTAAATTAGCTGCACACACACGGGATACAAACTTATAAAGTCCCAGTGACGCAGTCGCCCCTATCCAATTGTAATGACGGCTCGTCCCTAGACTAAACAAATACTCCGCAGGGCATAATGTCCCTTCCAGTTTTGTGGTTATGTCAGCAGGATAGCCTGCGCTGTTTACAACATCACAACATGTGACTCATACTGTCGAATCTCATGTTTCCCTGTTGACTGTTTACAGGCCCAGTGTCACTGCAGGCCACACAAACATACTCCTGCGCAATTATCATTCAGCTAACGAGCAAGAGATAGCAGACTCAATGTTCTTTTACAGCGCTTTACGGTCGTGCTATATCATCATACCTGCATTGATTGTTAGTCTACATGTTAATATGTTTCAATTTACATTGGCGCAGTTTAATTTTGAGGGCTGACAGCTGGTATCAAGTTATATCCACAACACACCAAGTCATTATCCTCCGCCTCAGAACAGGGCACACCCGATTACGTAGCCACTTGTACACAAAATTCAAGATAGGTTTATCAGCCATGTGCACCTGTGGAAAGGTGCCCCAGACAGCAGAGCATGTACTCCAGGCCTGCACCGAATTTGACACATTAAGGCAAACCTTTTGGCCAGAAAGAACAACAGTGGAACGTAAACTCTATGGACCACTGAATGAACTAACAACGACAGTGAAATTTACACAAGAGACAAAACTGCTGATATAGACAACTTATTTCAGGCGAACGAAAGAAGAAGAAGATACCCACACACGAAAAATGGCATTTTCCTACTGCTTATGTCATAAAGCGTCGCAGAAGCGAGTAAGATATAATCTCCTGTCGTGTGCTTGTTGAGTATCTTGTATTATTGTCAGATTTCGTTACTGTAGTCTCTCTTTACCTTCTCCCATCCATATCTTTCTTAGTCAACCTCTTGCCTTGTGGCCTGCTGTTCTCAAGTAGTAAGCTCTAGCTGGCTGAGTCTCTTCTAATCTGATGAGATAACAATACCATTTGATTCTTTGTCGTTAAATGAAATCATTAACCGGTACTGTTTTTTTTTTTTTTTTTTGTAGTTCTTCATCAGTAGCTCTGTCGGTTCTTTTTTTTTCCCCCGCCGTATTTCTTAAACATCTCATTTCAAATGTTGTATTTGTACGTTTATATTTGTCTAGGACTGTCCCCGTCTGTTAATGACAGCATACAAATGATACGAATAGCGCAATATCAGCTGTTTTGTGTGTGATCATTTTCATTTTACAAATAAACATGGACAAGATAGTGACAAGCGTGCCAGGGATTAAGGCTGGTATCCCACAAGGATAACTGAACCCTTCAACCCGTTATGTTATCGGTATCACTGTACGTACATTTGTGTAAAAACCCACCAGTTTTGCGATACTCACTACACAGTAACTACAAATGCCCTGGCCAAGATATCTCAATGAGAAATCTGAAATTGTACCAAGCAAACCTGTCCCTCAGTATACATCTATTCCAGTGACACAGGTGACATGTCATATACAATCAATGCTTTTATATCTCCATGACATAGGTCCTAAGTTCAAACATCGGCAGACAATTCCCCCCCCCCCCCCACTATAAATACACAGACAGGGAAATTGACATGCGGACAGACAGATGGACGGACGGACAAATAAACAGATAGACAGGCAGACACACACACACATATCTACACACATACATATATATATATATATTAGATAAGCAAAAAAGACAAAAAAGACGGAAACAAAGACATGTATAAAATCAAAATCACTTCTATTTTGTTTCCAATTAAGTTTAAAAAATAATAATACACATCACGTGACCGTACGTTAATTAACATATGCACACGTTATGTCAAGCAGTAACCACGCGCTGTTTTACTAATTAGGCACACAACTGTCAGCTCGTAAGGACATGCCATCAACAATGTTTCACGGTTGTAGAAAGAGTAAACCAACTCCCCCCCCCCCCCCCCCGGGTTTTCACCAAACCAGATTATATAACCTGGCTTTCAGGAGCAGTTTCAAACTTGCAGCCACTATCACAGGAACGAACCCATATGAGCGCAGTAAATATGCACTTTAAACTTTTCTCATTCGGTTTCTGTATTAAAGTTCGTTGCCAATCGCAGAAAAGTACAGCCAAAACACAAAGCGTACGTGCGTGTAGATGTGCAACATACCTGTGAACATAATAGGTAGCGATGACTACCGCCGAGTTACATGTAGAGATCTTGTTGAATGAATTGGGTACTGATTTGCATACACAGATCATGAAGGTATCGCGGTGTTACCGGTTAATTCTGCAGCGATTTTAATTGAAGAGAAAGTCTTTAGATTACCTAGGTCAGGACGTGATGTTGGGGCAACAATCGCTGCAAACATCCTCACATTGCAGACTTCGTTGAAAAGTAGCTCAAGTTAACCACCATGAGCTTTATATTTTTGTCTAATCCCCCCCCCCCCCCCCCCCGCCCTATGGCCAATACTGCTGCTTTGATGTATGGACTTAGTTATCCAAGGATCCACTAATCAGATGTCAATCCAACAAGGATATCTCCTTGATAAGCTCAAACTGTGTGTGAGAGGGAGAGAGGCGAGACAGAAAGACAGGGGAGAGTGGTGGCAAGAAAGGGAAGAGAAAAAGATTTGAAGCTGAGAGAGATGGAAGATCAAGAGATTGGGGGGGGGGGCGGAAAATAAAGGAGAGAGGGGAGGGGCGTGATAAAGTGCGTTACAGCTTACTAAAATCACAGTAATACATTATAATACCCCCCTATGATAATTCAATCTGTGTTGGTAGATGTGTGTGTGTGTGTGAGTGAATATGTGTGTGTGTGTGAGTAAGTGAGTTTGTGTGTGTGAGTGTGTGTGTGACAGAGGCACTGAGAGACAGTCAAACGGTCAGAGAGTAAGACAGACAGACAGACATGGTGATACCATGCTGAGTCCACCTAGCTGGACCTATAACAAGAAGGCTGACACTTTCAAACAATTCAAGACGTGCATCACCGGTGTGGGTTCCACGGTCCCAGTGGGGGAGGGAGAATGGACCCACTGTAACAAAGGCGACTGATGAAGGGTGTTTTCTTTAAAGTCAGAGAGCATTTGCCTGAAAAGGAAGGATCCAAAGGTCTGACCAAATTAAACTGTATTCGTAAAACGGACGTGCACGCAACTGTCAAGTCCTGGAGAACAAGTCTCAAGTTCAGAAGAGGAGAAACAACTAGAACTAAAGAATAAGAAGAAGAAGGAGGAGGAGAAGAAGGAGGAGTAGGGGAAGAGGAGAAGAAGAAGGAGGAGGAGTAGGAGGAGGAGAAGAAGAAGAAGGAAAAGGAGGAGAAGGAGGAGTAGGAGAAGAAGAAGAAGGAGGAGGAGAAAAAGGAGGAGGATGAGAAGAAAAAGGAGGAGTAGCAGAAGAAGAAGAAGAAGAAGAAGAAGAAGAAGAAGAAGAAGAAGAAGAAGAAGAAGAAGAAGAAGAAGAAGAAGAAGAAGAAGAAGAAGAAGAAGAAGAAGAAGAAGAAGAAGAAGAAGAAGGAGAAGAAGGAGGAGAAGGAGGAGGAGAAGAAAAAGGAAGAGTAGCAGCAGCAGAAGAAGAAGCAGAAGAAGAAGCAGAAGAAGAAGAAGAAGAAGAAGAAGAAGAAGAAGAAGAAGAAGAAGAAGAAGAAGAAGAAGAAGAAGAAGAAGAAGAGAAGAAGAAGAAGAAGAAGAAGAAGAAGAAAGAGGAGAAGAAAGAGGAGAGGAGAAGAAGAAGAAGAAGAAGAAGAAGAAGAAGAAGAAGAAGAAGAAGAAGAAGAAGAAGAAGAAGAAGAAGAAGAAGAAGAAGAAGAAAGAAGAAGAAGAAGAAGAAGAAGAAGAAGAAGAAGAAGGAAGAGAAGAAAGAAGAAGAAGAAGAAGAAGAAGAAGAAGAAGAAGAAGAAGAAGAAGAAGAAGAAGAAGAAGAAGAAGAAGAAGAAGAAGAAGAAGAAGAAGAAAAGAAGAAGAAGAAGAAGAAGAAGAAGAAGAAGAAGAAGAAAGAGGAGGAGAAGAAGAAGAAGAAGAAGAAGAAGAAGAAGAAGAAGAAGAAGAAGAAGAAGAAGAAGAAGAAGAAGAAGAAGAAGAAGAAGAAGAAGAAGAAGAAAGAGGAGGAGGAGGAGGAGAAGAAGAAGAAGAAGAAGAAGAAGAAGAAGAAGAAGAAGAAGAAGAAGAAGAAGAAGAAGAAGAAGAAGAAGAAGAAGAAGAAGAAGAAGAAGAAGAAGAAGAAGAAGAAGAAGAAGAAGAAGAAGAAGAAAAAGAAGAAGAAGACGACATACCACCAATAAACATTCTCTACGTAAGTAAGTCTGCCGAACCCATCTCTCCAGTGCAGAAATGTCGACAATAAAATTCAAGAACTTGCGGGTGAAGAGGAACAAGCGTAAATACGTGCGTAGGCAGGACCATCGAAGTACACTGCAGCAAAACGTGTATTTGTAAGTGTGTCCCCTTCAGAACTGTACAGTTTGTAGGATTAACATTAAAAGGGTGAGAATCACATAGGTACAAATCGAGGAAACCCCGTTCAACAGTTAAGCCATATGGCACGCTAATTGCTATGCATTCACTGGGTCGCCCAACAACTACACCTTACAGAATCTCTCTAATACCGCACGCAGTTGGAACATTAACTCATTCTATCGGAAATATCCGCTGAGGCTTGTCTGTTCTATACTGTTAACATCTGTGCACTCACAACCGGCTTTTGTGAACCAGAACATCAGGGACAGAAAGCGGTCCATTGTGGTTGCAGGCTGACACTAAAGGGGTTAAAATAGGCTTTCAGGACAGGCAGATCCGCACAGGTCAATCAATAAATCAGGCGTCTCCGCGGCAAAAGTAGATCTATAACACTGTCTCTTGTACTATGAGACTACTGTTCGTCCCATCTCTTGATGTTATCCTCCCACTCGTCTCTTTTGTTTTGTCTCATTACTAATAATGCTAGACAACGATTCCCAAGCGTCTTTTACCTGCCTGCTTGGGGAGGGACGGCGAGGACTACATTCATCCTTACTGAACACGGCTGCTGTTATAACATTGGTAACAGTAGGGGTAACTAACTTATCTCTTGCCAGACAGAGCAAGCCATTACAGGTGGCCACCATCACAAATGGTTGATACTTCAAGAGACAGACATTGTGCCTGAATGGAGACAACTGTTTTTCTCAATGTATTCTTAACATAGAAGGCGGGTTGGCTTAGACAACCATCGTCTGTTTATCCGTGATCAAGTTTAGGAGCCTCAATCAAGCTGTGGACATTTAACATGAGACGACACTTGCTTGGCGCACAGATTATTAGGTTTCTTGGGAAAACAGTAGCCGTTAGCGGCGACTCCAACTTCATGGTAAACGTGTCACAGGGTAGCAGTACTGTTGCTATACCAGTGAACCCATAAAATGCCGCTCAGTGTCTCATTTGATTATAATTAGTAAAATCCAGAAGCCCACGTAAGCAGTAAATACATAAGACAGGCGTCTGAGAACCAACACTAGCAATCAGCTACTATAATTATGAAAGCAGTCAGTTACAATAAACCTGCAGTATATAAATATGAGGCAAGGACACAAACATGCCGAGAAGAAAACCCGACTAGATGTGGACTAACAAACAACAGCTGTACAGGAAACGGTCGATTAGACAAGTCATGACCAGCAAGTGGGCTATGTTGGACTTTGCTCAGAATAACACATTATACACACTAAAAGCGGACACGATATAAAGGTTATGCACACTTACAAATAACATAAACAGTGACTGCAGATCAGAGGTACACAGCCAAGAGCAAGCAAACAATAGGAGAGCACTAATGTCTCTGACAAAAGACTAGCTGGGAAAAAGTCAAGTCTATTACAGTCAAAAGCACTGAAGTGGCCCTGGTGCACTACTACGCGTGGTTGATACATCTGCATCCCAGACAGTACTGAAACGTTTCTCTTAATCTTCTTATTTTGGGAGTAGGGGTTACTGAAACCATTAGAGGCGGGAGAGAAAGAGAGGAGAGAGAGAGAGAGAGAGAGAGAGAGAGAGAGAGAGAGAGAGAGAGAGAGAGAGAGAGAGAGACTCAATAGAATAAGAAGTTTACAACCGCTAGTGAGAGTAATCAAACAGGTTAAAGATCCAAAGACGTCAACAAAATAATATTTCAATAACAAACTTCCCGTGTGGGTTCCAGGGGGGTCCCATCGTAGGAAAAACAAGAACAGATCCACAGCCTACACAAAAGCATGTCGTAAGAGTCGACTTACAGGGAGCATTATTCGAAGTTGGAGTGCATCTACGTGAGAGGCAAGGAATCAACAGTCTGCATACAAATGAGTCAGATCTGGAACACGGATGTGCACGCACAATTCAGGCTCGAACTAAGAAGAAGAAACAGCTTCCAATATTTTTTAGCAAGAGAGTACAGAATGCACACAGTAAGAAGCAGCTATGTGAGGTCCATGGCACATTAAAGGCATTGGAACACTGAAGGCTTCAATTGCTGACAATACACATGTAGCCGCTACCAGTAAATAAATTATATAATAGGCAATAATCAAGGCCACGGCATTTAAGGGACAACGTCCAAACATGGGTTCCAGGGTCCCAATTTTTGTGGTGGTGGTGGTGGAGGGAGAGGGGGTTTAACAAATCATCCCCTAACCAGATGTCGTAAAAAGCGACTAATTAAGAGTTCACCTAAATCGGATTCGTTGGGCATAGATTTCGCAGCCTTATTGTAAACCACAAAATAACAAAGGCTATTATTAATGAACCCCTTATTCGTTGGCTTTCTCCGACATCACGCAAGGACAGAAAGGAATCAATTCCCATTATTCTGTATCCATTCAGAAATAATCTAACCATATTAAACAGCAGGTACTTTGTGAAAACCTAGGGGTGCCCCCAAAACAAATGTTGGATACGGGATACGGCTCTGCGGCGTTTCTAAGACCTGCTTTGGTTAGATTGGCACCAGATTAGTGGCTTCTTGAGTCAATGAGTGTCAATCAAGGCTGTAATCGCAGACGGGGAAAATGGGGGTGGGGGCGTGGAGGTGGGGGAAGACACACACAAACACTAGCTTAGTCAGGCTCATATCACATCCGTTACTTATCTTTCTTATCCGCTGCCTAGTATCTGTTAGTTTCGGCTTCTTATTCTCGTAAGACGTCCTCGGTGACCCAGATAGCCTACCAGTAGGGGACACGTCAATGTCAGTCGCGGGCATGTGATTTCAGTAGACAAAAACCTGCATGGAGTGGGCGCGCACTTCCAGATCAATGAACTGATAGGTGCGTACATCCGAGTGTTCAAACCCCTTACAGAATGTCGGCTTGAGTGGGGGGGGGGGGGGGGGGGGGGGGGGGTTTCAAGAAGCATTTGCCCTGTTTAAGTGCTGGCTAATAATAATCCTAAAAATAATAATAACGTGCTGAAAATGAAACAAATTTTACATATTATGACACGTAAAATAATCATTTACAAATTTTCTGCATGGCTGGGGGTGTGCTGGTGGCAACTTTTCCCTTACATGCAGCGTGTGTGGGCTGAGCCTTCAGTCCCCTAATAATTGTGGGGCTAAATGGGAGCTCAAAGTGCATAAACCGCCAGGTTCCGGGGCTCCACTGATGGTTGCCTGTGTAGAGTTCTCTGACCTCTGGGCACAATTAAATGTTTCCGGCCCTAGCTGTGCTGTCGACTAAGTGGATTTATATATTTATAGGTTACGGCCCCTGAGGTCTCTGGTCGAGGTAGGTACACGTCTCACAGTGGCCATGATCTTGAAGCACCTCCACTAGGTGATGCCTTTCTGGCTGCATTCCGGGTCTGGCTAACCTTCCAGTGGTTGTCCCCATGCAGAGGGGAAGTTGCAGTACCGGTCTGTCATACTCCGCTGGTTCCCGGAGAATGTAAAGGGCTTTCCGCCGTGAAGATGGTACACTAGTATTAACCTCACTTCCTTAGATGGCGTGGTTGATCTGTGTAGGTCAACGCAATGACCGCAAAAGTTATTGTTTCAACTGCCAACTAAATCGGGGCTCTCTATAGCGAAGTGGACAAGCTGTTTGCCTCGCGCTCTGAAGGTCGTGGGTTCGTTTTACGACTGCGCCCTTTAACACTGCAATTTTTGCGGAGATCCCTGTGGATCGCCGCCGGAGCTAAGAGGTTCGTGCTTTTTTGTGACGCTCTCGGCAGGCGGCTAGCTGTTCTGCGGGGAGAGACTGATCCATATGAGGTAAAACCCGGTGCAATGAAGTCGATACTCTCGACTTTAACTTTAAATGTGAACTTAATCGACAAAAAGATATTTGATCGTCTTTCTCACGCTATACATATACTATTATTACACTATTTATACAGTAAATGTACTGGTGCTTGAAGGAAGGAATAAAGGAAGGCCAAACAAACAACAACAACAAAACACGGAGAAGAGAGCTGGAGAATGAAGTCAGAAAGATGGGGAGGACATGGGTCGAGCTCCGTGTCCTAGCGAAGGATAGAACGACTTGGCGTGAGTTGGCTGAGGGCCTGTGCTCCATTGGGGAATAGAAAGGCAGAAGAAGACGAAAACAGGCCCTTGGTCAACTTATTTCAGGCCCTTCAATTGTATACTTGTTCATGGTGTGAAAGAATTTGCTGCTACGGCATGCATAGCCAGTTCCCACAGTAATCCTCAAATGTCGCGACTTACACCATAAGCAGCATTGTTGTGTGACTTCGGGGCGAATTAAAAGTGCTTTGGCGCTCGCCGTTCAAAGTATAACCATGGTGTGGCAAAATTAACATCAAGAACTAAATTAAATTATTCACCTAAAACATAAAGGACAAAATTTTGTATTTATATATATATATATTTAAAAGCTCAGAGTGAACATTCAGCAACAAAACACACAAGAGAAAACGCGTCAAGTCACTGTTTCTGGGAAAGAAATGAGTTCCGCATCCTTTACAGGACGCTGCAGAACTAACACCATCCTCAGCATTTCTTGTTTGTTTAGTTTTACTCTACAGTGTTGCGGTCTTTCCACTGTCTCTCAAAGGAAGGCTCTCGATGCAACAGTCTAAATCAAGGCAAAGCGGTCTGCTGCCAAATGTCCCAAGATGGAATCCAACAGAATATCTCGGAATTACGATGCGTGCCTACAACGCCCGTAACGCCTAAACCGATGGACCAAACCAACCCTTCACCCCCCCCCCCTTTACCCTTTCAGCTCCCCATCCACCAACCAACGTTTAACGTGGTGTGGGCTGCCTATTTAATCCTCTCAGAGCTTCACCGGCGACCTAGATAAGTATCACCTGCTATGTATTAGCCTGTAGTTTATTAGCATTTTGTCATAGCCCTGTACATAAGATACTAATGTATCAATTTCATAGTTAGTGTATATTTTTCTGTGTGTGCTGTGTTGCCTCTGTCTGCTGATAAAGGCTAACCACCGCAACGTCCTTGGTTTGTTCACTGTAATTTCTCTAATTTCCTACCCCTTTTTAAAACGTGTAAAAGGTATAAAGTCTTCATACATACAAATTACCAACAGTTACCTAAACTTAACAGACCTCACTGTTTCCTAGAACTTATACCTAAATGTAATCACTGAAATACACTTACGGGATGTTTAAATACGAACCAGCAAATCTTGTCAAAGAGAACAGCCGAAGATATCCTAGTCCACTGCACTTTGAGGTGCTCTTGGCTGTATATTCAAACAGGTTTAACACCCAAATTGCACTGACATCTTAACTACATACAGGCTGAGAAGGGCACTCCGCACGGCCACTTTGGTGTGTCGGCACAGTCAAGTGTTTGACAAAGCCGTCTACTGTTGTGTCCCCAGCCACTTTCAACTTCAACGCCCAAGGACAAGACCGACCGTGACTGCTGATCCGTGTATGTATATATATATATATATATATATATACATACACACATACAAACACACACACATACATATATATATATATATACATACACACATACAAACACACACTAACAAACACACGTATATACATACACACATGCATACACAAATATGCAGACAGACAGACAGACAGACAGACAGACAGACAGACAGACAGAGCACGTTTTAAAACTTCCCGTGAATCTCCACCAAGTGTATCCTTATCACTGCCGACTTAATGCATTCAACAGCCTGGCTCAATAGGCAGCCGTGGGTGGGCAGGTAGGTATGTAGTTTGTTTCCTCTAGTGCTGCAGGTCGCAGCATATCATATCCAGGATGAGAATCTCACATTTACAAATCCCAGGACAATCGTAGCAGTCGTCAGTTGTGTGCTTTTTAAATAGTAATACCATCTTCTTCTTCCTTCTCCTACTCCCCCTCCTTATCATCTTCTTCTTTTTCCTCCTCCACATCATCATCTTTTTATTGCTCTTCTTCTTCTCCTTTTATTTTCCTCCTCCTCCTAATCTTTTTCTTCCTATTCTTCTTCTTCTTCTTTTCCTTCTTCTGCCTCCTCTTCTTTTTCTTCTGGCCTATTAAACTGGGCTGTTTAATGCATTGAGTCCGCAGCAATAAGGGTACACTTTGTGGAGATTTGTGTGAAGCCTTCAAACGTGCACTCCAGGTCAGAAGTGGTACATTCCTCAGTTATCGTCTCCTAGAATTGTCAGCACTTTCCCCCCGTCCATTTAAACTATCTCGGCTCAGATAAAACCGATGCTCCCACATTCCATTGGGACTACATCACTACCGTCAGGAATTCACCCGGCCCAGCACAATGTTTTTTTAAGTCCACGGTAAATTATCGTGTGCACAATGCAAAACATGAACTGAATCCACTGTTATATTCTAAATGTATTTATAACCGAAACACTATGAAGTAAACTATTTGGACTCATTAAAATACTATCTGGCTTAATGTATTATTTCAGGATGGCTAAATGTATTATTTCAGGATGGCTCAATGCATTATTTCAGGATGGCTTAATGTAGTATTTCAGGGTGCCTTAATGTATTTTTTTCAGGATGGCTTCATGTATTATTTAAGGAAGGCTTCATGTAATATTTCAGGGTGGCTTCATGTATTATTTCAAGATGGCTAAATGTATTATTTCAGGGTGGCTTAATGTATTTTTTCAGGGTCGCTTAATGTATTATTTCAGGGTGGCTTCATTTTTATAGATACACCGTTTATGACCACAAGTAAGTAAAGTAAAGACCCCATTCCATGTCTTCATGCGTAGTATGCAGTTAGGGCTACACCAACATTGTATAGACCAATCGGCACTTGGTCCTTGATGTGATCAGTACCACACGGCCGCCTTTAATTCCTAGAACTTTAACTGGTATCCATTTAAAGGCTAGGTAAACCGGAGAGCCAAGACAGTCAGCCATGAACCCACGACCTACGGATCCGTAAGTGGGCGTCTAGCCGCTCCACCACAGTTGCTCCCATTTATAGCCATACTCATTTTATTTATATATAATATATATATATTTCCTATCTTCAATTGCAACTCAGACAGAGTGACACCCAGTGGCTCAAGTATCTACCTTTTGTATGCAAAACCAACAGAAGAAAATCAAGGGCAAACTGATTTAACGTATACAACAGTTGTATTCGGATAGCCTAACCTAAGAAATAACTACTTTCGTGTACGGGTGGAGGCTTTTGCCAAACAAAATGTGGGTATGTTATTTTTTTTTTGTCTCATGAACAAGTTCAAAAGAAGTAGGTGGAGGTTTTTTCTGTTGAATAAGATTAAAAGATTGGGGGGTCTTTGCTGAACAAGAATAAAAGAAGTCAGTGGGGTGTCTTTGTCTGTTAAAAAAGTCACACACAAAAGTCAGTGGGGTATTTTTCCTATTGAAAACAAAGTAAAGAAGTATACAGCCTACAACACAACCTCGCCAGCAAAAACCTCAGCAAAAACAAAAAATACGCAAAGCAAAACAACACCTTCTCAAAACCCACAGTTATAAAAGCAGTTGGCAAACTACTACTTCTTTTCTTAGGTGAAGCGTTCATTATCTGTAAACTCCTGCAGAAATTTATGGTTGTTCATCCACTTCTGGACTTCAGTCTAGTTCCAGAACTTAACTTTTGCGTGCCTAGTCGTTTTATAGATAAGTCTTACATGTAATCAAACTGTTGGTTCCTTGCCTCTTAGGCAGATGCACTACACCTTGGAAAGAAACACCCCTAATTAGTCGACTTTACCATATGCTTGATGGAAAGTGGGAGGGGGACAGTGGGTCTGTTCCTGTTCCCCCTAAAAATGGTGCCCGGAACTTACACGGGGAAGATGGCAAACTACTGAATGTAGACTTTCTAATTAGTCAGTCACTGGACAGATTATCCTCATGGCACATCAAACCATTCAGTCCATAAGTGCTCGGATCCCCTCCTCAGTAAATCCCCCAGCCTGCAGCGGCTGATGACACTAGTCCTGTGTTGATTTCTTATTCTTCTTTGGCTTGCTGCATAGTGCTCTTGTCTGGCCACACCCCTTTTATAACATGCTATTCTTGCAGTGGTCGCGGTTGCAGATTATGCAGCTAAACTACTGACGAGGGTATGCAACTAACAATAAGCGGGTTAAAAGAGGTAAAGGTTTTTCATTTCCAATCTAAAGTCAGAAATGACATGAGATGCGCGAAAAGAAACCCATTTGACATTTGTTGGATAACAGATTTTAGCTTAGTACCTATCATACATAGGAGTAGAAATCTTAGAACACGCCTGAATATTTAAAAGAAAAACTGCACACGGTTATTGCACATCAGCTTGTATCTAATCTAATCTTATCCTATCTATCTATGCATCCATCCATCCATCAAATCTTATCTATCTGTCTGTCGGGAAAAGGGGGGGGGGGGGTGAGATGAGTCATGTCAGAGAGATCATGGATAGGATGGTAAAGAAGGGAGACACCTTACTCTGAGTTTCAAATTTACCCCCCCCCCCCCCCTTTTCCAGGAGGGTGGGGTGGAGTCCAGTCCCCTTTCAAATTCATTTTTTAAAGGAGGGAGGGCGCGAACATTTCTATACATGGTTGGGGGGGGGGGGGGGGGGGGGGGGGGCAGATTCGCCTGCTTACATAATCTGGAAAGAGGGAGGCATTGAACCCCTACACTTTTTCTGGGGGCCGGGGTGCCAAATCTCTCTGGTTCCTGTGCCCTTTTAAGAATGAAAGAAGAAGTAGATAAAGGTGAAGGAGAAGAAACATAATGTCCACAAAAAATGTAACAGAAATTCAAACAAGCAGTACTCACCTCGCCCCTTGCAGAATCATCCAACAAGTTTGTAGACTGAACTGCTCCAGGAGATGGTCCAAATGGATCATAATCTTCATCGAAGGCACCAATGGTGTTTGTCTTGGCCGTACCGGAGACTGTGCTGTCAGCGAACTCGCCTAAAAGGTCATCATACTGGGACACCGACATGGTGGTGATCTCTACAAGATGCTGTATCTGATTTGAGTCGGTGACGCGACTGCTGCGAGATTTAAATCACACAAATCTGCCGACAGAAAAGCGAAAAGCATATTATTTCACCGCAGAACTTCGCTGCCATCTATTAATATACAACATACCACCACCCCCCCCCCCCTCCTCCAAAATAAGATCACGTTCCAACCACACTGTCAATGCCGAAAGACCTTTATATTTATATTCAAAGTAAACATGTAATAATAATTATGATGATGATGATAATAATAATAATAATAATAATCCCTGTTCATCTGATAAATTATATAATCATATAAAGGTATGCTATGGTCTGTTTATGTCATCCTTCTCCCCCCCCCCCCCCCCCTGCCCCCCAATACAATTTTTTTGGGTGGGGATATCCGGGCGAACGTTTTGTCCTATTCACAAATACCTGCACCCCACTCCCCCCCCCCCAAAAAAAAAAAAAAAACACACACACACAGCCATCACACCCATCCCATGTCTTGACTGGGGGAGAGTAAGCAATGGAATACACTAATTAATGGCGCAGTGAAAACTAACACTGTGCTAATCTGACACAAGACCACACGAACAGAGTGAAGGCTTAGTTTAGTTGGTCGTGCTTAGCCTTATCTACACAAAAAGAACGCCGGTGTTAATTAACCCCTAGCTGGCTACGGCAACACTGGAGCCCAAGTGTTGTAACTGTATCCTGATCTTATGTGAGTCAGTCGCTGTGGGGTTGCTAGATACCAGGAAGTGTCCATGAGGCTGAGAGACCAAGAGAGAGCTAGACAAGATCTAGACACTATTGTTACTGCAGGAGGTGTTGACATGTCTCACCTCAGGAACAGCTTTAGAAGGGCAGGCGGACAGAAGTGTAGAGAGTAGAATCCGTAGCATTATGAAGAAACAGAGATACGATGAATCATGGGGCCTACGGACACATCGACAGACAGAAACGGCACATAAAGACAGACTGTTCCCTTCTCTCTCTTTCTCTCCCAATCTAGCTATCATCAGTCACACACATGCGTACACACACATGACCTGAGTAAAAGAAACATTCAGCCATTTTATGTTGTCCCCAGCCCTCCCCAAAACTGATGTTTGCAGTTTCTTAGCAACCTGCAAGGCCACTTCAAACAACTTGGAGCAGCATTTACTTCACGAGTTAATTGGCCGAGGAGGCGTAGTCCCGCTATCTGCCCTTTTGACCAGTGTGCTACTTAATTGGTTGAAACCGTTATTATTTTACTAGCAGTGTTGCCAAGTACTCCGACCTCTGTACGTCTTTGTACAACAACATACCAGCTGTGTGAGAAATAACAGCACTCCTGTAAACGACGTAACACATACACTCTATGGGGTGTGTGAGAAATAACAGTACTCCTGTATGGACATGATACATACAAAACATGTGCGGTGTAAAAAAAAAAAACAGTACTTCTTCTGTAAAGGACATACGGGCGGTATGAGAAATAAATTACTCCTGTGAAGAAAATAACACATACAACATATGGGCTATGTGAGAGACACGAAATTGCATAACGGAAATAACACACAACACACATGTGAAGTGAGAAATACAAAAATAACACCTTACAGACTATAAGCCTGATTAAAGGCAGAAATGGAGATCCCCCACCCTCGATTTCTTCTCTCCCTTTTTTTTTCTCTTCTTCTTCGGTCTGCTACCTTAAACAAAACACAAGGAAACCAAATATGTGTGCGTTTTTTTTTTTGCATTGCATTCCTCGTTTTTGTTCTGCCGAGGAAGGCTAGTTAGTCCTTTGTCTGCGTATCGAAACTGGTGCCCTAAAGCTGACATACACTGTATGTGTGTCGAATCTGTTTTAGACTTTCACAGCTTTACTGAAGTCATCGCACTGCACTTCGATATACGCTCTTAATACTGAATTTCTCTGGACATACAGTCCACACAAGACTAAACTAAACTGCATGCATGCTGGTGATCTAGGCCAGTGTTCCTCAACCACTGAACCGCGGCCCACTGCTAAGCCGAGGCAAAGTCTTGTGGGGTCGCCAGAAATGTCTCCCTAATCACGTAGCGGGGTTTTCACTTTTACTCTGCATGATTAGCACTTCAAGGATGAGAATCAAGCAGGTGTAACTGGTATTCAACATATGACGTCAGCATTTAAAGACGTCAGCTTAAATATTTGATTACCCCACATATGATTAAAATGTACGTCAATCTATTTCCAGATCAACCAAGGAAGAAAACTCTGAAGAGCAGGCACTGCGCAGAGCTCAACACACCAAGGACATCTTTCTTAACCTAGCAAGCTATCTGTCTCTCTCCATCTTCCGACCTAACTATAAAATATCTTGGCACCTTCGGGTGTTCTAATTTTTTTGCAAATCTTTGTTACCTACTCTACATATTTAAAAAAACGGCTGCGCACAACAAGTAAATTGTGACAGTCGTCCTGTTGGGGGCCTTGTTTTAGGTCGCTCGGTCTGCGGGACTGTTTGTTTCGCGGAGGTGTGGCTGAGGACTGACTTGGTACTAACACAGATGAACAGTGCAACAGCTAGCGGACAGCCAACTAAAACAGGAACCAGGACCCATCAAAATCATAACTTAGGCAACAAATGAACAAACTCAGGTGTAATTGCTCACCACAAGGAAGATAAATAAAATAAGATAGCAAAGGAACCGTCCTTGATAAAGCAGGCCATCAGGCGGCGAAAAAAGGACTAAGCTTGGAATTTGTGTTTGATTTTATACGATACGATATTTGATTACTATTAAAAGGAAAAAGTTGATCGAGTTGTCATCTGATGACATGTCCAGGCATAAAATGCAGTCACTGTTTTAAATCTGGATATAACTCGAAAGAATAATCATGTCTGAGTTATAGAGCTTTCAGGTTGTTCATTCCTCTTTCTCATTCCCCCTCCCCCCCCCCCCCCCCCCCCCCTTTTTGACTTCCTGAGTGAGAAGACTGTCAGCGATGTCAATAATAAAAACCGAAACAGAGAATTAATTCGAATGAATGTTACTGCCACGCTTCGCCTATCAGAAATAAACTCAGCAGATATCACATAAGCTGAAAACTACAATTCTGTTACATCGGATTTAACAAATAAACTGTCATCTACATTTGTTTCTGTATTCTGTTAGATGTCAGATGGGCCAAGAAACAATTTTAAATTTTTTTTTTTTGGGGTGTGGCATGGGTGTAAAAAAAGGTTGAGAAATATTGATACGGGTCACAGGTTCCCAACATATGGGGACTCATGTAAGGAATGGAGGAGACGGAATTCATACTGAGTCAATCAATAGTACAATAACACACAAAAAGTTCATTCTTCAGACTTCCTGCCGCAAAAGATTTCTCCAAATACAAAGTGGAGCATGGGTGCTGGAGAGAGTTGTATCCATTCTACTCAGTGAATGCAGCTGAGTCAGAAGTGGTTGTAGGAACAGATGCTCGCTTAGTACAACAAGCAATCCAAAGCTGAATCGAATGGGTCCGCAGACCAAGCAGACTGTTCTCTAGTGGATCCCAGACCATTTTAACATTACAGGAAATGAAAGAACTGACTTTTAAGCAACAACAACACACTGGATCAATAAGAACAACAATATTTATAATAATACACTTATGAGAAAAATAAAACCAAGATCATGGCAGCCGTTAGGTACTGGAACACTTCTCCTCCAAAATACAATTCCGAAGGTCTGAGGTTTTGAACAACGGATCAACATCATGGTACACGGGTAGTAACCCATAAGTGCTCTGTTCTTCTTCTAACTCAAGTCTTGAGTCCGAAGAAGCTCAGCACAGTGCACAGGTTGTGTAGCACCGGCGAGGATCCTGAAATACTTTAGGTAGATTTTAAACTCCAAATTTTGCCCGGGCAGCGCGGTTAGGCTACTCTTTTTGATTTTCAACTGCCAAAGTATTTTCTACGTGCGCAACAATGCACGCGAGGTCCGATCTCACTACCCAGAGACCAGGAGAATTACTAGGTCAAAGTCCACGTGAAAAAAATCCCAGCCCTTATCAGTAATGAGTACTGAGAAAAATGTTCCCATGTATTAAGGCACTTCATAATACGTAACATGTGCTGCAGATATGCTCTCCTCTGCATGCACAAAAGATCCCAGGCAGGGTCAGTTGGCATCCCGGTAGAAACCAAGCTTGTACGGAGCAGTGGAGGACATGCGTCTCATTACAGCTTTCACAGAGGCTGGAGGCCTTGTTATCTGAAAAGCACGTCCAGGGGGAATGAAAAGAAGACGTTTAATTGCGATCGCTTGACTCCACCGTCAGTGCAACAAAAAAATAATGGATGCCACAAAACGGTATGGAAGACGACATAGCCAGTGTCTCAAGTGATAATGTAAACCACTGTACGCTGGTTGGTCAAGAAAGTGTGCCCACAGTGTCAAATGTCATGTATGCTTCGATGACATAACAATTAGAGCAGGACAACGTACATAAAACAACACAAATCGACATTTCCGCCGGGGCCTCTCTCGACATGAACTAACTTTAACAGTAACAAAGGGGAAAGTACCCTAACCACCGGCGTCCACCAGGGGGTCACTGAGGAACTATAAAGAGGTGATGTTGGAAGAATAAAATCAATTAAAATAAAGGTACGCTCAAAAAGTAGTCAAAAACGTAATAGTGATAATATAATAATAATAGTAGGAATAAAGAAGTAGTAGAAATACAATTGTTAATACTGGTACTGATAAGAGATAGAAAATTTAAAATATATATATTTTAAAAAAAGCATACACAATTTTAAAAATAGTATATTAAAAATAATAATAAAATGAACCAAAATTTAAGAAATATATAATTAAAATAATAGAAGATAGTGAAACTGTTTATATGAAGGTATGTTGAACATTAACGCTTCCTGGGCTAGAACACCTAGACTGTAAATGAAGCGATTTTTCAAAGGGAGTCACCTGATATGATCACCAGAGCAAGATTTAATCCCGGTGACAGATATATCATCAAAAATATAATTTTATTTTATTTCACATTATTATTTTATTCAATCTCATCTCAGTGCCAGTTAAGGATCATTAACAATAGTTATTTCTACCACTCTTGTATTCCTACTTTTTTTTATATATATTACCACTATTATTTTTATTCTATTTCGAGCCTTTATTTATTTTTTTTTTTTTTATTCTTTCCACAAAACTTTTTCCTCACGTTCCCTCTGGTGGCTGGAGTACCCTCCTCTTTGTTACAGTTAGTTCATGTCGAGAAAGGTCCCGGGAGAAACATCGATTTGTGTTGTTTTGTGCATGTTGTTCTGCTTCTCCGTTTCGTTTGGCTTTTTAGTCACAGTTCACTGGTTTAATTTCTTGGTATCTGCTTGACTGCAGTCATCCCTGTTTTGACATAACAATGTAGTCACCTAGCAGCCTCCGAAACTACGTACCCACCAACCTGTTTGCCTGACAAGCTACCAGCTCTCTACCACCTACTTACCTGCCTTTCCACCTACCTGCTACAAGGCTCGCCTGCCTACCTAACTATCAAACAGTGATCAAACTAAAAATAATTTTCGAAGCATCTCTCTCTCTCTCTCTCTCTCTCTCTCTCTCTCTCTCTCTCTCTCTCTCTCTCTCTCTCTCTCTCTCTCTCTCTCTCTCTCTCTCATTAGGGAACATAATAAAACATGTGCGCTCATACATCTTTGCCACACTTCTATCTCGCAAAGATCAGTGCGAGTTCTCACCAGGAAAGAGACTAGGATGAACCCGAACCACGACACCATTCCAGAACCCCACTGTAGTTCGCGGAAACACATGCACTAACATCAAAACATCGCCTATTGCCGGCGGCTGGGGTGTAGATACATTGGCTGCTGTACACCGTTGCCCCCTCCTCCGCGCACACGCGCGTCCACACATCAACACATTAAACGTCTATTTTAAACGTGCTATGCGCGCATTCTTGGCCTGGTTCCCAGTAAGAGAGCACGTTTAAGGGAAAAGGGGGGTAATTTGGACTAGTGGAACTTGTCCAAATGCAGCCTAAGAGTTGTTGAACTTGTGGGAATGACCTGATTAGAAGGGACAAACACGTTGTTAACTCATGTTTCTTCTTAGAGTTCACCGGCTGTAAACTCGGGACAGACAGCTCAGGTTGCTCGTCCATTCCACGACCTTAGTCTTGTTCCGGAACTTGAATTTTGCGTGCACATCTACCTTATATATCTGTATTACTTGTATGCAAACTGTTTGCTCTTCGCCGGTCAGGCAGACAATTACGCGGTGATCCGTGACCTGTGGATTTCCCGTTTGGGGTATTAATAAAGCACCGACTTCAGCTTACACCGGGCTGGTATAACCTTTACGAGTGCCCTAATTATAACCTGTTTAGAGGTTAAAAGGGGTATCTGGAATCTTCTCTCTTTTCCTGCTAGCCAGACTTTGAATTGTTGTTTATCTCACGGTGGCAAGCCTCCCCTCCCACAGGGAACAACCCGATGTATCGATCGATCATTCAATGCCAACCAAATCATCAAACGTTTTTACTTACACGACACAGGTAACGCAGGTGCAGTACACAGACCAACCACCTTTGCTCCAATTATTACTTTAACCCCTTCCGCGTTATAGTGTTGTTGCTCAAATTCTTCCAAATCAAGCACTGACCGGTTAAGGAAACAGAATTTTCAAACAAAACGAATTATATTAACAAACGTCTGAGAAAGATAGGGTTGAACGGTTCTGAGAGGATATAGTTTCACCTGTGATAAAAAAAAAAAAAAAGAAATACGAATATTGCGACCTAAAAGACCAAAAAAGAGTTAAATTGATTTGCCTTTCCCGTAGACAACTTCGTAAATCAGCCCCAACTATGTATTAGCTGCTGTGCGGTTTTTCTATGCAACTTCAATTTCAGTAAGTTTGCCACTGCTTTTTACACGGTACAACGCTTACATCGTTATCAAAATACACGTACAGCGGCCTTTATCAAATCGGCTACTGTTAAAATTTAAGCTGTAACAAGGCTGAAAAGGAAACAAAAACTGACTGCAGTGATGAAGGTAGACACAGCTAGCAAAGTATTTCACACACATCGTATACAGCTCATTAGCAGAAGTGTTCTGTCTGCAGACATATCTGGAACCTAGCCATCAACAGTGCTCAATTCTTTAGTGGCATTAAAGTAACATTTCGAATCTGAGAGGTTCTGCGTGTAAAGGTCTATATCCTGAATCCCCCCCCCCCCCCAAAAAAAACACCCCTTTTCTATTCTTTATTCTAACAACACGTGCAATGGAATCATCTCTCACTGACAATGCCACAACCAGCCTAGGGGTTTGTTGAAGAACTGCGCCTGAACATCAAGAGGTCACGCTCAGGTAGCAGAAATGCCGCGTATTTACGGAAGCCACGGGACAGACATTGGGAAAACAGTAGTTCTACAGTAAAAACAAGAGAGAATCTACGATACTTCTCCGTGTTTACTAATTGCACCCCCCCCCCCCCCGTCTCTCTCTCTCTTTCTCTCTCTCAATATGTAACTGTTTCGCCAAGCTCCAGTCCTTCCCACTCTAATTATTTGTCATTTTCTTCTATTCTCACTATGTTCCCACAATACCCCTCCCCCTTCCAAGGATTCTTTCTCACGCTATGAGACATACTAAGCATATGGTGCTAACTCCATACTGTTTACTGACCAATGAGAATTCGATGATTGATAGGGATCAATATCATGTCGACCGCCTTTACTTTCCAAAACATGTTCTGTTTTCATTTTTGGCAACCTACAGGGAAACCCAAGTCAATGTTCAAATTATTTCGGATTCGAACACACGACCACCATATCGACAACCAAGCGTGTTAACCACTGGGCCATCGCGGCTTCCGTATCCTGTAAAGTCACCGCCGTGTCCAGTGGAATGTTTGACAAGACCCGCCCTCACTTGGCGAGGGGGTAATTTTGTAACAGTTTTGCGGTGCCCCAATAATAACCGTGCTATATGGTTTTGGGTTGAACGGAACTTCCCGGATATGTACCTGTTTGATTCTCATCAAAATGTTGAATTTGAATGTTGAATTAGGAGTCGACATCACAGCACTTGAGACACTCCCATCTTCAGCAGCAAGCGTTATGTTCCAATTATCTTCTTCTTCTTCTTCTTCTTCTTCGCGTTCACCAGCTGTACACTCTGGCGGAAAGTTCTGGTTGCTCGTCCACTACTGAACTGCAGTCCTGCTCCAGAACCTGAGTGTTGCGTGTGCATCCGTTTTACAGATCTCATTCTCTTGAATACATACTGTTGGCTTGTGTTAAAATAATAATAAATATCTGGGTTACAAAGGGTTAGTTAATTATTGTTCGTGGCAGGGAAAAATTATTAACAACTGTGTAGGACTGGTGGGTTACAAATAAAACCTCGAAAACTGTGGATACAAACTAATATAGAAGCTCGTTTAAAATAAATATATAAGACACAGTGGACTAAAATAATAAACATTAGTTTTAGCTAAGAGTGACAGAAAAATGCCATAGCAAATGTAATGTCTAGAAGCTAACATCAGTAAACAGGACAGTAAATGCACTGTTTATCTGTTAAAATTAATATGTATGGCTGAACAGACAAGGCTCAAGCAAGGTCGTCTTAAATATAACTGAAATATAGAGTAACTGAAGACGGCCCTGCCTCAAGCAAGCAAACATATAATGTGCCCTACCGATAAAGGTGAAGGGAGCTAATCAGGCAGTCAAGAGCAACTGGTGACACAAACACTTAAAATGATCATGACGGTTACGAATGTACAGTTTAAGGTAGAACAACATAATAAATGCCGTGGTGTAGTGGCTAGACACTGGTCTCAAGTCCGAAAGTAGTGGATTCAAATCCGCATCGAGCATGAGTTTTTTTTATGACCCCAGGTTGACCCAGACTAAAATAGGTTTTAGATAAAATCCTAGGAAATAGAGACGGCCGGTGTGCTGCTGACCGCATCAACCACCGCGTGCCGGTTGGTCTTTAAAATATACATCTAGCACTATATGCCCAATGGCATGCAAATGGGTTTAAAATTAATCAACGAGACGCGGTTAAGTAACATACGAGACGGGGTTAACTAACATACGAGACGGGGTTAAGTAACATACGAGACGGGGTTAAGTAACATACGAGACGGGGTTAAGTAACATACGAGCCGGGGTTAAGTAACACACGAGACGGGGTTAAGTAACATACGAGACGGGGTTAAGTAACATACGAGACGGGGTTAAGTAACATACGAGACGCGGTTAAGTAACATACCACGTGTCCAGGATCCCAGTTCAACAGTATATCGCGGTCAGAGTGAAGAAACGTAACAGATCTCTAAGACAAGCAACAGTTAATTTAACACCTACCCTGGCTTACAGAAACTCGGCGACGTGGACCGTTGCCTCAGACCTATCCTCAGATAGGCATTACACCGATGGTATGGTAAGAAAACAAGAAACCTCACACACACGCGCCAAAGAATATTATTGAAACCGTGCACGTGTATACACAAGCTCTTATAATAGCCGCTCGTACAAGCATTCCAAGAGGACACGGCGAGAAGGGGAAAAAAACTGACAGGGCCCGGCGAGTCGTCGCAGATTTACTATACTGATAAAACCGTTTCTGCCATGTCAGGACGGTGTCTTGAGATTCTCGAGGGAGGAAAGCAGAAAAGTGCTTGTTGGGCTGTACGCTTTCTTGTATATACAGGCCTCGGCAGCGGATTTCAGTAACATTTTGCAGTCTATGTTTCTTTCAGTACCAGGAGATCATGAGAGATCTTCCTTCTTTTGTCGTCTCACGGATACCAAGCTGTAGCCCACTGTCGTGGGTTTCTGTATTTGTCTTGCGCTTTTCAGGTAGCTAGGGTAATAGATTTGTTCATCCTTTTGCAGGTTTCAGCTACACAATTTATCCACCTCTTTCTCGGTCTCCCCCTCGCCTTCCTCTCAGATATCCTGTTATAAAAAGTCGCACATGCAGTTTAGTCTAGCTGCATTTTCACTAGATAGTATTCATGACCCCATCCCTTCTTACCCCATCCCTTCTTGTGTTGTCAGTAACCTTACAGAGTCATCGCATTTTACATGTAGTTATTTTCTGTTATGGTGCCTTTTTCACTGTCCATGTTTGGCACTGATAGCATAAAGCAGGAATAAAGATGCTATTAATCATTTGCTGTTCAACTGGTAGGGAGACATTTGGGTTCTAAGCAGTGGGGCTAACTAGCAGACAGCGTTTGCCTTATGTACTCTGGTTTCTTGGTTTCTATCTCTCTTTGGAGTCTGCCATCCTCTGTAAATATGCTTCCGATTTATCTAAACGAGAGATGAGGAGGATTTTTTAGTGGGGTAGCGATCTCAGGCATGGATAGTCTGATATACTCACTCACCCAGAAAAGAAAATCTGCAAAATAAAAATATCGCCCTCTGCAAAACAAAAGATATTTCCAGCATTAAAGATATATATAAAATGTCCATATCATTGACCTGCCCTGCATTATACATGTTTCTTGTGCGTGGATTTCTTGAGAAATTGAACCAATTTCAAGAACTTTTGAAGGGTAAAATACTATTTGTTACAAACGTCTAAAACAGCAAGAGCTGTTGCAAATGCTACTAAAGTTATTTTTAGTGTTGGCAACAGGCAGCAGGGCAATTTGGGAACATATCTCTAATCATTTACTGTTAATATAAATGGGACTATGGGACTAACGGTTCTAATCACATACAACTATCAGCAACAACAAAATGAGTCTAATGGGAGATTAAAGAACAAGCTGAATAAGAAGAAGAAGAAGAAGAAGAAGAAGAAGAAGAAAAAAAGAAGAAGAAAAAGAAGAAGAAGAAGAAGAAAGAGGAAGGGGATAAATTAGAAGCAGCGGATAGCTGTAATAAATTTGATATGCTCTGTGAAAATATTCATTTTGATAGCTGAAAATAGGAACGGCCGGCTTCAAGATACAAGATGGCTGCTTATTTAAGACCATGATATAATCTCTGTCACTCTTTCTCTCTCGTCTTTCTTTGTCTAGCATCTTTATCTCTAGCTTTATCTGTTTATCTAACCCACTCTACTCGATCCATCTACCTATCTATGCTATCCTTCTATCTTTTTATATATCTTTCCATCCATCTATCTATTTCCATCCGGACACCCCCACCCTATTCAGTGAAATAGACTAACAGAGAAGTAGGTTGGTGAACTAAAGGCAGAATGTAGAGAAAAAAAACACAAGGTGCGTTAGCAACATGGAAGCTGACTTATCATGTCATTACAATCTCATATGAATGTTCCATGATTCACCGTGTTACAGAGGAAGCACTGCTATTTAACGTTATCATGTAGTTAACTTGAGACAAAGTAATACCACTAAGTTTGCTGCGTGTACGATATGTGGGTAAAGATAAGAAAGAGTGACAGACTGTACAGGGACGGTCTGAACAGGAAAATACAGACAGGAAAAACAACAGAGAGGGGAGGGACAATAGAAAAAGAGATATAAGAAAAGGCAGAAGGACAGAGACAGAAAGGAGACAGAGAGAGAAAGAGACAGAGACAAATATAGGTACACACAGAGAGAAAGACAGAGAGAAGTGAGGGAGATAAAGACATGTGAGGGACAGACAGAAAACAGACACAGAGATGAGATGTAGACAGAGAGACGTGCAGACGTGTGTGTGAAGATAACCACACATGGCTTATCACCCGCTGCATGCACAATTCTGCAAATAAAAAGGTGGATAGCTTAGTAAAGGAAAGGACCCTTTTCCACGCCTTTATGTGCACTTGGCATACAGTGGTAGACCTATATTTTATAGACCATTTAGCATTCTGTGAGTGATGTGGTCAGCATCCACTGGCCGCCTTTACTTCTTAACCTGGTACCCATTTGAGCCTGAGTCGACTCAGGCGGAGCCAAGGATATTTTTTTAAGATAGTCGGCTCCGTTCGGACCTGAACCCAACACCTTTGGATCCGCAGGCGAGCATCTAGCCGCTACACCACAGAGGCTCCCAAAACTCCTGCACCATCCAGATTTGAACCCATATCCTTCGGATACGGAGATGAGCGTCTAGCCGCTGCATCACGATGGCTCCCTAATTAGGTACCTCACTGTATGACAGAGAAAATCTGTTGTCATAATGCATTCTGTTTAGAGACGTATGTGACTATGTATCATAACAAATTCATACAACCCACGTCGTTATCAAGTGGGATAAGTATTCACATTCATACATCAACAGCTTCTCCCATCTAAAGTTCTTACACAATCTAAAGACTGAATACAGGGAAGTCAAATTGTCATTTATCATGTGATCCACTCGCTGAACAACAACAGCCTTGAAAAAGTCAACAGTTTCACTTATCTAGGGAGCAAGATGTCATCTACAGGAGATACCGCACCAGAAATACCATTTAGAATAGCACTGGCATCTAGTGCCTTCAATAAACTGTCCAACATCTGGAAATCAAAGACACTTAGCTAACACACAAAACTCAAGATCTTTAATTCTTGTGTGATTCCAGTACTAACCTATGGATGTGAGAGCTGGAAATCAACGAAAACTCTAGACACAAAATTAGACAGTTTTGAAAATAAATGCCTTAGAAGAATACTAAATTTCAAATGGTCAGATTTCTGAACCAATACACAAATAAGGCAAGAATCCAGGCAAGAGTATGTGTCTAATTTTATACGAAAACGCCGCTGGAACTATGTCGGCCACGCCCTTAGAATGGATAAATCAAGACTTCCTTACCAAGCCCTCATTTGGACACCACAGGGGAAAAGATCACGTGGAAGACCAAGGGAAACCCTAAGTAGAACTATCATCAGGGAAGGCTCGCTCATGGGCCACTCAAACATCCAAGACCTACAACAGATTGCAACGAACCGCCATGCATGGAGAGTCATGACCTCTGCCCTATGTGCCGCACTCGACACAAGAGGAAAGACTAACTAACTAACTAATGTGAGCCACTGGGAACGCTAATCCTGCAACAAATACCACGATTTTATGACATCAGAGAATCTTGTAGTATTCCAGCATTGGTATCTTTACCCAGTCTATCAAGCGGGTATCTAGTTTTCAAGTCACAAATGAACAAAAAATCCAATCATCTAGCAGCTGTTTAGACTAGGTACTGTGTGATATATACTGTTTAAAGAAAAAACGTTGCTTACAGGGAAGAATGTACAATGTACAGAGAAAACTACGATGAAGACTGTACTGCACAGGAATTACTGCCATGTACAGCGAATACTGCACTGTGTAGACATTACTGAACTGTACAGGAAATATACTACATTGTACATTGAAGAATGTGCATTATACTATAAAGATTGTTTACACTACAAAAACAGTACGCCCTGTAAAGAATACACAGCTAACTATACTTTGGATATGGCGCAATATTTTACCAGCCCAAATTGCTAAATTTCTCTCTATCACTCTTATTTTCTCACACACTCTCTATCTCTCTCTCTCGTTCTCTCACACACAGGGGTGTGGGCAAGCTGACAAGGAGACATGCAATAAGTAAAACAGGCAAGCAAAGAAAGGAAAACAAAGAAGATCACAAAGACGGAAAGAAAATTGACAGGGTCAGGTTTTGTGTAGCAAAAAGGCAGACTCACAATCCACGGCACCAAACCGCCCGTCCCCTTTCTGGAGAATGGAATTTCTAGCCAAGCTCACTCCAAAACGCTTCTCGCTTTTAAAGAATTTGCATTTGAAACAATATTAGACATGTAATGCCCAGAGAAGAGGGGTAGGTGAGTGAGTGAGAGAGAGAGAGAGAGAGAGAGAGAGAGAGAGAGAGAGAGAGAGAGAGAGAGAGAGAGAGAGAGAGAGAGAGAGAGAGAGAGCGAGAAGACATTCTCATTTAGCTGACCAACCTATAAATCTGATGAAGGTCATCATCATCAGCCTTTTATTTCGTGAGTGCTATAGCCGGCCTGGTAAAACTACAATCGCTGTCTACAGAAATTTCAATGAAACCCGGTAAGCCGGAATTATTAAACACCCTCAGTAACAAACGTCGATGAGTTTTCTAACGAAACCCTTATCTAACAAGGCAGACGTGAATAAGAGGCGGGCTTTACATTCCCGAATCGGAAAGTGACTCACAGGAAACTATCATAACAGAAACGAAGTGTCCCCATTCTCGTTTCAGTACGGCCTTTATTCTGCACTATTCGACTATTAATTACCAAAAGCCACGCTTTCACTTGAAGTAATCTACAAAACAGAGGCGCGGAACCTGAAAGTTGGGGCTTAGGTCTCTACAGCTCCACCCCCCCCCCCCCGTGGAAAATTATAAGGCAACAAAACGCCCCCACACTGAACCATGTAAAGCACCTCTCTTTATGTATTTATAAAATCTATTTATTTAATTTAAATACAAGTTTACATATATTTGCCATCTGGCAAATTAACACTGTTAACTTGAGTCAGACTTGGGCCCTGTCAGCCAGCTCCCCCCCCCCCCCTTTTCCCCCATAATATTTTCTTTGTTTCGACGGCAGATGGTAAAAAAAACAAACAATGTATCTTTAATTCCTCTTAGCCTCCATTGCAAGCCATGGTACTAGCCAAGCGTACTGTATCAAACAGCTACATGAAAGATTATTATAACATTTATATACGGTGGTTAAAAACATTGTAAAGGACTTTGCCTCAATCCACACAGTGGTGTAGGATTGGGGAAAGGGGGGGGGGGGCGCTCAGGATGTCATTACCGAAGGGGTGACAAATGAAAAAAAAATTATGTTTACTCATTTGTGTTTGATGGGATAAAATAAAGAGATGGGGGGGGGGGGGGTGGTGGGGTTTATTTCCATACCATCTAAGTTGTAACAAAGGAAAGGACTTGGTCTCTCCTCCCTTTCCCCCACAAGAACATAGGTGCTTCAGGTACACAGTGCTAAATCAATATTGTTTTACAAAACAAACGGCATTTGATGGGTCAGGCCTTCAACACCCCGTCTGCCTTTACTTTCCATGGGGTTTCCTGGTACCCATGTTAAGGAGGATCAACCTGTGAGCTTGTGTGTCATTTATAAAAATCCGCCTCAACGTGGTTACGAACCCAAGTCTTACGAGCAGCAGAAAGAATGTTCAGTTTAAATTAACTTAGAACACGAACTTAGTCATAGACTGAGGAAACCCTGCGCACTCCCGCACCCATTTTTTTCAACGCCACGTTTTTCTACAGCTAGCACGACTTGTAGACTATATTTAAAACAGCCTGATTTTCCGTGGTGGATTTTATAACCGAAAAATTTAACTTCGATTGATTAAATGTCTCATCAGTCACATACTTATAAACATAGTAGGCTTTCACCCCAAGTTCAAACTAATCACACCATGCCATCCCCCTCTCCCGCGAACCCCTTCCTCATTCCTAGGCGGGGTGTCAAACAGTTTAACACCAACCCTGACATACCCTGGAAATCTTGGGATGAGCCGAACTTCATTCCATATATGGCAAGGCACGCAGTTCCCGGGGGGATTGCAGGATGAAAAAAAAAATAAAAACGCCAGTTAGTCCGGCTGAGAGAGAAACCCGAGTGAGTGAGTCACCGTTTTCGAGAGGGATATTCCGTTGTCTCTAGACTGCCGACGGCTGGTGGGAGAGCGCGAGGATTTCTGGCGGCGATGAGTGAGTAAAGCTTCACTGGAACCGCCAAGTCGGTGCTGCGGGCGAGTTAGTGAAAGAAAACCGATATAATTACTGCGCTGATAGTTACTGGACCCAAAGGTGAGTAATACGAGGGGAAATAGTGAAATGAACCATGCGCGCAGTGACAAGCAACAATGAGCGAGTAAAATAAGACCAGTTCTGACAAAGCTGGGAAAGAAATGGTTAAGTTTAATGAGTGAGAAATGTTGAATAAGTACAAAGGTAAGATATAGGATTGGCAAGAAGGCAGACATGAAACATTTAACTAGCTGTTGGGGAATTAGTTTATATTTGTGGAGATATGAGTCAGTCTGCTGAAGAAAGGGGAGAGGGGTGTGTGTGTGTGTGTGTAAGAGTGAGTGTGTGTGGGTGTGACAGACACGGGGAGAGAGAGAGAGAGAGAGAGAAAATGATTAGACAGGAAAGAGACCTGCCAATTTACTAAATGTGAGTATCTAAATGAAAGAATGAAACACGGTCTTAGCGGTACATACAATTGAGCAAACCAACAAATAAAGAAGCGCTTATCTCGAAAGAAAGAAAGAAGCCCAAGAGAAAGAAATATCAGACACTCAGAGAGGAAGGGTACGTTAGGTGGGGCTGGGGTGAGATGGGAACTACTGCAAAACTGCAAACTTTTGAAACTGATAGCGAGTTTTACTAGAGAGACAGCTGCCTGAAAACTCTACAAATGATGGATGTGTCGCGAGTGTGCGTATGAGTGTAAGTGCCAGACTCGGTAAACTACAGTCGGGATGTGTAGTGGATAAAGAGACGGAGAGAGAGAGAGAGAGGGGGGGGGGGGAGGCGATCTTGTTGGTGAAACTCACGAAAAGCCCCGTGAGGGTCGGCGAGGCGTTAGAGGTACGTTGTGTGCAGACTACATTTAAAAGGTAGAAGTTCGGGTTTCCGCAGGAGGCTGTCTCAAGGTCAGCCACATAAACATTCTCTAAATTCCAACCCAAATATTCAACCAGCTTGTTTGATTTGCTTTAAACAACGGATCAACATCATGGCACAAGGGTGGTAACCAATAAGTGCTCGGTTCTACTTCTAACTCAAGCCTGAGTCCGAAGTATTCCCAGCCCAGTGCACAAACTCCGTAGCATCAGCGAGGATTATGAAAATACTTTGGGTAGATTTTTAACTCAAAATGTTGCCCGGGCAGCGCCGTTAGGCTACTCTTTTCGATTTCAAACTGCCAAGGGATATTTTAGGTGCTAAACAATACACAAGGGTGTCCGATCTTACTACCCAAAGACCATGTGAAATGACTAGAAGTCCACGTGAAAAATCACAGCCTTAACATCAAACTGGGAGGACTTGAGACGGTTAGAATACAGAACAATACGTCTGCTTAAATATCCTATTACCTCCAGATACGGAATTCACTGGGGAGTTGGGTTGGATAATTCAATTACTCGCCAGCGATGCTCGGAAAGAGGAGTGTCCCCTCCCAGATTGTGACTTACATGTACCCGTCACACGGGCCACCCAAACTGCAAGAAGGCTGTACAGATGGGACAGGCAGAAACATAGGTAAGGGCTGGCTGCGATAAAAAAGCAATATCAATATTGAGGGAAAATGTGACTAGAAAATCAAAACCTAAACACAATTACCCAGGTTTTTATATATATAAACAAAAAGTGCTAGTACTCACCAAAAAGTGTTTAAAGGGTAGAGGAGCTTATCAAAAAGTGTTTAAAAGGGTAGGGTGGCTCATAAAAAGTGTTTAATAGGGTAGGGTAGCTCATAAAAAGTGTTTAAAAGAGTAGGGTAGCTCATGAAAAGTGTTTAAAAGGGTAGGGTAGCTCATAAAAAGTGTTCAAGAGGGTACGTAAGCTCACCACAAAGTATCACATTTTAAAACTCACATGATTTTCTGATGCATGCTGTGAATTTGTACTAACAATCAGCAAACAAGAAGACAAAGATTACAGTGTGAGGTGTTGCTGACAGACAGTTGACCATTTTACCTATCTGGGATGCACAGTCAAAATCAAACTATCGTTAGAACAAGAATTAGCATCAGGATAGGTAAGACAGCAACAACAATGAGCAGACTAACAACAACAAAAAAGTTTGGCAGAACAGAATGAGCATGAGTAAAACATAATACTCTTGTCTATCAGGCTTATGTTCTCTGCACTCTGCTTTATGACAGTGTACATCAACTACATGAAATCTATGGTTAACAGAACATCAACTGTATGAAATCTATGGTTGACAGCACACCAATTATAGGAAAGCTATGACGAATAGTGGAACCCATAAGTATGAAATTTCTACTGTAACATCTTTACAAGTTCTTTGAAATCTATAGTATGTACATCTGCTTTAAGAAATGTTATTTACAACCCCTGGTAATCGTGAATCCTGTCTCCGAAGCTGAAATATTTTGGTTATATCAAGCGCCACGACGGATTGGAAAAAATTATAGCAGAAGGCATGGTACCAAGAAGGAGGGGCAGGGGCCGACCGACACAAAGATAGGCCCAGGATATTAGTGACTCATTCAGTATGAAAGTACATGAGGCAGGGGAGCTGGTAAGAGACTGAGTTTCTTTCGGGCAGACCGTCATAAGAGCGACATTCTGCAAAGGACCTGTTACATGATGATAATGATGGTAATCATGAGTTCACCAGCAAGACTGCCATCAGACAGGGCACCACAGGGAGCAATGGTATACAGATACAATGGTAAAAGAGCCAGAGGTCGACCATGCAGAAGTTGGACCACAGAAATATCAGAGACACTGAAAAGTACTTTATACGACAGGCTGCGTGGATTTTTATCGTGGTATGGGACATCGCAGGTCGACCCAGCCTAAAATGGGTACCAGGATGGGCTGTCCTGGGAAAGTAAAGACAGCCGGCGTAATGCTGACCACATTACCCACAGAGTGCAGATGGTCTGTAAAAATATGGGACACTCTGCCCATATACCCGATGCGCCGAAAGGCGTGAAAAGGGAACTTTACTTTTTTTTTTTTAAACAGAAGGGCCCGTTCCGGAGATCTTTTCCTGTCCTGACAACATGAGGCATCCCAGGAGTCAAAAAAAAGAAGAAGAAAACTAGCACACTTGAGAAAAGTCTTCCACAATCAGAGCATGGGATGTCAGGACCATTGTTTCCCTAGCATATTTTTCACAGGCTTCATCTCACAAGCTCAGATACAGTGTTTTCAACAGTTCAGGCAACTGCTGTTATGAATTATGACCTCAGTCTAAACACAGTTTTTAAATTATGTATCTCATGATCAGAAACAATGTATATGCATTAGAATACAAAATAATCAACTATACGAATTAATATATGGTATAATTAAAACTTTTCCTCTGCCATTACCATAGATTTTGGGCTGGATAGCTAGTGCTGTCACTGTGGGTTGGGAGTTTATTTCCACCTCCGACAAAACAAAATCTCTGGCAATAGCAAGGAACTCAACCTAGGTTTCCCATCTGAAAACATAGCATTCTTACTGATTGGCCAGCTGCTTCTTCCCTCAAAAACCTAATATGAGATTATACACTAATGGCACTATCTGCTACGGGCCTCGTCGTCATCTTGTGCCCTGCCAGGCAGTGTAGGCTCTCATGTCTGTCTACCGATCTTGATACTTAGTGTTCTGAATCAATTCCACTGATGTTATTCAGCCATGCGATTGCTTAAGACTGCCAAGCTTTGTTTCTCTTGGTCTGCCTCTGCCACCACTGATTTCTCTAGTCATTCCAATGTTCTCCAATGCCTCTGATTTCATCACATGACCGAAGAACACAGATTGTCTCTTTCTTATAGTTGTATATAGTTTTCTACTTTCATCAGCCATGTCATTTCCAGGCAGATATTGTGGGTTAGTTACTATGGCTGTCCACAGTATCCACAGCTTGTCTCAGAAACCACATCTCCATGTTATTCTTAATTTGTTCATTCACACTGCAAGATTCATAGCCATAAAGCAGCACTGGTTCAACAGAACTTTTAGTACTATTTCTTATGTTTAATGAGAGTGACTTGCTGCATAATGTATCTGCTATAGAACTGAATTTACTTATCTTTTTATGTGGAGGCTTGCACTGTATTACATGAACATACAAAAACTAGAGGAGCTTCCCGTGGGGACTCCAGGGTTACCATTTTAGGTGGGGGGTGGAGAGAACAGACACACTGCCGCCTAACAAGTATGTTGTACAACATGACTAATTAAGGACGTTTCCGTAAAATTCAGAGTGCATCTGCCTGAGCGGCAAGGAAACAACAGTCTGCACTTCAAAAGAAAAAAAAAGCGAGATCTGTGAAATGGATCTGCATGCAACACTCATGTTCTGTAACAATATTTTTAAGTCCTGAAGGGGATGAACAATTAGAGTTTTCCGCTGGAGTCTGCTCACTTGAAAAGAATGCTTTCTGATGTTATACCATACAAGGCATATACGAAAGGAAGAGAAGGACACAAAGCAAGAGGTAGACCAAGAACATTTGAAGATAACATCAGAGAAACTCTACCATGTGTCTAGTGTTGAAGCAGCCAGAAGAGCACGAAGCAGGACCTTATATTTCCATCGGCATTCGAAGAAGTAAAAGAGGACATAAAGAAGAAAAATAAGAAGATGATGAAGAAGAAACTAAAAGAGGACATAAAGAAGAAAAACAAGAAGATGATGAAGAAGAAACTAAAGGAGCAGCTGGCTGAGTGGCTAAAAATGCTGGACTTTTATTCAGGAGACTCAGGTCAGAATTCTTTGGCAAGGTGTTATATTTCTTTATGTCAGGGGCAAAAACCTACACAGTGACTACACTAACCTAGCGACCCCTAATGCTCAGATTCAAGATCTCTGTGCTACACCACAGTATTAAAGTGGTTCAAAAAAAAGATATTAAAGACTTATTTATTTTTTTAAACTGATGTTTGTGATTTATAAAAGGTTAACATACAGTTATAGCCCAGTCTCTTTTACAGCTTTAGAGGTATGTGTGCTAACAGGATTTTGGATAACCAGGTAATGGAATTATGAGAGACAATGACCAGGCCCTTCCTTTGTGACACTGATTCCAAAGAAATTAAAATCTTGGACAATATTAGATACACTAAGATCCACCCAACCTTTTGATGAATCTAGGATCCATACTGCCCTTAAGAAATCTCGAAAATCGACCAACATCTAGAGATCCTGGACTCACCAACTCTCTTAGGATTCATCCATCCCTACAAAATAGAAGACATTTCATGAGAAGGACAGGTGTGAAGTTGTAAAGAAATGAGCAGATCACGCCATCTGATACATTATACAACATAAAACAAGTGCTTTACTAATCAATATGTGATGCATTTTACTACTGTCTTTCAGAAACATTTAAGCATAACTTTAATCAACTGTTAAATTAGTTCTATCATATGTTTGCAAGCATAAAACTAAAACAGCTGCTGGCTTTCCAACAATAGCAGCCAGACAACTTGCTATAACTTTTCTCATCAATCTAATGAAATGTGTAATTAAGGCTGCATCTACTTTCTGTACAAACTGTTGTGTGGTATGTCACGAGGCAACTAAGCTTGGAGATATCAGAAGACACAATCTTAAAAAATTACTTTATGAATCTTCAAACTTTCTAACTGTAATTGTAGAATCTGACTTCATTACATACAATTAGAGCAAAACAATTACTTACTTTTATTTTACTGTTAATATACAAAGGTAGAGTATGATTTATGTTAAAAGACCAATTATGCAAGAGAAAAAAATAAAAACTAAACGAATCTATATTTTAAATTCAAAATTAAAAAAAAAAATTATATGTTTATTCGTGTTTTTTCAACTGTCACAATTTAAAAAAAAAACTACTATGAGTTGCAATTACTATGAAATGTTATGTGCAAAGTCAGGCGAATGTATAATAGTAATATAGTAAATTTAGTAACTGTCCAATAAGTAACTAATAATATTACAACCTGTTTGCAAACTGCATTTGAAAAGTTAAACATACAGGCACAGAGGAATAAGATAAACTTTTAGTCTAGAACTTCGCGGTGCATGGATCTTAAGCCTCTCTTGGCTTGAAAACAAGGCCGTAGTTCATGGAAGTTACAACTCCAGCCGGTACACACTTCGACTGCGGCGCTTAGTTGAACGAACACTGCACAAATTTTCCTCAGCCTAACACCAAAACTTTGTTAAATTATTATGTTCCATACACTCAGTATGAAAAAGAACTGCAAACTTCCACTTACCTTTAAAAATGCAATTCTCAAACAAAGAAACCTCTTGGTAGTTTTGGCAAGATCGATGTGAGCAAGCCAGCTAGACTAGAAAAGCCAGTGGAACAGTCAATGGGTGATTCACGTCTGCCATCCCAGAGATTGGGGCGCTCCACTTCCGGGGCTGCCGGACGGGCAGGTCGTTGCTGGCTCCGCCTCCATGGAGTTCTGTCTGCTATGAACGTGGAATGTGCGTTTGTGTGTGTGTCTGTGTGGTGCTGGACAGTCTGCGGTGGTCAGTGTTCCCTTTCAGAATTGCTGTCCCTAGGATTAATACTGCATGGATGAGAATCATACAGGAGCTAATTCCAGAAACTCAGTTAATCCGTATAAGACAATTATATTGGGGAACCCTACCGCCTAACACATAAGCGCCGGAACCAGGGGGAGGCTCAGATCCCTTGACCCCTTCCATCCTTCCACACCCCCCCCCCCCCAACTATTGTCAAATTGTTTAAGGGACCCCCAGAATGTGCTTACACCCAGACACAATAATTACATGTGAAAAGGGCGTTCGGCCTTCAATTTTTTTATTTTTATTTTTATTTTCGGTTCGATAATGTGTGGACGGACATTCAAGGACCTTACCCCCCCCCCCTTACTTTTCAAGGAAGGGGGCCTAGAAAATATGTAAGGTGGTGGGGAGGGTATAATTGGGGTAGACAGACCCTCGCTTCCATGTGCGCCCCCCCCCCCTCCCCCCCCCGCCGAAAAAGCCTGCCATGTTGTTTTAATTTATGGGGAGTGGACGGTGTGAGCTCCCACCCAAATACTGTTGCCTAGGTGATAAGGAGGTCGAGGTTGTGTAAGGCGTGAGTGGGGTTGTGACGGTGAATGATTTCTTTGTGGCGGCGCTCCTGCCCCTACTTTAAGGAATTAACCTGCAACAGTTCAGTGTGGGGTGGAATGTTAATAAGAGCTGGTCAGTCTGGAGAACGCGAAGAGACTTACATCCTCGTTCTTTTTAGGACGTAATTTTTTGTTATTTGAGGCCCCACTCTGGCTTTTGCCAGGGGCCGCAATATAGGCAGGCCATAAATATGGCCAAATGTCTGAACGCGGTTTCTGGGACCTCTCCACGATGATCCTCATCCACATGGTGGCACTTTGTGTCATCGGGTGTTTATCGCTTGTGTGACGTTCTGGTGGGGTAGAAAGTCAGTCAGTCAGTCAGAGAACGCGAAAAATCGTCTATATACCACACACACTTAAAGTTGCAGAAGATTGCCTTGCAACCAAATATATAATAAATAGACAACGTATTGTTGGGCATAGAAGTAGAAAAAAAGATAAGTAAAGTACATTTTACCACGCCTATAGGCGTATTGGGCATATAGGGCTAGAATAATATTTTATAGACCAATCGGTACTGGATGGGTGATGGGCCTCCTTGACTTCCCATGCCTTTACCTGGTACCCATTAAAGGATAGGTCGTCGTTTTTGAAAAAAAAAGTTATGGAACTGTCAAGACTTGAACCTAAGACATTCGGACAGCAGACGATAGTTCAGTCGCTACACTAGGGTGGATCTCATAGTCCCCCCCCCCCCCCCCACCATTTCACAAATGTTCAATACATTTGAACAAGATTTAGGGATTTTTCTTCTGTTGGAATTACATCCAGCTGGTGGTTCTTTATGTCACTGGATGTCAATCTGTCAAGCTGCAACCCAGAATGGGGGGAAAAGGGGTGGGGGGTAAAAGATAACACGGAGGATGAAGAAGGAGCATACAAGTTGTGCTTCTGGTAAATATGAATTTTTCGCTAAGACTGGCCTCGTTTTATGACATTTCTCGACCACTTTACCAACTATATGTAGTACAGTGGTATTCCGACTTACGAACTTTTTTTTCCACATCCCTTCTTGACTTCTATATTTAAGTAAAGTTAGTTGCGTATCCTTTACAGGACGTTGTAGAAGCAACCCCAGAATGTATTGGCTGTTGTGGTTTTTCTAGGCAACTTTTACGTTTAGTAGTTTGCCATTGCTCCTAAACGGTCAGCTCTTGGTACCACTGTCAAAACAAGCGCAAGACAAATTGTCCGCAGCAGGGATCAAGCCCGGCACCTTGGTATTACTAAGCGCGCTCGCAACGCCTAAGCCACACACCTCTATATACGAACCTAGATTCAAGAGACGAACCCTTATCAACAGAAGAAGAGAATGATCAAATCAATCAGAATGCCACCGAAACTGGCACAAGATGATTACCATATTATGGACAGACCAGAGCAAGTTATTATCCTTCGCCTTAGAACAGGGCACAATAGACTTCGCTCCCACATGTACAACAAATTTAAGATTGGCCAATCGGCCATGTGTACTTGTGGACTGGCACCTGAAACAACAGATCACATCCTTCAAGACTGTCCCATATTCAACGCTTTCAGGCAAAACATTTGGCCAAAAGAGACACTTGTGGAAGTCAAACTTTACGGGCCGCTTAGTGAATTACAAAAGACAGTGAAATTCATACAAGAGACGGCTTTGCAGATATAGACAATTTATTTCATGCGAACGAAAGAAGAAGAAGAAGAGACGAACCGAGATGTACTCCCCATTTTGCTTGTTTGTTGTTACTGCGTCGCATTTATCCTAATTTGACACAACGAATGGTGTGTTCAAGGTATGCTGCACGTACTGTGTTCGATGAACTGCAATGGGAGGACCTGGAAGAGAAACTGGCATTGTAGATTCTGGTGCTGTTGCCTTGACCACAAGTAGTCTGTCTGTGGAGGTCATTACACCAAAGCAATAACATGAAGACACAGACCTTTACCGGTGAATACTTTCTCAGTGACTCAGTGAGTATGCTCAGGAAGATAGAGAAGCTGGATCTAAAGACAGTGGCTGAAGTCTCTAAAGCGGTCGTGGCTGTCACATATCAGTTTCATATTTGTGCTAGGATACGCAGACGTGCAAGGAAATGAGCAATCTGATCGACTTGCAGGTAAAGCAACTGTGGAGGGCGGACAAGCCATGGGTCATGCTGATATTCTGAACGCTCTACGAGAAATAAGACGTTTGCGAGAACCAAGTGATGAACGTGAATCTGCGACCATGATCAGACTAGAAAAATATGTTAAAAAGGGGTGTGGCCATACAAGAGCCCTAAGCAGGAAGCCAAAGAAGAATAAGAAACCAACAAATAATTGGTATCTGAGCCGTTACACGCTGCAGGATTTACTAAAGAGGGGATCCAAGCATCGATGTGCAATGAGGGTAATCTGTAGACTAACAGTTGTCTCTCTGGGCAAAACCTAACACTTGGAAGTTGATTAAGCAGACATAGAGGCGGCAGAGGAACATAACATTGAGCTGACCAGTGAAGAGCTACAAGAGTTCAGAAGCGAACGAGAAGAGCTACACGAGTTCAGAACCGAACGAGAAGAGCTACACGAGTTCAGATCTGAACGAGAAGAGATACACGAGTTCAGATCTGAACGAGAAAAGCTACAAGAGTTCAGAACCGAACGAGAAAAGCTACACGAGCAGTAAAAGACAAAGGATGTAGAGGAAGCGGAAATATGTCTTTTTTCTTCTACTTTTTTTTTTTTTTGCTTCAGCATTCCGAGCCCATTGCTGCAAATATCTATCACCCGCCTTCCCTCATCTTTCTGGTTGACCTTCTCTTTCCAGTTGGTGATACCAAGTGTGTGCAGGTATCTATGGACATTATTCTTGGTCTGCCTGGTGGTCTACGACTATTTATCTCCCTTGGTATACAGTTTTTACCTCTCTGTCCTCTGACATTATCTCAATATGCCGTAGCCATTTCATCCTGTTAGCCCTCATGATGGAGGGCAATCCTAACCAACGAACCCCCCCCCCTCCCCCTCCCCCCCCCCCAAAAAAATATCTGGTAGTACTGGGGCATAGTAGATTACTTAGTGAATAAATGGAATTCAAATCAAGATGTGGCTTCAAGAGCCCGTGACACAAAGTGCCACCATGCGGATGAGGATCACCGTGGAGAGGTCCCAGAAACCGCATTCAGACAATTGGCCATATTTATGGCCTGCCTATATTGCGGCCCCGTGGCAAAAGCCAGAGCGGGGCTTCAAAAAACAAAAAATTACGTCCTAAGAAGGACGTAAGGAATTGCGAAAAGCAACTTTTTAATTAGATTCTTTAGTTGTGGGGCCACTGTCTATATTTTCTGTGCCCCGTCTTTACTTTGGTTTGGAGATTTATATTTTGTTTTAAGTTTATTCAACGGATCAACATCAAGGCACACGGGTGTAACCACTAAGTGCTCCGTTCTTACTTTTAACTCAAGCCTGAGTCTGAAGAGCCTCATCGCAGTGCACGAACTCTATTCACACCGGAAAGGATCCTGAAATATTTTGGGTAGATTTTTAACTCCAATTTTGGCCGAGCAGCGCCGTTAGACTACTCTTCTTGATTTTTAATTGCCAAATCGTTTTTTACGTGCTCATTAATACACATGGGCGTCCAATGTTACCACCCAGAGATCAGGGGAAATAACCCGAAGTCCACGTGAAAAATCCCAGCACTCACCGATGCTTGAACCCGGGACCTCTAGCACTCGAGGCGGACACCATGCCTCGAGACCACGCATCCCCCTTGGCAGGGGCAGAGAAAGGGAGAACACTAACTGACTTACAAGGGAAACTATTGTCACTAAACAAGTTGTTCGTTCTGTACCACAGATTGTCTCCCATACAATCATCATCAGTCAGCATATCCTTTACAGAACGTCGCTCTCTTCACGGCACGCCTTAAAGTATCCCTCTCCCTAGCCAGCTCTTCAGCCCCATGTGCTTTTAATGTCAATGCATCTTAAATGTCCTGTATCCATCTTCGCGGAGGTCGTCCCCGGCCTCGCCTTCCACAAACTGCACCCTCCATCCCCGTCTTTTCCAAGCCACCATGATGTTTGGTGTGGCCAAAATACTTCGACTTTCGGGACAGGATGATGTTTATGAACCAGTTCTCCTTGATGTTTAACTATTGCAGAAGGTCAATGTTTTTACTCCTCTCGATCCATGATATTCTGAGAACTTTTATATAACATTTCAGTTCAAAAGCTCCCACACAATGCACACAATAAAATACAGGTAAGTGTTAGATTTAAGCTCCCACACAATGCACACAATAAAATACAGGTGAGTGTTAGATTTAAGCTCCCATAAAATGCACACAATAAAATACAGGTGAGTGTTAGATTTAAGCTCCCATAAAATGCACACAATAAAATACAGGTGAGTGTTAGATTTAAGCTCCCATACCATGCACACAATAAAATACAGGTGAGTGTTAGATTTAAGCTCCCATACAATGCACACAATAAAATACAGGTGAGTGTTAGATTTAAGCTCCCATACTTGTAACCCTCTCTTCATTTAAAGTTTTCAGGGGATTGGGGGAGGGGGGGGGGGTCAATTGTCTACCTTGTAAAGAAGCTGTTTATTCAAATATTTGATTGCAATGGCTTGAAATGAGTATCACGATATGGTCTACGAAGCACAAGCAGCCGTCGTATCGTGTCCTTAACAAGCATGTCGTAAGAGTCGACTAATTAGGGGATTCATTCAAAGTCAGAATGTATCTGCTAGAGAAACAAGGAAATAATAGTCTGCATGCAGATAAGCCAGATCTGTAAAACGGATGTAAAGGCAACACTCAAGTTCTGGAAAAAAAAGTATAGAAGTGAACAAACAAAAAAATCCCCCCCCCCCCCACTCCCCTCCACCCCACTTTCCAAGCCAGGGAAGGTAAAGAAGAAGAAGAAGAAGAAGAAGAAGAAAAAAAAAGAAGAAGAAGAAGAAGAAGAAGAAGAAGAAGAAGAAGAAGAAGAAGAAGAAGAAGAAGAAGAAGAAGAAGAAGAAGAAGAAGAAGAAGAAGAAGAAGAAGAAGAAGAAGAAGAAGAAGAAGAAGAAGAAGAAGAAGATATAAAAAAAATGAGAAGCCTGCACAACTCTTTATGCATTTCCTACACAATTCTTTAGCCCCCTAGACGAGGTGAAATAAAAGAATACTACCAATTGTCAGCCTGTGTGGCTTAGGCATTGCGAACGCGCTTCGTAATGTCGGGGTGCCGGGTTCAATCCCAGCTGCGGGCCTTGCGCCTTGCGATGATTTCGACATTGGTATTGAGAAGCCGAACCTCCAGAAATCAATGGCAAACTACTGGATGTAAATTTGCCTAGAAAAACCACAATAGTAAAAAAAAAAAAAAATTCTGGGTTTGGTTCTGCAACGTCCTGTAAAGGATACGGAACTAACTTTTTTTTAAAAACTAATTGTATTGTTTGTCATTCCGCACATTATTATTACATTTATTTATTTATTTATTTATTTATTTATTTATTTATTTATTTATTTATTTATTTATTATTTATATTATTATTATTATTATTATTATTATTATTATTATTATTATTATTATTATTATTATTATTATTATTATTACGCGGCCCCATACTAGACACTTAAAAGGGGTTGGGCCTCTCATCCATAATTTCCTGTGGCGCCACCCCTGCAAGGCCGAGCCATCTGGGGTAACCTATGGTGATGATTTTTTCAGCACCCTTCTTCTACGGGTCTTAACGTTACCTGTGTGTCACTAACAGGGCTATGCCTTTAAAGTCTTAACCTGTCGCTTATGGTGTCCAATGAAACGTCACTACTCTGGACCAGATTTGCTCTCTTTACTTTGTCAAAGTGGAACTCAGATAAAATGTTATATTAGCATTCACCAATCATACCGCGAGCGACATGAATATCCCTCACCACGCCGGTATCAGAGTTTGCTAAAATAAACTGAGAATACTGGAAATCATTGTAATGTTAGTGATCAGTGAGTACAGCTCAAAGTGAGGCCCGATGTTGTGCCTTTTGTGTCTGTTGAACTAGGCGTTCTGTGTGATTTTTACGTAAACGATGTTGGATTTCTTTTTGTAAGCATTTTTTGTACAGAATACTTGACATACTCATGCATTCTGTGAATTTGGAATAACGCTCACCAAAACAAAATTAGAATTTTTAGAGCTTGCATCTTCCCTGTGGCAACATATGGATATGAGTCGTGGACTATCTCCCAGTCTTTAAGAAAGAGAATAGGGGATTTTGAGCTGAAATGCTTTAAAAAGATTCTCAAAATATCTTGGACAAAGGAGAGGAGAAATACTGACATCTTGAAAGATCTGAACATCAAGGAAGATTGGCTAATAAACAGCATCCTGTCTCTGAAGCTGAAATATTTTGGTCATATCAAGCGCCACGACGGATTGGAAAAAATTATAGCAGAAAACATGGTACTAGGAAGGAGGTGCAGGCGGCGACCAACACGAAGATGGGCACAGGATATAAGTGACTCCTTGAGGTGGGAGAACTGGCGAGAGACCGAGTTTCTTTCAGGCAGACCGTAATGAGAGCGACGTTCTGCTACATAATGACTCACCAAAAAGAAGACACATAGTGCAGCGTATTAATTATAGACCTGTAGTTTGTATTACCTGTGAGGAGCTGGAGACAGTTGAGCAGTTTTTGTCTATTTGTGATCTCACTCAGCAATTTTACTTTGAATACTTTGCTATCCAGCTGAACTAGTACTGCTGTTGGCATGAATACTTTGCCATCCAGCTGACCTAGTACTGTTGTTGGCATGAATACTTTGCCATCCAGTTGAACTAGTACTGCTGTTGGCATGAATACTTTGCCATCCAGCTGAACTAGTACTGTTGTTGGCATGAATACTTTGCCATCCAGCTGAACTAGTACTGCTGCTGGCATGAAAACTTTGCTATCCAGCTGAACTAGTACTGCTGTTGGCATGAATACTTTGCCATCCAGCTGAACTAGTACTGTTGTTGGCATGAATACTTTGCCATCCAGCTGAACTAGTACTGCTGTTGGCATGAATACTTTGCCATCCAGCTGAACTAGTACTGCTGTTGGCATGAATACTTTGCCATCCAGCTGAACTAGTACTGCTGTTGGCATGAATACTTTGCCATCCAGCTGAACTAGTACTGCTGTTGGCATACACAGTTTGATCTTCCTCTTCTTGACTTTCTCTTTTACCGCTTCGGATGTGAACAGAGATATCATGTTCTGCCTCTTGCTCTTCTGGTCGCCTAGACCATAGACATACCGTTTCTACTATGTTATCTTTCCGTATTGTTATTGGTCTGCCTAACGGTTTACGTCATTCTCTTTTATTTTTGGTTTTTGTATACAACGATATGGCACCGCAAGGCATTCTCTGTAAGCTGGCAAACCATTTGATTTGCTGTCTTTACATGTCATGTGATTTGCCGTCTTTACATATCATTTTGATTTGGTTCTGTGTCAAGATCTTCTCCTTTGACTTCTTTATTGACTTTATTCCTTCTGACCACTCAAGCGGACGTTCTCGGAATCTTATTTCATGGTTACTAATTGTCTTTGCTATCTTGTTGTAAGGGATCATCTGAGGCACTCCTAGATCATGGCGTGGATGAGTATTACACAAGTTAAATGATGAGAAAGCAAATAAAAGAGTAACAGTATGTCTTGCAGCATTTTACGAAATGAAAAATATTTTATGCAATCTACAATTCTTTTTTTTTGAAGTAACTGCAGTAGATAAGAGAAGAGGTCTTCTTAGAGGAAAGAGCTAAATAAATCTTGCCATACCTGATATAAGAAGGAAGTGAATCATGGACTGGCATGCTGTAATTTTTAAAATGTAGGGATTATTTTGACCCAGTAATTGAGCTTTACTGCTTTATATTTGAACCAATTATCTTCGGTGAAGCTGCAGATATGTAGTCATAGGTGCCCGTCTAATGTTGCTTCTTTCCAATAACATTACTTTTGTTTATGTGAAAGAGTAAGTAGTTCGTTCATGTTATTTAACTGTTGTTTTTGGCTTGACGAGTGAGTGACCCTAATAGGACCGCGCAAAAGAGGACTAGCACCCAGTGACACAAAGTGACTATTCGGATAAGGCGTGACGTCCAGAAACCCCGTTCAACCGTAAGGTTTACGGTAACAGAGAACTGAGTTAAGCCAGGGTGTTTTAGATATCAAACTAAAAATTGTGTCCAATTTGAACAGACTCTGTGCTTATACTGTCGATTTATTTTATTTCAACAGAAATAAAATCTGGAGCCAAAGTAAACACAGATATGGCGAATGACACAAAATGTGCCAACTTGAGCTTTGTCAATCCAGACAGTATGATCACGGATAATCTTCAGGCTAGACTTCTCCTGACTGCAGTATTCTCCCTTGTCGCCGCCATGACAGTGTTGGGAAACTTCCTGGTGATTGCTGCTCTCATCAGCGTTCGTTTCAAATGTTTTGCGCCAAAAACCAACGACAGCAGTAATAAAACACAGTATCTGATTATTTCAATGGCAGTTAGTGATTTCGTTCTCGGTAGCATGATCATGCCGTTTGGTATCTACAGTGTAGTCAACAACAGACGATGGGAGTTGGGCAGTACCCTCTGCAATGTGAGGGAAGTCTTTGATATCATCCTGTCTGCAGTGTCCTTTTTTCATGTAGCCTGCATGGCTTTCGACAGATACTTAGCCGTATGCTGGCCTCTCCTTTTTCGGACACTGACCCAGAAAACTATCTTTCTGATGATTGGTGTGTGCTGGATTGTCCCGACGGCTTTCGTATTGGCCATTGTACTTAGTGGATGGCATACTCAGGGAATAGAACATATAGTACTATGCTCTAATTTGCAGAAAACTTGCATATTTGTCCATAACAAGCAATCTTTGTTAGTCATCATTCTAGTACTTTTAGACTGTCCTCTCGTTGCCACGTTCGTCATGTACATTCTTGTTTTGCGTGAAGTTAAAAAATATCATAGGAGAAAGCCGGAGATATATTTTCGTCAAGAACAGCCAGCGCTGCAAAGGAAACTAAAAGGCATAACAGCTCACGGAGAAGAAATCAGCCCAATTGTAAGAGAACTCAAATGTAACAATAAGCAAATCGATTTGGCAGAATACAATGCGGAAATGACAGAAGTGTCGCAGTGTACTCATCAATCAACAGGCGGTTATGATTCTGTTGACTCTGATGTTTGTACTTATCGACAAAAGCGGTCGATAAAAACGACTGTCAGCAGACCAAGATCCAACATGAAATCAAAAACGATATATATATATATATATATATATATATATATATATATATATATATATATATATATATATATATATATATATATATATGGTATTCGTAAAGTCTTACTACACTTTGTACGCTGAAGAAATCTGAAAGAAAAAAACCCAAGTATATGACGTCATCAAAAATGTGCTCAGAAATAAACCCATCATTATGTAGCAGGTCTTTTGCAGATCGTCGCTCTCATCACGGTCTGCCTGTAAGAAACTCGGTCTCTTGCCAGTTCTCCCGCCTCATGAACTTTCACACTCAAGGAGTCACTTATATCCTGTGCCCATCTTCGTGTCGGTCGGCCTCTGCCCCTCCTTCCTGGTACCATGTCTTCTGCTATAATTTGTTTCCAATCCGTCGTGGCGCTTGATATGACCAAAATATTTCAGCTTTTATTAGCCAATCTTCCTTGAAGTTCAAATCTTTAAAGATGTCAATATTTCTCATCTTCTTTGTCCAAGATATTCTGAGAATCTTTCTATAGCATTTCAGCTCAAAAGCCCATATTCTCTTTCTTAAGGACTGAGAGATAGTCCACGACTCACATCCGTATGTAGCCACAGGGAAGATGCATGATCTCAAAATTCTAATTTTTATCTCCTTGCTGGTGCTTAACCAAAGACTTTTAAGGCTGTTCAATCTTTGCATTGCTATGGCCATCCTCCTTTTAATTTCTGTCGAACAGTCTCCATTGTTGTTCATTATAGAGCCTAGATATTCAAAGTTTGTGACATTTTCAAATTCTTCATCATTTATTGTTATGAAATAAACCCAGTTAGTTAAAATAGTTACTGATATGGTCGAATTCTGCTTTCGAGAAACTGGAAAGTACCAATACAATATTCATCATAACGTAAACACCAAAGTCTAGAGTGTAAAGACTTACTTCAGCAGACGACAACCATGCACAGCATATTGCTTAACTATGGACGTCATATACTTCGCTTCCCAGATTTGTTCTACACATAAAGTATTGCGAGACTTTACAAACATCCTGTATGTATGTGTGTGTGTTTGTGTGTGTATGTGTGTTTTGTTCCTTGAGTGTGTTTTTTTTAACTACTACTGTTATAATCTGTTACATGTCACATATAAAATGGTGCACGGTGGTAATAAATATAATAAACTATATTTTCCATGTTTATTTGCATTTCATTTCATTTGCTAATCACTATTTTGCTGTTATGTCCCTTTTATGTCGTTGGGTGTGTGTCATATTGGGAGAACAGGAGGAAGACTGAAACAAAATCATACATTTAGTTTTGATCAAAACCTCAAATTGTATTTTGATTTCGCTGCTTATGCCGCTCCCCACTTTTACTTTGCCGCCTAATGCGACTGAATTTCTGTATCATAGCACGACACTGCCCTGAATAATTTTCATTATGGTGATAACCAACATCTATTTTTCTAGAAACAAAAAATATTTAAGAAATTGTAAACAAATACCTTTTAATATAATTTCTAAGTGTTGAAAAATGGACCTCTTAGGCTTCTAAAAATGGTTGGGGATAGGGGGCGGGAAAAAAAGGGCGAGGGGGCGAGGCTGCTGAGCTCCCAGCTTCCTATGGTAATGTATTCGGAAAAACTGTAATTAGCTTGTAAAAATCACAGTGCTGTAACAGCAATCTAAAGTAGCGGAAATCGATTCTTCCCCTCGGATAAGCCTGTGTTGGCTGAGAGCGCTTTGTGTAATCGATTTGTAAACAAGCGTCATACAGACCATTTGTTCGCTCTCTGTCGATCGACCGGTACAGCTTATGGACATTTGAACAAATGCAGTAGTTTTATTTTCCATGCACTTCAATTTTGCACAACCAAAAACTCCTAGATTACAAGTGAATTTGGATTAATCGACAGAGGGAGCCACGGTAACGTGGTGGCCAGACGCTCTAAGCTATATCAAGCTTTGAAGCCCTTACTGTTTTAAACCACACGTACTAATTTAAGAAAACTACAATATATATGGAGCCGGACTTTTTTTTCAAAACCAGGTCGACCCACGTCGACCCAGCCTTGAGTGGGTACCAGGTGCAGTCCTGGGAAGTAAAGGCGACCGGCGTAATGCTGACCACATCCCCCACCAAGGGACGTTTTTTTCTATAAAATATAGGTCCGGTCCTATATGCTTAATACACCTGAAAGGTGTGGCAAAGGGTCTTTTACTTTTTTACTTTTACAATACATATATGCCTTTTAAATATACTAATGATGAAAATAGATTATTAATAATTGCTAGCTAAAGAAAAAAAAAAAAGAATGCGTCAGCAAAATCACCTACATTATATAATATAATCCTATTAAAGGCTATAATGAAAAGAAAATCGCAGCTGTGGAGAAAAAACATTTTTGTTATTAGGGTCCCTGCAGACTGTTAGCCCCTAGAGCTGTAGCTTAAAAGCGAACGAGCTTTTTAATTCCTAGATGCCAGGTTCGATCCTAGCAGCGGGGGATTTGACAGCAGACTACCTTGCGCTGGTTTCGACGGTGGTAGCAACAACTAAACTGCTGAATGTAAAATTACATGGTGAAATCACACGCAGCCGAAAAATGGTGATGCTAGTTCTATAACTACAAACTGACGGCTAAGATCAAATGAGCCTTCCCCGCACCCAGCGCTTTCCCGCATGGATTCCGGGACCCCATTGAGGGAGGGGGGGGGGGGCAAAATAGACTCACTGCCTCTCCGTAAGCATGTCGTAGGAGTCGACTGATTGGGGCCTTTCTTCTAAGTCGACGTGCATGCGCAAGAAACAACCAGCTGCAAACAAATAAGCCAGTGTAACAGTTGTTGACCACGACAACCAATGTGCCTTTTGGTCTATAAAATATAGGTTTAGCCCTATATGCCCAGTAAGCCTGAAGGCGAGGAAAAAATGTACTTGAATTATTGGTGCCGCTGACATTATGTTGTCAACAAGAGGTCTCGTCACAGGGTAATCATTGGGGTGGAAATGAGGCATCTAGGTGTAACCAGTGGGTCTAGCCGGCTCACTGCACTCAGAGAAAAGGCAAGGCGGACATTTAACCAGATTGTGACCTGTAGAATTAGTACTGAAACTCTGCGCTGGCTGCTGAAGAAGAGGACGGAGCATACACGGGGATTTCCCGAGTGCTGTGATGTCATTTCTTGACTCAACTCAACTCAACTCACTAGGATGGAAGGTGGGTTGGGCAGAGAGGTGCTTCAGATTTTTATAATTTTATAGCGGTGGGGGCTCAAATCGCTTACCTTCTGTTGTTTAAGTGCACAGTAATAGTATTATAAACTATTATTGCGTGTCGAATATAAAAAAAATATTTAATTAAACCTCAAAAGTTGACAACCCTCCTATGTTGACCAACTGCTTATGTTAACCTCATTTTTATTGATTGGAGATGTACCTATGAAAATGCAACTGCTCTTAGCTTGTAAGGTGACCACTTTGAGTATGACACACAGTATAAATGTATATAACTTGACCAGCGCGGGTCTAAACCTGATGTTTTCTTTGCTGCGGTTGAAAAAAAAAAAAAACAATGGTCGGGCGCATTTATTATCATCTAGTGGTGCCGCCACAGAGAAAACATGGGACGGGCATGGGGCAATAATTATATAGGAGCCGGCAGTGGGAGCCTTAAGGACATTACGCTTTGTTTAATTGCGCAGTAATAATAATAATAATAATATTAATAATAATAATAATAGTGATAATATGCTGAATTGCAAATCTATAAAATAGTATATTCGAAATAATACGAAATTTAAGAAAAGGTGTTTTTTGTTTAGCTGACCACAAATGATGTCATGGGACAATCCAATATTTTAGAGGGTGGTTAGAACGGGTTTTCCGTGTTTTCTGTGCTTAAGCACCTTTCTACCAAGGCCAAGGTTTTCACTCATAAAATGATTTCTTTTATGCATCGGGAGGTGGCTACTCAGCCTCCTTACATATTTGATAAGCCGGTTCAAGGGACTAAGCCCCGAAGTTTCAGAGCCCCCTGGTGAGTTCTTCTGTACCCAGAAAATTAACGTTGCAATATTATTCACGCCGCCCCGCCCCCCCCCCCCTCCTTTTTCTCTCTCCTTCTCTCTAGCTCTTTCGATTGAAATCAATTTCTGTGGGTGGATTGTTTACTTCCGGGTGATGTCTGCAGACGAGACTGCAGCATCCAATGAATGTCAGAAATAATAATAGTGACATTTACCCAAATTAGTATGTTTTAAACTTCGTGCTAGCGTCGTAGCGCTAAATGTATTTATTAAGTGTTCATGGAGTATTCATTTGTGTTCAACTGCTTCTGACCTTTGAATATGACATCGATTTTATTACACGGTACTCAAATTTTATTTAACAATATAATATACTAATCAACATCACATCTCTGTTGTTGTTCTGGATAAGAGATTGTGTTAATTCATTTATTACCGCAGGAAGGTTTATCTAATAATTTCTCAAATTTCGGTAGAGCAGTTAAAACCCTGGCGTAGCTGGTGCTTCAAAAGTGTTATTACTCTTTAAACTGTCTAAAAGGAGTATTGTGTATATCAGTATATCAGTATATAAATTGTACATCTTTAAAACTCAGTATGTACTATACATACTGAGTTTTAAAGATGTACAATTTACAGAGAGTCAGAGACAATTCAACATATAAATAAATGCATCATTCACCCCCCCCCCAATAATCAGGCTTTTGTTTGTAAATGCTATGATTTTTATTATATACTTAAGCGTTTGTGGCTAAGATATTGCGAACGAGGGTGCCGGGCTCAATCACAGCTGCAGATGATTTTGCAGCAGACCGTCTTGCGTTAGTTTCGATAGTGATATCAAGAGTCGACCATCAGTAAGACGTGGCAAACTACTAAACATAAATTTGCCTAAAACAACAGAAAAAAATATGCTGGGGATGGTTCTGCAATGTCCTGTAAAGGATACATAACTAACACAAATATACTAAAAGTAGCTGTCATAATTACCATATCTGACCAAGACCTGAATATGATTATAGAAAGAACAAGGTAGTTTAAAATAAAAGACTAGCTACAGGGTATTGGAAAACTAAAGAAGTTAATCAACTTGACCTGGCTAGGAATTGAAGACACTTATAATAATATCATCATCATCATCATTAAATGCCTTGCCAGCTGGCGTGGCATTTATGCATCTCCACAGATCTGGGTCTTTGGTATTCTGGATCAATTCTGCGGATGATATTCTTTCATGTCACTGTCTTAACTCTTTGAGTCCCAGGGGTTTTAGCATCAGAGGCCTAAGGTGTAGTTTAGACAGATGTAAAATCGGCTCATCTTGTGTTCATTGGCCTTCTAGGTAGGAACATATGAGCGTATGATGCCTTCCTCTGGACTCAAAGAGTTAAGCCATCATTCATCATTTCTCTTGGTGTTTCTTTGCATCTTTTACCAGTGACCTTTCCAGTCATCACAGTATTCTGCAGTGCTCCTTTTCTCATCACATGACCAGATAACGTTGTCTCCTTCTCAATGTTGTATATAAAGTTCTACTTGCATTAGCCATTTTCAGGCAGTCATTGTTAGTTATTCTGGCAGTCCAAGGTGTTTGCGACATTTGTCTCAAGAACCATATGTTAGTTACCTCTAAAAATTTCCTAATTTATTTGCTCACATTCCAGGATTCACTGCCATACGACAGAACAGGCTGGACATAACATTTCAGTACTAGTTTTTTGATGTTTAACTTTGGGTGATTTATTACATAAAATACTCCTCTTCTTCTAAAACGCTGCCTTTGCCTGGTCAATTCTACTCTTAATTTCTGTCATACGTCGTCCAGCAAGGGGATGCTCTCTTCCCACTCCTTTTTCCTTTGGCCCTAGAGAGAATTATACAGAAAGTGGAAAAATAAAATGAAGATAACAGAGGCGAAACTACAAGGATATTTGGTTATTCAAATTACATATACATAGTTAGAGAAAGTATACAAGAGATAAAAAAACCACTTACTCTTTTAAATGAAGCAGCGCAAAAATTAGGACTGGTTATTATTCATAATAAAACATTACAGTGTATTAACAAGACAGAGAAAGGATAAAAACTCTAGACATACACAAATAGATATTGTAAAAATCAAAAGAACAGAAACATGCAAGCCCTGGGATACAGAATTGAACTGCTCGAACATTCTGTGAAAAGAAATACTATCTGGAATATTATCTGAAAATGAGGTATACTATACCCTATGACAGGGCAGTTCAACTAAGTTTACTGAGGGGCCAAATTGTTGAAAATGGGGATTGTCGCGGGCCTGAGTCCCCAGCATAGGAAGTCCACTAATACAACACAAATGGTGGTGATTAGCGGGTCAATTGCTAGGTCTCCACGGGCCAGATGTGGCCTGTGGGCCACCACTTGAATAATCCTGCCCTACAACATCTGCTAAAATCAAATGCACTATCTTGTAGTAGTGCCAAGTTCACAGTATTTAAAACACTGATAGGGCCAGTTGTCCTAAATGGCTCTAAAACCTGGAGTACAATTAAAAGTGAGAAAGCTTTATTACACATTTTTTAGATCAGAATTATGACATCTATGGACCCATCAAAGATTAAAACAATGGACACTGAGAAATAACAACAAAATTCAGATTCTGTTCAAATTACATCTAATTACTGGCATCGTATTGGCTAATATACTGCAATGATTTCAGTATATGAAAGGCACTTGACAGAGAAACAGAAACTGTGTATACAAAAGACTGAAAATGGTGCATGAGGCAAACCACGAAGACATATGGATAATAAAAGACTGACCTACGAACATCTGGAGTCACCAGCAGGAATGAGAAGGCCAGTCAGAGAGATGAATAGAGGTTGAGAGGTATCTACAGCAATAAATTTCAAGAGCTCAAGTGCTGAGGAAGGAGAAAAAGAAATTTTACAATAAATAAAACTTTAATAGTGGTTATCATTATGTAATAGTAATGATAATAATAATAATAGCAAAAAAGTATGATAACAATAATAATAATGATAACAATATTTATAGATTTTCCTTCTCTAGCGTTGTAGCCTAAAGAATTGACACTCAGTGATTCATGCCCCTTTTTGGTCATAAATCTATCAGGAGCAAGTCCGTGACACCATTTTCAACCGTGTGTGAAACAATTTCTTAGTTTATTGAGTGGCGCTTAACCCCCTCAAGGGCCGCACAATGAGCGATGAACACCCAGTGACACAAAATGCCACCATTTGAATGAAAATCACCCAGAATCCTTGTTTAACTATTATATTAGGGCCCCTGACGACAGCTGAAGTGAGGCTTTAAAATAAAAAATAATAATTGCGTCCCATATGGGGGGCAAATCTAATATTAGTTAGTGGCCACTCTTAAAATTTGCTGAAAGAAATATTAAAGATGTACTGATTGACTTTTTACTCCCACTAGAACATCACACTGAGCGATAAACACCTGGTGACACAAAGTGCCACCATTCAGATGGGGATCAGTCGTGGAGAGGTCTCAGAAACCCTGATCAGCTGTTAGGTTATATTAGGGCCACTGGCAACAGCCAGGCTGGGGCTTCAAAATAAAGAAAAATTGCATCCCACAAGGGGATGACATGGGATAAGTAACTATCATTAGGACTTAGGTAGGTAGGTAAGTTGTGCCCCACCAGGACATCACACAAGCGATAAACACCCAGTGACACAAGGTGCCACCATACAGCAATATGTATGGCCTGGCTGTGTTTAGGGCCCCTGGCAAAAGCCAGGGTGGGGCTTCAACTAAAAATTGCATCTCACAAGGGCCTGACCGGGGATAAGTAACTATCATCAAGACTTTTATTATTATTAGTTTATTGCTGGTGGGACAGTAGTAGTAGTTGTAGTAGTGATCATTTTCATACAAAAATTTATTTATCATGAAATATGTAAAAACAAAAAGAAAAGTAAAGGACCATTTTACATACCTTAAAGCGTATTGGGCATATAGGGCTAGACATATATTTTATAGACTAATCGGCACAAGATGGGGGATGTGGTCAGCATCACACCGGACGCCTTTACTTCCCAGGACTGCACCTGGTACCCACTCAAGGCGGGTCGACATGGGAGCCAATGTCATTTTAAAAAAAAGTTTGGCTCCGCCAGGAAGCGAACCCACGACCTTCCGATCTGCGCAGAGCGTCAAGCCACGGCGACTATCATGAAATGTAGCTAACCATAAATAAATGTGTTCAGCCCAGAAGAGAAGATTACAAACATATAACTAGATCTAAAATGTTAAGTTAAAGCTATATTTTTAGAATTTGAATTGAATATTTAAAAAAGGGAGCTAAATGCGTTTGGCATTTCAATGGAAAATATTATAGGTTCCGGCCCTTATCATGGAGTTGTGTATAGGTTTGAAGCCACATCCCTCACTCGAGTTTATGTATTGTTAAAAAAAGAAGAAACACATAGCTAGTGAAAGGAACATACATACTCACATTTTGACATTCTGCATCTTTGTAACGCATTATGTGTGATTTCTCAAATTTCACACAAGAATACCTTAGGGTTCCACTAATCAGGTGACACATTTTTTTTTGCATCTGGGTAAGGATACTTTTAGGCGTAACGACCTTTTCCGTTAGTAAGGTATGTGAGGCTTCCTTTTGCCTGGATCAGTAACTGGCATCTACTGGGCATGGCTGCAACAAGATGTTTGATGTGGGCCTGTGAGATGGCTGCCTATACTTCCTGAGGTGCCTCATTATCATCATCATATGCCCTGCCAGCTGGCATAGGCGCTCAAGCGTCTCCACAGATCACGATCCCTGGTTGACTGGAACAGCTCTCTTGATGATATCCCTCCATGCCATCGTTTTAGCCCATCCAGCATCATCTCTCTTGGTCTGCCTCTACCCCTTTTCCACTGATCTGTCCAGTTGTCACGATGTTCTCCAAAGTCTCTCTTCTCATTATGTGGCCAAAGAACAGTGTTTGTCTCTTTCTTATTGTTGTATATAGAGATCTGCTTTCATTAGCCTCTTTCAAGCAATTGTTGTTAGTTACTCTGGCTGTCCAAGGTATTCGTAACATTCATCTCAGAAACCACATCTCTGTTGCTTCCAAATTCTTCTTAATTTTTTCAGTGACATTCCAAGAGTCGCTGCCATACAGCAGAACAGGTTCTATGTAACATTTTAGCACCCTCTTTCTGACATTAAATGAGAGTGATTTATTGCATAAGATATTTTTTATTTTCTGAAATGCAGCTTTTGCTTGACCTATTGTGCTTTTAATCTCTGTCACACATTTTCCATCTGATGAAATGATTGTTTCCAGATATTCAAATTTATTGACTTGAGGTGCCTGGAACAGATAATTGGCTGGAGTGAGGGGTGGAGAGGGAAGGGTTTAAATGTTATTGGCAGCCATGAACTGCATGATCAATTGTGCGGAATGTGGTCTGGCATTGTCCTGTTGAAAAAAGATGTCTGTTAGCATCCCAAATGGCGGACATGTAGTCGAAGAATTTCACTGACGTATCGTTGTGCATTCAAGCTTCCCCCAGTTGACTCCTTCCATTGTAGCTGATCATTTCCCACACCATTACACCTCTACCACCCTGCGGCAAAGCTTCATCAACATAATTTTGGCCTAAATCTTCATTTTACCTACGTTAGACCCAATGCCGTGTATCAAAATGAAAGGTTTGTCACTAAACCAGACACGTCTCCATCGATTATCACCTATCCAGGCTGGCCCAAAGAAGTCGATATTGGTGGTGGCTACTCGTAAGGACAGGTCCTCGTTCTGGTCGTCATGCCTGGATTCCAACATCATGCTGTCTGTTCCGAACAGTTTGATCAGGCACATGACGTCCTGGAGGCAATGTCTGCTCAGTTGAGGAAGCTGCTGTAAACCTGTCTCTGAGCTGACGAAGTCGAATAGAGCGATTCTTCGCTGTTTATTGTCACTCTGGGTGATTTACTGCGATGGTGGTCTTAAACTGAACCATTGGCTTGGAACGGTGCTTTGATGCACGTTTAGATGCCTGGCAGCCTGAATGTGAATTTCTCCTGCCCGCAATAGGCCAATAGCAATATTCCTTAAATTTATCGGTAGAGGCACCATTTGTAACTGCTTGAAAATGAACTGAATGTTTTGGTGTGGTGTTATCCTTTTATAGGGTTTCAATTGCGTAGGCAGTAAATAGTTTTCACCCCAAATTGTGTTGCTTTCTTGTGTGTGCATCATGAGCTATGCTCACAAATATGGTACACAATTGACCACTGGGTTGTAAGGATTACAAAAACCCACACATTTCAAACCCATATGTCCACTGGACATGGTAAGCAATATTTGAAGCTGCTTTTCACATACCCGAGTATAATATTTTATTTACAAACTAATAAAAACACGCCATCAGGTAATTGCATTCTTTTTTTTGGGGGGGGGGGGGGGGGGGGGGGGGGGGGGGGGGGGGTGGACAGTATATAACAAACACTTAGTTGCAGCATCTCAAAATACAACACTCCACAATCCTCTTATATATCAAACATTTAACTGCAACAGCTCAACATACAGCACTGAGCAAATCCACTTCCTGTAGGACAGGTCACTCCCTAACACACACACACACCCACACACACCATGATCTTATGTTATGTTTGCCACCTGTTTTCAGGTTGTCAAGTGAACATGTTTGCTGTCAAAGACAAAACACGATTTTGAAATGTCCCTGATTTCATCAGAAGCTGCCAGCCCATGCTTGAAAGATTTAAGGGCAAAAACTACCATGCTTAACGTCAGCAAGGGGGAAACCTCCATCAAGGGTAAGTTGTGTTGAGTTTTTTTTTTTCTAAGTTGGAGTGGAACGGCCTGAGAGGCGAGGAACAAACAGTCTGTACACAAGTAAGCTAGATCTGTACAATGGATGTGCACACACACAACTCAAGTCCTAAAACATACAAACAAGAGAACAAGACTAGAGTCCAGAAGTGGACAAACAAAAAAGAATTGTCTACTATGTTACGGCTGGTGAATGCTAAGAAGAAGAAGAAAAAGAGTGTTAAGTTTTGTAGCTCAACTGACCATTCTTGTTGTAATGCAAGGTTTTGAGGGTTGACTGCTCTTGTGATGTTAACTTGACAGTCATTTTTAGTTGAGCATATTCTTGTAATGTTGAGTCATCTTTGGTTTGTCTGTTATTTCGTATGATGTTAAGTCATTTTCAGTTGACTGCCAGTTCTTGCAATGTTAAGTCATTATTTTGACTGACTGTCTTGTAATGTTATGTTGTTTGTAGTTGATTGTTTTTTCTTGTGATTTTAAGTCATTTTTGGTTGACTGTTCTAATGAGGTTAAGTCAATTTTAGTTAATCTTTCAGTATAGAGTCCTCTAGGGGACAAAATATTAAAACAAACGATCTTGCCTGTCCGCTTAAAATGTTTAGCTAAACACACCTGGCTAACATCCTTATACACCTGTAATGTGTCTATCTTGAAGTCAATTTAGTATATAAAAAAACAGCTTACATTTTTTATATTTTTTTTCTAGCCATTTTTATTTCATTCTCTGTTGGTCCATCAGTCTATATTGATGTGTGCTTGTGATGACTGTCTGCCTGCTGCTTCTTTTCTCTCTATCGATCTGTGTGTGTGCGTGCATATGTTTGTATCTGTACTTCTTGTCTGCCTGTCACTTCCTCACCATTTGTCTGTTTGTATCTGTGTGTTCCATCTGCCTGGCTGCTTAAATATTTAGCTGTATGATCTGGCCACCATCTTTTGTGCCTGCTTGACTTGTTTCTCTACCTACTGTCAGTCTATACTCTTGCCAACTTGAGAGTCTGTACAAATTAAACACACTTATTTGATGTTTTAATATTCAACTGCATCTTCCCAAAGTCTTCTTCTGCAACTTTGTTTGCATCTTCTAACAGCAGACTACAAATGGTCGTGTTGATTTTAGCCTGATAGATTCTGCTTGAACTAATTCACCTCAGTGATTGCTGTAAAGTGACAGCCATCATCTGCCAGTGTTCATGTATTCAGGATTCAGGGCTGTGCCATAAAAAATTCGCACAACACACTGTTTTCTGAATCATTATTCTATTTTTTTTCTCCCCCCCCCCCCCGCTCTTCATTTCCCCAATGGAAGCATGGGCTCCCAGTCAAGTCAGCGCAAATTTGTTTTCCTATCTTTTTCTATCTGTACTGTCAGTCGTGCTCTTCCATGGCATTATATCGGACTTTCCAGCATCTTCAGCGCAGGTAGTAAGGAAAATACAAGATTTTAATGGTTAATGTTAATGTTAGGTTAATGTAAAAATAGGTTGGGGATATCAGGGAAAAGGGGTAATAAACTCAGGGCTATACTGTAGGACAGTCTCTGTGTAAAAACACGGCCAATTATTGCCTGTATTGACCAATTTTGCGGTGTGGGCAGGGTGGTCTGTGAGACTGAGGATTAAGAGCCGCATGGCTAGTGCTCTCGCCGTGGACTATGTAGATGAGAAAGTTATTTTTGCTCTCCCAACAGTAAAAAATCTGCAACCTTTCCTAGGATTCGATCCCGAGTCTCCCACACAAGAGCGCAACGTTATTACCGTTTGGCCAGCAGCTATATGATATATTCCGAATCTGAGTCTTATCAGGCGATCCGAGTTACTCTTCGCTTAGGGCACCAGTTTCCCTTTTCCGAATCATGCTGTGTGAGTCCGTCACAGTTACAGCATATCGGGCTGTACTTCTGACAAGCCATCAGAAAGAAATCGCCAACTCCACCCCCATTCTTATACTGGCTGTTGTGCCGTTATACACTTATACGTGAGGCTCCCAGAATTCAAAGTGTCCTGTCCCTTTGCAGTCAAACTCCCCAACTCTTTTGACTTCTCAGTGCAGATTCATTTACATTTATTTGTATATATTCCTGTGTACGACAAAATTCCTGAATGTGAACTTTCATTGACCAGCTGTTTATGAAAATGTATCAGTAAAGAACCCTTTCCATGTTTTTTTGCGCATCTAGACCTGTAAGTTAAAGATCAATGAGCACTAGATGGGTGAAGTTATCAACATCGCCTCCGCCGCCTGTATATCACGGGACTTTTCTGATACCCATTTACGGCTCGGTTGACCTTTATCCAAGGTCAGTTTTGAAAAAAAAAAAAAAAAGTCCTGCTCCATCAGGACCTGACCCCCCCAACCTTCGGAACCGCAGTTTTGTTTGACCTATATTTGTATGGCTCGATGTGCATGCAGTATGTGATGTGGTCAACTTTACGCGGGGGTTGCCTTTACTTCCTTGGACATTATCATTACTGGTACCCATTTATGACTGGGTCGACCATCGAGCCAATGTCAGTTAAAAAAAATTACTGTGGCTGCCATAGAAATATAAGTCCTAACATCGTATGCCTGATGCTCCAATGACGTGAGAAGAGTATTTTACTTGTTTATTTTTGTACTTTCGGTACTCTCGCCTTGAGGCTGTGAGAATCATGAACAAAAATACATCTATAACATTCAATAGGGAAGTCGCATGGAGATGAGGATTAAAGGAGCCGGGGGAGGGGGGTAGTGTGGGGAAGACATTAGCTACACACAGGTTAGTTGCGTATCCTTTTTACAGGACGTTGCTAAACAGTGTGGTTTTTCTAGGCAAATTTACGTCCAGTAGTTTGCCATTGCCACTGGACGGTCGGCTTTCTTGATACCACTGTCGAAACCAACGCAAGGCGCATGGCCCGCAGCTGGGATCGAACCTGGCATCCCGGTATTACGAAGCGTTCGCATCGAATATGCCACAGAGCCGACTGAGCTACACACAATTACACCTTTAAAAGGGGAACAAAGAAAAGGAAGAAGAAGAAGAAGTAGTAGTAGTAGTAGAAGAAGAAGAAGAAGAAGAAGAAGAAGAAGAAGTGGTAGTAGGAGAATTACTATAAGAATAAAGATAATGGAGGGGGAAGTGAAAAATCATAATTCACTTTACTCAAACATGAAAGCCGCCAGCTGAAAATTCAAAAACGTAATGTCACTCGGCGCTGAGCTATTTTTGACCGCTAATTAAGTCTGTCCGTTAAGTCTCGAGCATTTCCCCGGTGTCAGCATTTGGCCCCCAAGCATATTCTTCTTGTTTCAGTAATGGTAACTTTTTGTGTTTCGTCTGGTATTTCCCCCCACGCTCTGCACACAGCTTTGTTTCTGGTGACTATAGTTCATGTGTACGTTTTTAGCAGGTCCCGGTCCATTTGTAAATTGCTCTGGTTTAGAAAGTGGTTGCTTGTGTAAGTTATATTAAGGCTGTTTTATTATATATGTGCGCTGCAGTCCTGGTTAGGCAGTTGGGGTGGGGGGTATTTATTTTGGGTAATTTTTTTTTTTTTAAACGTAGGGTGCCCAATATCAACATGTTAAACGTGTGAACGTTTATCGATCTGGGATATTCTCCTCCATAAGATGTTAGTCCTAAAGACTACATTCATGGAGGAGAAGAATTAAAAGTACAGTTCAGTATCTTTGAGTGTTTATGTAGACTACATTCCTGGAGGAGAAATATTAGAAGTGTAGTTCAGTATCTAAGAGTGTTTATGTACGTTCCTGGAGGAGAATAATTAAAAGTACAGTTCAGTATCTTAGAGTGTTTATGTAGACTACATTCCTGAAGGAGAAGTATTAAGAGTATAGTTCAGTATCTAAGAGTGTTTATGTAGACTACAGTCCTGGAGAAGAAGAATTACAAGTTTAGTGCTAAAAGTTATATATATATAAAATGGTTTGGAAGTGCGTTAAAATGCCTAGGACAAAATATGGAGTTCAAAATTATATAGTTTTGAAACGAAGTTGTGCATTTTCATTTATAATATTATGTCAGTTTTAATATAGACCAGGACAGTTTCTGACGGAAGCGATCTTAACAATTAAGCTGTTTTGAAAATGTGCATACTCACCTAAACATCTTCCCGGCGATTGATCTAAAAACAAAGTAGGTCTAGCCCTACATGCCCGATACGCCTGAAGGCATAGACAAGGGTCCTCTACCTCAACATCTTCAGCTTAAACCCAGAAAATCAACAGATTTCCACTGAGAACTGTCAGCAAGCGAGGCCGTTAACTTAATTAAGAGACATGCCCACCAGAAGCAGACTGGCGCCGATTCGCGTATAATAAAAATAATGCTCTTTCAGTGCTTCCAGGTACTCCCGTACTGGATGCAAAGGCATGTCCGTTTGTAAAACAACCCATTCGATCCACTTCCCAGAGGGTTAATTTCAATTTAGGAATGCATTTACTCGTGAATCCTTATGCTTATTTGTGCCGTCTAAAAAAAATGCAAATAATAATAATAATGCAAATAATAATAATAATAATAATGCAAATAATAATAATATGTCGAGGAAACCGGTGTGAACTTAGATGATCGTATCAGTGAATCTTATGGATATTCAGTTTCTTTAGCCAGTCTCGCTCCATTTTAATGCTTGTGACTACCAAAATTAACGCTTATTCTCAGTTACTGCCATAAAATCTTGCTGCGGTGATCACACTAGCCACTGCTTCTTGGAAAACCGCATTATTCACATTTTTCAAAGTTCTCGGTCCTACAGGAACAGCATTCAGCATACTTGTGTGTTTAAAAAAATCTTTATTTATTTCATTTAACCTGTTTTATGTCTCCTTCCCTCTTTTTTGTTTCGCTTCACAGTACAGTCCTTCATGTTCATATGTTCTCCTTTTACGTATTTCTGGTTTCGTGTGGTCCTTAGTTGTTTGCAAGCTCATTTGTCTTGTCCGTTGGTTTTTCTAGTCACACAGTATCAGATTTTAAAGACTTTGGTCGAAATGTTTGATTGTATTTGTGCGCTTTTTTCCATTCCATCAGTTGAGCTTTCGGGGCTTTCTGGTCACAGTTTGTGTTGCATTTAGCACCTAACGAAAATACATGATTGATTAATTTCACTATGCCATACATAATATTTGGAAACGTCAGTTGTCGGGGAACCCCCGAGATTATACAACAGAGCAAGAGCCACGACTCGGATTACTGTGCATGTTTTTTGGGCTTTGAATTTGTAATTTGCCCGCGTGCGCCTAGAGAGATTTATATCGTTGTTGCCGAGTGCAGTCTCCTATGACATCTGATGAGAAACTTGACGAGGACATCTGTCTGCGGTGAGAAGGTGTATGTGAACGGTCGACAGCTGTGGAGTCTACAATCTAACTAGTTTGAACTTAACGTGCGACAGGCCGCTACTTACCAAACTGTGTGTGATAATGAGCACCATGATGTGTTGGGGTGTCCCAAGCACAGAGGAAAGCTGTGGGGATGGAAACTACGCACAGAGAATACTGCCTGGTAAGCAACGCTTAGTTTTTGAAATAATGTTTCCAGGTATAATGAGTTTCAGATCTACAGGGCTATAATCAAGATCTATGAATATTCTCTTTATTCGTGTCGTTGTTAACCCACATGTGGTATTCATTGCCACAGGTTGCCACTTTTCTACTTATAGTATCCTGTGTCAGATTACACTTCTTCATTTCCCTTTCTGCTTCCTTCTCCACGCTTCCTCAGATCGTCCACGCCTGCCCTTGTCCATGTGTCGTCCACCGGAGAGCTGACACCGCCAGAGTATCACATGTCACAAGCGTCTGTCCTTTACTAACGTTTGCCAGTAATAAACATTCTGTTTTCCTTATCAGTTTATGTTTGGGAGATGTGGTGCGTAAATCTCCTCTCTTCTTTTGTTGATTGCATTGGTAACTATATTCAGTCTGTCCCGTGTACTGCCAGTCATGATACAGATCTTTATCTATGCCTTGATGCCAGATTGTCCAACCTTCTGTCTCTTGGTTTTCTCCTGCCTTTCCTCGGGTGTTTCACTCGTAGTGGCGGAACCTAGTATTTCGTTGATAACTCGGACACTAATAAAGATGTGGCAACAAAATCTGGAGTTGACTTACCTCCATTGATACGAAGTCGGATGCCATTATAACGGGTGCTGGAAATCGCCACCGTTGGCGTCTAGGAAGCACAGGACGCGGCGTTCCGGGTTGTGGAAAGTCCGTCTCAGTACGTCAGGTGTCACTGCTTGGATGGACAGGGCAGGACAGTCGGTACTAATGGTCCTGGACAGGGTCACGCGATATTTTGCTACCTGGGCGCCGATGGAGGCTATTTCCATGAGTTCCGCCTCAAATGAAACACCCGCTATTTCTCTTTCTGACGATTTTACACTTGAAAGGCAAGTAGTCCCTATTTTTGAGTTAATTTATTTCAGACATCTTCATTGAATTTTTTCCTTATTATCCAGTTGTCATCTCGTCATTCTTCTGTAAAATCATACCTCTCCAGCATCCACAGCATTTGTTGTAATAATCTTCGAAGTTTATTTTTATAACATTTTGTGCCTGTGTGGGTGTATAAGATATATTTGTAAAAATGTTTGTATCCTTTGAGCAGTAGTGATTCTCATTCAGTGCTTTCCATTCTCTTAATAGCATTATGTGGTACTAACACCACGGATTTGAACCCACGACTTTTGTATCCGTAGGCGAAACGTCAAGCCGCTCCACCACGGCTGTTCCCCTCACTCTTTTAGTGTAAAGTCGCTTTCAGGCGTAGTATATAGGGATAGACCTATATTTTATAGACCAATCATCATTCGGTGGGTGATGTGGTCAGTATCATGACAGCCGCCTTTACTTCCCAGTGCTTGTACACTCATACCCACTCAAGGCTGGGTCGACCTAGGAGTCAAGGTCATTTGTTTGTTTGTCAAGACCTGAACCCACAACCTTCCGATACGCAGGGGAAAGGCTAGCCGCTCCACCACAGGGGTTTCCATTTATGTTAACCAACCCTAAAATTGTTTGACCGCCAGCCATGCGCTAAATAATACACTAATGCCTGGGTATTTTGCTCAGAGCCTCGACATTTTGTGCTTATTTACACAAGACTATGTCCGTTCGTGCCTGAATGACGAGTAATGAAACAGGGGAATTATCTGAAGGTCAGAGGTCACCTAGGGCATTGTTGATGACGTCTTGCTGTCTGATGAGTCTTTTAGGAGTGTTTTTTCCCCCATGGCTTCTAGTAGTAGTTTGATCAGCACGCGATGGTAATTTTGGATGTGCACGTGAGAGAGAGAAGGTGAGAGAAGGAATGAGATAGAAGGAGAGAGATAGATAGATAGATAGATAGATAGGTAGATAGATAGATAGATAGATAGATAGATAGATAGATAGATAGATAGATAGATAGATAGATAGATAGATAGATAGATAGATAGATAGATAGATAGATAGATAGATAGATAGATAGATAGATAGATAGATGGATGGATGGATGGATGGATGGATGGATGGATGGATGGATGGATGGATGGATGGATGGATGGATGGATGGATGGATGGATGGATGGATGGATGGATGGATGGATGGATAGGTAGGTAGGTAGGTAAGTAGGTGAGTTGGTGGGTGGGTGGGTGGGGGACAGACAGACAGACAGACAGACAGACAGACAGACAGACAGACAGACAGACAGACAGACAGACAGACAGACAGACAGATAGATAGATAGATAGATTGATAGATAGAGAGGACAGACAATTTTTTTTTCAACCTACGTTCACTTTTATTTCAAATGTATTGTTATATCTACTTGCCAGGCAGCACATGATGATATCAGTAATAATTAATATTATTATTGGACACCAAACCAAAGTACTTTGAGACCCCTTCCCTCTCCACTTGTTAGAATATTATAAGTCTATAAGAGGTCTGAGCACCCACCCCATGTTCCTTTTTGTCGGCGCCACTGCTACGGGGCACATGAAACGATACTCAATAGAGACAGTTTGATATGTTCTTTATCTAAATAACGGACGTTAGGTTAATAATTCAAGTGGCTGGTTGGGTTTTGTGGCTGCATCGATCAGGTTGGTCGCTGTCACTGAAGGTTGCCATCATCCCTGTATATGACAAGTGTCATTTGGACTGTCGACTGGAGTGTCATTTGGACTGTCGACTGGAGTGTCATTTGGACTGTCGACTGGAGTGTCATTTGGACTGTCGACTAGAGTGTCATTTGGAAAAATGAGTCATTGAGAAGGGAACAGACAGCACTGCAAGATATAATTATGACAGATATGCAGCGCGTCTACTTCTTTTTAACAACACTGATTTCAGTTATATTTGTAATGTGTAGTTCTACAAACATGGCAATAGAATACAAAGACATTAAACAGGCATCCGAGTTTAAATATCTGGGAACTACATTTACCGAAGATGGGAAATTGGATAAAGAAATTGACATTAGATGCAGTAAAGCAAACCAAGTTTTGGGACAGCTAGCCCCCCTCTTACAGCAAAAGACAATCCCAATCAGCACAAAGAGACATCTTATTCAAAGCATATTTTTCCAACTCTGTGCTACCAGTGCCAGACATGGTCACTCACAACAAACCATAAAAGAAAATTAGTAACCACGGAAATGAGATGTCTGAGAAGGGCTGTAGGAGTGACCATAAGAGATACAATCAGGAATGAGATCATAAGAGAACAAGTCGGCACAGAACCAATTCTGGATTACGTACAAAGACAGCAAGTGAAATGGTTTGCCCACTTAGAGAGAATGCCTTGTGACACCATACCATTCAAAGCATACATGGAAAGAGAAGAAGGACGTAGAGCACGGGGTAGACCAAGAACAAGATGGAAGGATAACATCAGAGAAACTCTACAACAGCACGATGTGCCTATGGTCGAGGCAGCCAGAAGAGCTAGAAACAGAACCTTATATCTCCCTCGACACCCACAGCGGTAAAAGAGGAAGTGAAGAAGAAGAAGAAGAAGTTCTACAACAGACTAAATTAGTTGCTTTACACGCAATGTACACAGTGCTTTCACTTAATCTCTGAATCATTTTTTGGAAGGAATATCAGTGGTTCGTTTACTGAATGAATTGCTTGAACCTTAATGTCATTAATGTGCTGTACCTATACTTGGATGGGAAAGGTAGTGTCCGCGGGTCACATAAAGCCGGCGAAATGATCTGTCCTGACTCTGCCAAGACGACCGCAGTTTTATTTGTTAACCGAACGGCGTAGTCCTCGTCTTTTTCTTCTTCTTCTTCTTCTTTTTCTTCTTCTTCTTCTTCTTCTTCTTCTTCTTCTTCTTCTTCTTCTTCTTCTTCTTCTTCTTCTTCTTCTTCTTCTTCTTCTTCTTCTTCTTCTTCTTCTTCTTCTTCTTCTTCTTCTTCTTCTTCTCCTCTTCTTCTTCTTCTTCTTCTTCTTCTTCTTCTTCCTCTTCTTCTTCTTCTTTTTCTTCTTCTTTATCCTCCTGCTTTTCCTCCTCCATACAGGTACGCCAATACAAAGAAAACAGGGGTTGGACAGGAGAGGTCTAAAACAAATGTATAATGTGCCCAGTGGCAAGGAAATCTAATTTAATCTAAATATATATGAATAAACAAATATCTAGAAAGAGAAGACATGTGGAAGAAAGGGGCGCTATGGTGGTGGGTTTCGCTTAGTCGCCCTACAGATTTACTTTGTACAGGACAATCAAACAATCAGTGCTTAGCTCAGTAGTAACTTTCGTTTAGAGAAAAATAGCAACCAAAAAAAAAAAAAAAACTCCTTGGTACATTGCTTGCAATCGCAAGATTTACTTCAGTCAGTGCAGTGAAAAGCAGACTTTCAGCATTTGTATTGTTCTCAGATACAACAACAATGTTTCATGTCATTATTTTTTCTTCCTAAGAAACACTACGTTTGAAGCTTCTCTTTACTCTCTTAATTTCTTTCAGATTCTTTAAAGTGTTGTTTTTCATTTCTTTTTTCTTTATTGGTAATTAAATGTAATAATTTCTTTCTGTAGTCATTTTATTGTTTGTTACTTGATCTTTGATGCATATGCTGCCTTGTCTAACCTTTGGCCAAAAAAAAAAAAAATAAATAATCAAGACTGCTTTTAAGTTGAGTGACTAAAGGCAAAGTAAAGTGACTACAGGATTCAGAGAGGAAAGGACGCACAAAAATGCAACCGAACGTTTTTTTTACAAGAATCCTTATCAGCGGATTAAATAAGCTGAGCTTTCTGTTTAGTCCTTTGATAAAGACTGGTCGAAACATTAGGTTGTGTTTACGCTCGATTTGACCCCCCCGCGCCTCCCTCCTTGAGCTTTGTGAATGCGTCTACTTTCCTCTGCATATGCGATTTTATATCTCTTCAGCTTTCCTCTGCATCTGTGAGTTTTTGTCTTTTCACTTTTCCTCTGCATCTGTGAGTTTTTGCCTCTACAGCTTTCCTTTGCATCTGTAAGTTTTTGTCTCTGCATCTGATAATTCTTGTCTCAGGTTTTTTCTTCCGTTCCCATGAGAGTTAGTTTCGTTGTCTACCACGTCGTCCTATATCTGCTTCTTTATACTTTATATATGTGAGTCAGTTGTCAGGCTGTCAGTTACTAGTACATTGAGTCTGCTGGTCGCTATGTTGTGTTTATTTGCATCAATAATAGGTTCCAGTAGATAACATGGTACGGGATATATGTATAGGGGTTTCAAACTGAGCTGGATTAAAGTCGTTCGCTGCAGGTTTTCTTGATATACATCAGCTAAAGAACTCTCTCTCGCACACACACGTGCACGCACGCAGACACTCTCACTAGATAGTTTTCTTACAAAATTAAAAAACCGCGAGGCATCATAGCACGCAATGGTGCGTTCATTAGCAGAGAGGATGAAAGCAACGCCTTTACAGTGCCATTATAGATAACACCGACAGATAACATGAAACGGGATGTACCGAGGAATACTGTATGGCATTAAAGTCTTTCAACTATTTTTTTTTCATACTTGGGGAAAAAGAGGCACTATCTTTTGTTTCCCGTATCCCCCCCCCCCTTTTTTTTAGCTTTTGGGAGAGGGGGATGGGGGGAAGAAATTGTGGTGAGAATCGATGCCTTCTCGAAATCCACGCAAGGCGGTCAGCAGCCAAATCGTTCGCAGCTGGTGTCGAACCTGGAGTTCTTAATTTATAACGTACCCCAAACACGAAATCCCCGTGGGAAATCCACAGCTGACCTGACAGTTTATTATTTAAAGGGGTGGAAGTGTGCTGTTGTGTGGTTTTTTTTTTTTTAGTGTTTATCTAGTGTCTTCTAATCATAACCCTAACCCTAATCCTAACCCTAAACTTGGGTGTAGATAAATCTCGAGAAACTACAACCTGAACACCCTAGAATTTATTGGGAATGTCTCCCGTGACGTTGTCGTGACGTCAGGGGTAAGTTATAAATTAAGTATCGAACCTGGTAATACGGAATTACGAAGCGCCTTAGCAAAACCTAAACCAGAGACGCCGACAAAGCAACCCTACTGATAATACAGGATCACCTGGCATTTACAGCTTCTTCTTCTCTCGTTTGCTGGAAACAGATTATATCTGCAATGTTGTCTCTAGTATGAACTTCAGGGCCTTTTGTAATTCACTCAGCGACCAGTAGTACAGTTTGGCGTGCACCAGTGTTTGTCTTGGTCAAAACTTTTGCCCTAATGTGACGTATTTGGGACAGTCTTGGAGGATGTGATCTGTTGTCTCAGGTGCTAATCCACATGTGCACATGGCTGATTCACTAGTCTTAAATTTTGTGTTCACGTGGCTGCCTTGTTGATTGTGTCCTGTTCTAGGGCGTAGAGTAATGACTAGCTCTGGTCTGTCCGTTATATGATAATGGCATTTACAACTGATTTTCTGCTCAACTTAACTCTCCTGAATGCGACTATTGCTTTGGGATTTTTCTTGTTGTTAGTAAAAGTATAGAACCCCGTTTACGTCAGGGGGCTTAGAGATTTTCTTGTTGTGAGTAAAAGTATAGAACCCCGTTTACGTCAGGGCGCTTAGAGATTTTCTTGTTGTTAGTAAAAGTTTAGAACCCCGTTTACGTCAGGGGGCTTAGAGATTTTCTTGTTGTGAGTAAAAGTATAGAACCCCGTTTACGTCAGGGCGCTTAGAGATTTTCTTGTTGTTAGTAAAAGTTTAGAACCCCGTTTACGTCAGGGCGTTTAAAGCTTTTCTTGTTGTTAGTAAAAGTTTAGAACCCCGTTTACGTCAGGGCGTTTAAAGCTTTTCTTGTTGTTAGTAAAGGTATAGAACCCCGTTTACATCAGGGCGCTTAGAGCTTTTGTTGTTAGTAAAAGTTTAGAACCCCGTTTACGTCAGGGGGCTTAGAGATTTTCTTGTTGTGAGTAAAAGTATAGAACCCCGTTTACGTCAGGGCGCTTAGAGATTTTCTTGTTGTTAGTAAAAGTTTAGAACCCCGTTTACGTCAGGGCGCTTAGAGCTTTTGTTGTTAGTAAAAGTGTAGAACCCCATTTACGTCAGGGCGCATAGCACATAGTGGTAGATCTATGTGTGAATAGATCATGATGATCGAGGGGTGATGTCGTCAGTATCACACTGGCCGCCTTGACTTTCCTGGACATTAGCTTGTACGCATCTTCGGTTGTGTGGACATGGGATGGGAGCCCAATCAGTTTTGATTACCGCCACACCCACCCCCCCCCCCCGGATGCGGATTTGAACTATTTTCTTCTTCGCATTCATCGGCTTTAAACTTCATCCATTTGACAGATCTGCCTTATTAGCGGGAAGACTGTTGATTCCTCGCCTCTCCCGTGGATGGACTCTTGACTTCGAAGAAAATACCATTACGTGTTAGACTTTTACAGCAAGCTTGTTAGGAAGCAGTGGGTGTATCTTTGCGCTCCCTTCCCCCTTTTATTTTAGAATGGGTCCCAGTTATCCTGACAGGGAATTTGAACCCTAGACCTTAAGCCTGCAGGTGAGCGTCTAGCCGCTACACTAACACTGCTCCTTCTTCATATTACTAGACACTCTCCTGCCCACCCGGAGGTCTGGAGTTCAAATCCTCACTGATGCGTTATGTTTGAACACAGTTGAAGTTGGCTCCGAGTTTGACTAAAATGGGTGCCAGGTAATGTCCTGTTAAGTAAATGCGACCGGCTTGATGATCACCATGTAACCAATTAGCTACCGTTTGATATGTACAAAATATACTATAGTGTTTCACAGGTTCAGTCAAAATTATACGGAAAAAACAATGGAAATTAAAGGTGAATATCAGCAAAAGAGTTGGAATATAAATAATGACATTATATGAAAGGCAAACCATGAGAGATGAGTCAGAGGAAGACAGAGACAGATCGAATTTGTCACGTTGTTTCAAATTATATTTCCTGCATAAATGTTAAACATGTAAGGACCTCCCTCCCCCCCCCCCAAAAAAAAATGCAACTCTTACATGCTATCATTTGTAACTCAGTGGAAGTTGGCGTTTCATCATCTATTCTAACAGCTGCTTATTGATCATAATACATCGATTCAAGTTTTTGCATTAATTATGCCAAAAACCCAGTATTTCTAAAACTGTGCATCTTTAAAACGTCAATATTCTCTTTAAAAAAATGAACGTATATTTTATTGCAGTTGCAGTATAATGACATAAAGAGATTCTTGGTTCAGACCTGTGACAATAGTTCCTGTCAACAGCGTGCTTGTTGTATGTTCTATATTATTTATGCATCTCTCCTCTTCACGGTTATAAAGTTTGTTGTATAGCCAGTGACATCATGAATATACATGCAAAGGATGTTTTATATTGTTGTGACTCTATGCGGGCCACCCCTGGGTGTTTTGCGAATGAAAAACAAAAAAGTGTTTCTCGAATCGATCGTTTGAAACTTTGTTGAATAATAATAATATTAGTAATAATAACAATGACCGCAGGGCGTTGTCGAAACGAGAGCTTCTCAAGCCTGTAACACAATTTACTTAACCCTAGGGCCCGGCTCTCTAGCGTAGTTGGCTAAACCGGATTGCGCGGAGACCGAGTGACGAACTCTTTGTGGTCCGGGTTCAATCCCGGGGGTAGGCATGAAAGCCACATTTTCTCCCAGATTTGCGGTATTTACAATGGAATTGTTTCGATATCCATAATACCGAGCCTAAGGGTTAACAACTCATGGCTTCTGGATACTAAAACAAACAATTAACCCTAGGCTGATTTTGATCACATATCACCACCACTTGACTCATCATGATCATCATCATCATCATCCTGTAATCCCGCGTGTCTTGGGTCGCTAATTGCTGTTGACTGTTAGATAAGTTTCTTCCACCTATGTGTGGGTCGGATGCAGTGGATTTTATGTTTGAGACCTGTCCGTTGAGCCAAATTCATTTTCTTGGTCTTTCTTGGTCTGCCCCTGCTCTCTTTTCCCCTTTACCGATTCATTAAAGTGACGTATCCCCTAATTGCCATAGTCTTCTCCTATTAGTCCATGTCATGAGGCGTTGGTAAACATATCTTATCCACAACCTCTCGTCACATGTGCTGCTAGTAATTTCCAATACAGGCGTTTCCTAAACCGTGAGGGCAAACTATGAGAATCTTCTGTCTTGGTATCAATATGCCTCTCTTGCTTTCCACATACCATGTCTTCTTTTGTAATATACAATGGGCGGTGTAGTCAAGCAACATCACACCCGCCGCCTATACTTCGCAAAATGTTACCTTGGTACTCATTTAAGGCTGAGTCACCCTAGGAGTCAAGATCATTTTTGAAAACAACTCCGGCTGCCTTCGGATTTGAACCCACGACCTTAGGATCCTCAGGCGAAAGTCTAGTCGCTTAACCACATCGGATCCCTATTCAACATAAATAAATAAACTATCAAATCCGATTTTGTGTGTGTGGTATATTCAGTAATTGTTTCGTTGATTATAGCAAGGCATTTGATTGTGTCCAACATCAGAAACTGTGGACTATAATGAGAAAGAAGTATGGGGTTTCCAGCGCATTTTGTACATTTAATTAAAAATCTTGATCATGAACAACAAGCAGCCATTAGAGCAGCTGGTGAAACATCGGATTGGTTCGAGGTGCAAAGGGGAGTGAGGCAGGGGTGTATTCTCTCACCATACCTGTTCAATATATACGCAGAAAAAATAACGAGAAATTTCAAAAATTACCAGACTTGTGACATGATCCGCTCAAAATTGGTGGCAGCCCTATTCCGGAACTCCGCTACGCAGATGACACAGTCCTCCTTTCGAGAAGCGTAAAGAGAGTAGAAAATTTAATATTGTCTGACTAAAAGCACAGTCAAGATCAAAATCTGTTCTTGAATTTAGAGAAAACGAAAATAATGTCCACAGATAAAACTGGCTGTCACCCAAAAATAATAATAGTGGTGAAGAAATTGAAAATATCACAAACTTTGAATATCTAGGCTCTTTAATAAATAGCAATGGAGACTCAGTCTGGCGTAGCTACCATAAATAAACAGATACACTTTTTGTTACTTGATTAATTCATGCATAGCTACCATGCACAGTGCTGGAGGGTAAAGGCTGCCGGTTGATCTATAAAATATAGGTCTAGTCATGTCTGCCCAATGCGCACCCCAAGGCACGAAAAAGGGTCCTTTATTATCTTTAAATAGTGGATCGGGCGCCTAGTCTGCACTGATGCCCTACATATTTTCAATTCTAATATTGTAAAAGTGTTAACATATGCCAGTGAAAGTTGGAGCAAATGCATTCAAATATAAAAAAAAAAAAAAAAATCCCGCCTAAAGAAATTAATGAAGATTATGCAGGATGAATTCAAGAAAGATAAGAGAATAAAAGAAATATTTGGACAACAGGTTGTATCCAATTTTTTTTTCATAAAAAAAAAAAAAAAAAAGAAGATTGCACTGGAAATGGAGCACAACATGTTGATTGTTTAGTGTAGATATTTGCACACATTTTATCGCAGCAATTGCTACAAGTTGTGTGTAATGTGCTGGTAATAACTTTTTGATCTATGAAAGGTGAGGGGTGGGGGGGGGAGGGGGGGGGAGTCTCTGTACTGTTGAAAATCTCTTCCTTAACCAGAATACAACTAATACAACTGCTCTGAAAGAGGCTCACACGCGCAGGAAACTGATGACGAACACTAGAAAGAAGCATTTATCATTATGTTGCCAATTTATCAGAATAGAAAACAAAAAACTAGGACATGCGACAGATGAATCTATAACTGGAAGGAGAGATGGAGGATTATTACATCGAGAGGCTTTTTCTTGACTGTCTTCAGTCTTTGTATGGAAATGTGTCAGCACAATGATTAATTCAAGCTTTTGAAGATCGCAAGATATGGATATTCATGATCTCGCACGCTGTTATCCTGGAATAATGGAGCCTCGGATATGTTGTTTTGTAGAAGAATTTTTAAAATTCCTTGGTCGGCCCAAAAAAGAACAACTCAGGTGTTCTGAAAGAGACGAGGGCTCGAAGATAACTTATCACAAACATCAGACAGAGACAGTTATCATTTTTTTGGGGCTAATGTGATTAGAATAATGAATCTGGAACATGTTGTGACTACTGGAAAGATTTGTGGAAATAGAGATAGCGGAAGACAACGCTAGACAATACTTGCCAGCTTTTTGTCATGGCATTTGTAGCACTGAGGGGTGTCAGCACATGAATTGATACATGCTGTCCAAGACCAAATATTATGGAGAGGCATGATCTCCCACGCCAGTCGACAAGGTACCTGATGATGATAACAAATAGAGCTAATGGCAGCAGAACGAACACGCGTCGTCTGCTAGAGGAAGCGCGAAAGTCAACTTTGGAATTTCAACTGAACTCAGCCAGTCGGCAAGACACATAATGAACAAAATAATAATTAATTATATTCTCGTGTCCAGGAAGGCTAACCCAGACAACAAACGTCGGCAGAAGTCGGATGTTTCGGCCGAAAGACACAGATGTCGCAGCCATGTTGTAAACGGGCACACCGCTTTTACGTCTACGGGCGGACGCAGAAGATGAAGAAAAACGATATCCTCATGTGTCGGAGACACAAACACAAAACACGATACTGCAGCGCTTAATAATGTAAAACGTGTAAACAAAGCCGCATGCATTAGCTTTCACCAAGATGCGACTGGGCATAACGGGCAGGAGGCCCTCAGAAATGGATCGATGCTGTTTATCGTGGACATTAACGACATGTCACGTAGCCCGTCAGCAAGAGCCGATTAGAGACGCATTAGAATAGCATTGGGTGATTACAATTCTGGTTTACATTGTCATATTCTCGACGTTATTTCACATCACAGTGAATTATGGCTGTATTTGCTTCAGGTTGTCGGCACCTGGTGGCTTTTAGGGGTTTTGAAAGCAGTTTCATAATTCCAGCATACCACGTTCCCAAGATGCATCCAGGTTAATAGCAGACTGATTTGCGACGATTTCGACTACAGTGTGAGCGTGGATCAGTTCATAGAAAACTATATATATATATATATATATATATATATATATCCTATGCCAGCGAAAACCACACATAATACCCATTATGCCCCTTGTTTCTTCTTCTTCTTCACTACCTCTTTTACCGCTGTGGGTGTCGAGGGAGATATAAGGTTCTGTTTCTAGCTCTTCTGGCTGCCTCGACCATAGGCACATCGTGCTGTTGTAGAGTTTCTCTGATGTTATCCTTCCATCTTGTTCTTGGTCTACCCCGTGCTCTACGTCCTTCTTCTCTTTCCATGTATGCTTTGTATGGTATGGTGTCACAAGGCATTCTCTCTAAGTGGGCAAACCATTTCACTTGCTGTCTTCGTATGTAATGCAGAATTGGTTCTGTGCCGACTTTTTCTTTTATAATCTCATTCCTGATCTTATCTCTTATGGTCACTTCTACAGCCCTTCTCAGACATCTCATTTCCGTGGTTACTAATTTTCTTTTATGGTTTGCTGTGAGTGACCATGTCTGGCACTGGTAGAACAGAGTTGGAATAAATATGCTTTGAATAAGATGTCTCTTCGTGCTGATTGGGATTGTCTTATGCTGTAAAAGGGGGGGGGGGGGGGGGGGGGGGGCTAGCTGTCCCAATACTTTGTTTGCTTTACTGCATCTAATGTCAATTTCTTTATCCAATTTCCCATTTTCGGTAAATGTAGTTCCCAGATATTTAAACTCAGATGCCTGTTTAATGTCTTTGTATTCTATTGCTATGTTTAGATCTGTCTTCTTTTTTTCCTATTGACATTACTTCTGTCTTTTCAGTGTTGATTCTCATATTATTTGTTTTACATTCTTCATTCATGGGTGTTAGATGTTGTTGCAATTTCATGGCTGTATCTGCTATCAAGGCCTGGTCATCTGCAAAGAGTAATTCGTTGATCTTACTAAGATCGTCATTCATGGGCTTGGCATTCTTGCATATACTATCGATGTAGGTGATAAACAGCAGTGGTGATAAGACACACCCCTGTCTTACTCCAGATGTCACTGTGAAAGGATGAGATGTTCCCTGATTTATTCTAACTACACTTCTACAATCCCTGTATAAACTATTGCACACTTCGATGAGGTGTTCGCTTACTCCATATCTTGCCATTATTTTCCATAGTAATTGTCTGTCGACTCTGTCAAATGCCTTCTCCTGGTCTACGAATGCCACAAATAAGTTCTTATTGTATTCAAAGTTCTTTTCTATTAACTGTTTAAGTGTGAAGATTGCATCTGTGCAGCTTCTATTTCTCCTAAATCCCATCTGTTCTTCTGCCAGCTGTGGTTCTATCACTGGTCTCAGTCTTGTTTCTATTATCTTGCCATACATTTTGCCAACATGGCTTAAAAGAGAGATGCCTCGATATTGACCGCATTCTCGTTTGCTTCCTTTGTTCTTCCACAATGGTATAACTATTGCATGTTGCCAATCAATAGGGGCTGTTTGTTGTACCCATGCTGCATTGAATATTCTGTGAAGCCATCTGATGCTACTTTCACCTGCTGCTTGAATTATTTCTGTTGGTAATCTATCAGCTCCTGGTGCTTTATATTTGGGAGACTGTTTAATGACTTTTTCTATTTCATCCATTAGTATGTGTGGTTCTAACACTGTTGCTCTGTGCTCTTCAGTTGTTCTTTCCTGATGATCTCCTAGAGGATTAAAGAGCTCATTGAAGTATTCCCTCCATCTTTCTGCTATCTCGGGTGGATCTATTAATGGCCTTCCTGTCTTATCATTAATTATTTCAGTGGGGTTGTAGCTCTCATCTCTTTTCCGCATATTTTTAACCACTTTGAAAAATTTTCTGCTGGCTGTTTTCTAATTTTCTGCTATTGACTCACCGAAACGTTCCCAGGATGCTTGTTTTGCTTTCTTGACACTCCTGTTGGTTTCTCTCCTTTGCAGTCTATAGTTTAAAAAGTGAAAACAGGCTGCAGTCCCGGCAAAGCTACTATTACAGAAGCATAGTTAGTTGCCAATGCTTTACGGGACGTGGCAAAACCAACCCCACGCTGTAGTGAGATACTATCCATTTTAAACCCCTTGTTTAAGAAAGCATTAAACAAATTAATTAACATTATTGGACATAGAAAAACTAAAGGACGCTATAGGAAATTAGCGTAAATCAGAGTTATGTAAAGTGTGATGTATCTGTGTTTCTTGGTTTCATATTTCATGGCCCGTCTGTAAAGATTGTTTCTTCTTCTTATATGCGATACCGTAGGCTGTTGCTTCTTCTTCTGATATGCGATACCGTGGGCTGTTGGTGCTTCTTCTTCTGATATGCGATACCGTGGGCTGTTGGTGCTTCTTCTTCTGATATGCGATACCGTGGGCTGTTGGTGCTTCTTCTTCTGATATGCGATACCGTGGGCTGTTGGTGCTTCTTCTTCTGATATGTGATACCGTGGGCTGTTGTTGCTTTTTCTTCTTATATGCGATACCGTGGGCTGTTGGTGCTTCTTCTTCTGATATGCGATACCGTGGGCTGTTGGTGCTTCTTCTTCTGATATGCGATACCGTGGGCTGTTGGTATTCATTTCTGTCCTCCCCGTGTGGGTTCCGGGGCCCCATTTTGGAGAACGAAGAATAGACCCACTACCATTTGTTAGCTTGCCATAGGATGCGACTAAATAGGGGTGTTTAATTCAAAGTCAGAGTGCATCTGCCTGACAGGCGAGGAGGAACCAACAGTCTGCTTACAAATAAGCCACGTCTGTAAAAGGATGTGCATGCAAGTTCTGGAGCAAGACTAAATTCTAGAAGTGGAGGTGAACCAGAACTTTCCGCCAGAGTTTACAACTGATGAACGCGAAGAAGAAGAAGAAGAAGAAGAAGAAGAAGAAGAAGAAGAAGAAGAAGAAGAAGAAGAAGAAGAAGAAGAAGAAGAAGAAGAAGAAGAAGAAAAAGAAGAAAGAAGAAGAAGGAGGAAAAGGAAGATACAGTGAAGCCGCTTACGGCCTTCTCTGATGTGGCGAATTTCTGTTGTGTAGAAGAAGTTGTTTATCTCCTGCAATTTTTTTCTTGTTTGAACTCTTAAACTGTTAAGAGAAATTTCTGATAAGACGAACTATTTCTTGGGTCCCATATGAGTTCTGCCATGCCCATCTCTATTTATATTTATTATAGTCACTTAGTCACTATTTATATTTATTATAAATAGAGTCGGCCCTGATTCCGCTTATCAGTTTTGTGCAGTGTAGCTAACCTTGCGACATTTCCTGGGAAGGAGGAGCATCTTTGGGTATGCTTAGATGTTAGGATGTTGATTCTAAAATTAGTAATCAGTTACTATTGTAAACTCGTCTGTCTTCCTGCTTCACTTCTTGTGTACAAGTCTCCGGCTTAATCATTTGTCCAACTGTACAAAATATCGCAATATTCTGTCAACATTCCAGTTTCCCGACGGCTGATTGCGTCTGTTAGACAAGCAATTTAATGTTAAGCCTTTTTGAATTATTGTTAGCAAATCGATTTATGCCGTCCCAGCGATTTCAAGGATAACACATTTTGTTGGTGAAAAGAAGAAAAGAAAACACATAATTCAGAGCGAATTTTCGTGTCTGGGGATTGCGTGCGTGTGTGTGTAAAGCGCATATTTTGTGAATAGCTGCAATTTTTTTTTAATCTTGGGAGCTTCCATTGGTAGTCAGATAATCCTCGTGGCGCGCCGTAAGTCGGAATAGAGATGGTTGGTGTGTGATATTTTAGAAACGATATCATAGCACTTCGGAAAGACCTACCGGTACCCCGTCTCTTGATTCTAATCTGTACAGAGGTTCCACTGACATACTAACGTAACAAGGACAGTGTTTGCGCCGTTGGTCGTGGGGCATATAGTTCCAAATCCATATTGCTATAAACCACTCTGTGGAAGATATGGTCAGTAGCCTTTAGTTCCCATCTCCTAGTACCTATTAAATGCTGGGTCGACCTGGGTCCACATGTCAGTATTATAAAAAAATCTGCCTTCTTACGAATTCTGACACAAGATATTCGGCCCAACAACAAAATATTTTAAAAATGCGTCCGGCTCTTTATTTGAACCCACGACCTTCGAATCCGCGGTAAGACCACATCGACATAGGCATCTACACTACGACAGTAATGCATTAAAAAAGGACTGCTGTATGGGCAAAGTTCTGGACGGAACAAGCTACTGAATATACAAAATAAGGGTACTACAAGTTGAGCTAAAATCAAAAAGTAACTTATATATAACACAAGCAAGAAGACCCATTCATGGGAAAGGAAAAGACACTCATAAATAATTTCCGTTTCTGTGTGAGCTTTTCCTGTCGCTATTTTTATAATTTCCGTCTCTGTGCGATATCTTTTCCTGTTTATAATCTTCTCATTCCAGTTTTAATAAGATCCAGCAGGTTGTTTGTGATTCTGACGTTTTGTCCGTTTATAAAGAGGTTTGAGGTTTTGACGTTTGAACAACGGATCAACATCATGACAGACGGATTATAACCCATAAGTGCTCCGTTCTTCTTCTAACTCAATTATGAGTCCGGAGAATTTCAGCACAGTGCACAGGCTATGAGGATCGGCGAGGATCCTGAAATACTTTGGGTAGATTTTAAACTCCAAATTTTGCCTGAGCAGCGCCGTTAGGCAACTCCTTTCGATTTCCAACTGCCAGGGGATTTTTAACGTGCGCAACAATGCATACTGGCGTTCGATCTCACTACCCAGAGACCAGGGGGAATTACTAGAAGTCAAAGTCCACGTGAAAAAATCCTAGCCCTTACCGGGGCATGAACCCGGAAACTCTAGCACTCGAGGCGGACATTATACCTCGAGACCACGCAGCTCCCTCCTTTTATAAAGATTGTGGTTGAAACGTTTGGTTGTATTTTTGTACGTCATTGCATTTCTCTGGTTGAGCTGTCTAGCCATAGTTTGTGTTATCAGTTACTGGTAGGTGTTAACTATGGCATGTTTGCCAACTGTAACGTTTCTCCTTTTGTTCCTAGGCAGCAGTCATTTAAATCCCCAACTCTACTTCGAAGTTTGTTCACTAGATTGGACTTTATGACGCCTATGGAGGAAGACTAGATCATTTTTGACAGTGGTTCCCTGTTAGCTATGTACTGCGGACCCCCGTACTTTCGAATGTCTGCCACTGATCTCATACTTTTGAATAGTCACACCAAGTAACTTATTACCTTACATTTTATAACAGCTGAAAATCCATATGTCTGTATGTGTATTTCTTAGTCACAAAAACCTAAAAACTAGTGACCAGTAGAGAGGTGAAATGTGTACATGTCATTCTGGTTGCAGCGTCTACGTCAACTGTGCGTTTTGAAACAAGGTTTCTATGTAGCAGTGATAAATAATTCCACAATACCTACGTGATTTTTTTTTACACACCTTGAACAAAATAAGTTTGACAAAACTGTATTTCGCTGTTATCTCCCTTCTAACTTTCTTTCACAGGTGGGGGTCGTGATAGTGTAATTTCTAGACCAGTTTTTTTCCCCAAAGTTGGCGCTAGATGGATGGATGGATGGATGGATAATGGAAACGAACCAACGAACGAACAACGATCAAACTTTTTTCCCCCTAAGGGTTGCAAATTGGGCATGCAAATCCGTCTTACATTCGGCCCTTCCAAGCACTTATCTTTCGGACTGCAATTGCATGTTATCAGTAATACATATTGGCATATTATCAATAATGCATGTTATGTTTATATAAAAATAAACATTATGAAATAATGCAAACAAACGTCATATATAGACAATCATACCCACTCAAAATATACAATCACAGATACACTCCTATATGTCCATCCGTACACAGACACACTCATATATATACATACATACAAACTCATACATATATTTGGGAATGCACAGAAAGCACAGTTAGGGATGGATGGATGGATGGATGGATGAATGAATGGATGGATGGATGGATGGATGGATGGATGGATGGATGGATGGATGGATGGATGGATGGATGGATGGATGGATAGATAGATACCGTCAAGTTCAGCTGCGCACTAGAAAGTAAGTTGGTTTAATATACAAATGTACTGAATTTCATATTGTCTATTGAAACACACGACAGACATTTTGAATTCGAATACGGCAGTGAATTAATAACGGTTATAGGTAAAAAATTTTTTTTATATTAACGCTTTAATTGTGTGACAAAATGAATGTAGATTTCTCTGCATGTCAGGAGTAAGACATCCCTTGAAAAAAGCACCATGGCGTCTTCTGGAGCACACGTTAACACAAAAGACCTCGTCTTGTTTTCTGGGACACACGGTAGTTACTCTACAGATCATTCTCACTGCACATCGATCATTTTAAACCATACGTTTGCGCATCCTCTTCTGTGGGAATCGAATGGAGTTACTAGCAACCCCAGTTCTGTGTTTACTTACTATTCATCATTGCCAGTAGAACTATTGTTCGGTTTTAAAAATTTACCGCGCTTTTCTTACAGCCTAGTTGTCAGTTTTTAGCCTCTATGAAAGCATTTAGTATAAAAGGGCTTTCCGCTGCTGTTCCACAATAGCTTCTACAGTAAACCTATTAGAGCATTTCTGTTATTGAAACCGCAGCTTTTTTCTGATTTGATTTGATTCAAGAACCGACATCACAGCACTCGGGGCATTCCCATAAGCGCTCCGTCCCCATCTTCAGCAGCCAGCGAAGAGTTCCGATACTAATGGTGCCAGTAGCATTCTGATTAAACGTCCGTCTTGCCTTTCCTCTGAGCCTCGAGCATCTGCCAGAACCTCTCATCACTCCCTCCTTCATCAATCTCACCAGACTATGGTGATCCATCTGCTCCTCCGAACTATACACGCTCTCCCACAAGACACTAACCACGTCTGGTTTATCATGCATCATTATTCCACCAAGTTGCGCAGAGCCAGCCAGTCTATCTGCCTCTTCATTTCCCTACACATCTACATGCCCCCCCCCCCCAAAAAAAAACCTAGACAATACTCCTCATCCGTGTCCTCCGCAGCGAAGCATGCCACTCTGCACGAAGCATACCTTTTCTGATCTTCCTCAGCATGCTTTCTGAGTCAGTTACAATCACGATGTGTGTGTGTGTGTGTGTGTGTGTGTGTGTGTGTGTGTGTGTGTGTGTGTCGTGTTCTCTAGCCAACGGAAAGCTGCAGTGACAGCCTCCACCTCCATTCTTAAGCTGGATGTTGTGGTATCATATGCTAGGCTCTCACCAAACGTCGTCCATTAACTTTTGCTAAAATGCCCCAAGCACTTCTTTTGGCTCTTGAACACTGAACCGTCTGTGTAAATGATCAAATCCTCTGAGCGAGCATTATCTTGAATTAATTGCTGAATTTCCACCTCCGTGGCACCTGCTGGCCAGTCTCTGCATTCCCGGCTCAGCGTGATTGTGACTCTACACAAGTCTGACTATTCAGGTGGCACTTTGACCCACTCCTCTCCTCGCCTAATGTTCTCAAGGATGCAAACCTGTCTGATTGTGTCTTCTGCCTGAGCCATCCATGACCTCCCTCTTATCAGCCACTGACCCTTAACTGCACCCAGAGCTTCATGCAAAGTGTTGTCTGTGTTTGCAGCTACCCTGAGTTATGACTTCGCCTGCAGCACCTTGCGCCTACCTGCAACCGTCGGCAAACCAAGGATGTATCGCATACACACTACTGGGATGTCTCTGGTGCAACCCAGAGCTTTTTTCTGTTTCTGCTATTGCCATGTTTTCCCGAAAATATAAAACCGGATCTTTTATACATAGGGCTTTTCTAGGGTGTATCTTTTTCCTGATATGAAAGTACATTTATTTCTATACAAAATTCTACATTTATTTAAATATAGTCAGGGCATCTTCTTCTAATACATTTTCATAACTCTCCAAATCCAGAATTCCTATAAGCATTTCTTGCGACTCCATTTCCGGTCGAACCATTGGCGCTAGTGTCTCATATCTAGCAATCAGTTCTCTTTATGCCTAGTGGCACATGAGGCTTCAGAGAGGACTTTCCATGCTTTCCTGTTATGTGCAATCTTCAGTGCAGTTTTCCATGTCAGAGATGCCGCATTCAGGTCACTCTCCATCGTTCGTCGCCATGTTGTTTTTGGTCGCCCCCCCCCCTTCCCCCCCCCCCCCTCTGGTGTCCATGTGAGAGCTGTTTTGGCAGGCATAACATAATTCCTTCTCATAACGTGGCCAAGCCATTTCCATCTTGGCTTGGTTATCATACTGTCTCATATCTAGCAATACAACTCCTTAAATGAGCATTACTTGTGGGTGAAGCCTGCTCTTAGTGCATTGTTAACACAGCTGTCAGTGATGTTATCCAATGAATTCTTCACCCAAGTCACCACCTCCTGCACGCTAGGAGTCGCACAGTTTGCACGCTGATTTCCTGCATTCTGGCTGACCAACTTAACTGTAGTTTATTTTCCGGGTACGGCTTATATTAAAAGCATCCTGAAAATCGTACTGGGGCCTATTTTGGGGAAAAGCTTACATTAAAAGCATCCTGAAAATCGTACTGGGGCCCATTTTTGGGAAAGGCTTACATTAAAAGCATCCTGAAAATTGTAATGGGGCCTATTTTTGGGGTAGGGCTTATGTTAAAAGCATCCTGAAAATCATACTAGGGCCTATTTCTGAGGTAGGGCTTATATTAAAAGCATCATGAAAATCATACTGGGGCCAATTTTTTTGGTAGATTCTTTTTTTTTTTTTGCCCCCCAGAAATTGTGTAGTCAAAACAATGTTTTGTTTTCTCGTAATTCGGTTAAATAGCGCGGATGAAAACAATACATTGCATAATTTATTGTCGGACATTCGGTTCGCTGCATCTCTTCATGATCTATTCATGTAACTGCAGTAACGCACCTGGCGAGATGCAACGAATTATGCCCGGCAGTAAACTGCGCAATGTATTGTTTATATCCGCATTATTTAAAAACAGAGTAAATCTACTACGACTGTTGCTTGTCTTTGTACTACTACTGCATATTTCCGTTATATGTACTATACTTAAACTTGATAGCGTTAGGGTTTTAAAGGAGTGTAGGTATAATTAGATCACATTCCAGCTTTAACACCGAAATTTTGCTGATGATGTTAAATTAGCATCTGTTAAATAATGTATGAGTGGAATAATATACGTAAGAAGACAGACCAGAAGGTTCCCCCGTGTGGTTTCCGGGGCCCCATTGTGGGGAAAACAAGAATAGACCCACTGCCTCCCCAAAAGCATGTCGCAAGAGTCGACTAATTGGGGAGCTTCCTTTGAAGTCGGAGTGCATCTGCCGAAGAGGCAAGGAACCAACAGTCTGTATTCAAGAGAATGAGATCTGTAAAACTGATGCACATGCAACACTCAGCTTCTGGAGCAGGACTGCAGTTCAGTAGTGGACGAGCAACCAGAACCTTCCGCCAGAGTTTACAGCTGGTGAACGCGAAGAAGAAGAAGAAGAAGACCAGAAGGGCAGAATCTAAGACGGGCTTGTTTGCCCAATGTTTAACCCTTTAAAAATAAAATTCGCTTGTCGGTTTGCAGTACTGCTCATCCCCCTCCCCAACCCAGCTTACACTAATGCTAATACTACTACTACTGCTGCTGCTGTTGCTGCCACTTGCTGCCTATATTACTGCTAGTGCTGCTACTACTACTGCTGCCGCTACAACGTTTTACCCAGTGAGCAAACACTTGCACTCAGCCATGTCTGTACAACTTCATGAAGAGACAGTCGATATACAAACTAGTTGTTGCCATCGTGACAAAACAGTTCGTTATGTCGCCATTAATGTCAACAGTAAACCCTTCCCTTTTTTTCGCTGTCCATTGATGCTCCTCACGCATGTTACCGCATGCCTGATTTCATCACTTCACACACTGAAGATCATCTCTAATTCATATTCGGTTTGCCTGTCGTTTCGTGTCAGCAGTTTGATTGCGAAGAGCAGCTGTAAAGAGGGAACTATACTGAAATATGTAACGATAACATGGACACACAAGTCAATGGCCGAGCTGTTGAAATATTGGGCTGTGGTTTGGAAAAGCTGTTTTTCGAAGTATAGGTAGGCAGATGGGTTGTGGGTGTATACGTTTGTCTGTGCGTGCGCGCGCGCGCGCAGTCACGGTGGTAGGAGAGACACATCTTAACCTGCAACATTTCGTGCACTAGCCATGGGTCAGCCCAGGCTCCAAACCTTCTGTCCTACATCTCCCTAAGTGATAAATCACTGACCAGTGTCGCGCATTAGCTTGCCGGTAGACGACTTCGTAGCCGATCTGGACAGTATTTGGGTTTGTCTCCTTTGATTGCATTAACACTGCAAGTCATTTTCATGGCTCTTGATGGCGTGCAGTTCTAAGACAATATTTTGTTTTCTATCGCTCCCATAACCTGATCACATTGATAACTTAAAGCTCCTCCTTCGGGGATGCTGGTTGACGATTTTTTCTCCTCCATCAAAGCACCTACCTACCACCAAAGTTTTAAATGCAGACTTGAAGTCGTTTTTCACATGGACAGCGTTACATGCAAATGTAACCGCCTCCAGATTGAAACCTACATTATCTCCCTTTCTTGTGACATATTTATGGCATATTTCTGACAAAAGGCGTGCAGGAAGGAGAGCTCTTGTCTATACATAGATAAACAGCCTGAAAAGACACGCGGAAAAAAGCCTGGATGCATGCAGTATGGAGTCGTAGGAAAGAGGGTGACGGGAACTCATTCACGACAGCCGACCATCAACACAGACATGGCATTAGAGAATATTTGCATGTTCAGCATGAATGTCATCTTGAATAAAGCAATGGAAACAACCTACGTTTTTTGGGGGATTTTGTGGAAATTCGGGACATGGGAGGGGGAGGGGTGGAGAGACAGACACACAGACAAAGAGAGAGGTGGGTGGGCGATACACAGAGAGAGGTGGGTGGGTGACACACAGAGAGAGAGAGAGAGAGGTGGGTGGGCGATACAGAGAGAAAGAGAGACGTGATTGGGCCATACAGAGAGAGCGAGAGGTGGGTGGGCGATACAGAGAGAAAGAGAGAGAGAGGTGGGTGGGCGATACAGAGAGAGAGAGAGAGAGAGGTGGGTGGGCGATACAGAGAGACATAGAGAGAGAGAGGTGGGTGGGCGATACAGAGAGAGAGGTGGGTGGGCGATACAGAGATAGAGAGATAGAGAGGTGGGTGGGCCATACAGAGAGAGAGGTGGGTGGGCGATACAGAGAGAGAGAGAGAGAGGTGGGTGGGCGATACAGAGAAAGAGAGAGGTGGGTGGTCGATACAGAGCGATAGAGAGAAAGAGAGAGAGAGAGAGAGAGGTAGGTGGGCGATACAGAGAGAGAGAGAGAGATAGAGGTGGGTGGGCGATACAGAGAGAGAGAGGTGGGTGGGCGATACAGAGAGAGAGAGAGAGGTGGGTGGGCGATACAGAGAGAGAGAGAGAGAGGTGGGTGGGCGATACAGAGAGAGAGAGAGAGGTTGGTGGGCTATACAGAGAGAGAGGTGGGTGGGCCATACAGATAGAAAGAGAGAGAGAGAGGTGGGTGGGCGATACAGAGAAAGGTGGGTGGGCGATACAGAGAGAGAGAGAGAGAGAGAGGTGGGTGTGCGATACAGAGAGAGAGAGGTGGGTGGGCCATACAGATAGAAAGAGAGAGAGGTGGGTGGGCGATACAGACACAGAGAGAGAGAGAGAGAGAGAGAGAGAGAGAGAGAGAGAGAGAGAGAGAGAGTGAGAGAGAGAGAGGTGGGTGGGCGACAGATAGAAAAGCGAACAGAGAACGAACGTACTTTATTTTCAAAATGCTGAGAATTAGGCACGCAGGCCCGTCGAACATTTTGCCTTTCTAGTTTTCACCCCTTTCATTCATATCATTTGATTCACACATCAGTTAATAGTAAGCATTTTCAACCGCAGCTAAATGTGCACATGCCTAAATACAGTAAACTGTAGTAATTGTAACAAATCTAGGGGAAATATATGCTATTTCTACATGTTATCTATGGGAAAAGGGGGGGGGGGGGGCATGCAATCTGTGCTCAGGTAATATTCGAAAAGTTTCCAGTTGTATGTGTAGGGACTAATGGCATCATGTGTGTGTGTGTGTGTGTGTGTAAGACGGTTCTACGTTTGAGCTAAACTTGTTTTTAAAAGTTATATCCTAGGTTTAGAGATATTCAGTGTATTTGGGCGTTTACTATGCCTTTCATTATACTTTAAAAAAAAAGACCATAAGTAACATGGAGCCCTTTGGAATAATATTTTGTAAAAACATTTAGCCTTATTGAAAAGTAGACGTCCGTGTCCGTAGTAGTAGCCTATCATCTTGATATGTTTTGAAGCTGTCTGTCCTGAGAGGGGGAGAGAGAGAGAGAGAGAGAGAGAAAGAGAGAGAGAGAGAGAGAGAGAGAGAGAGAGAGAGAAAGGAAGAGAGAGAGAGAAAAGAGAGAGAGAGACAGACAGAGAGAGTGAGGGATAGAATCTGGACAGTCTTTTGAGACTTGCTTTGGTGCTCCACATTTGCATGTGGCAAAGTAAGCAAGACCTATCACCGTCAGGTGTGTAGCGTGCTGACGATGATGTAATGGCTAGATGACTAAGACAGGATAGTTGGACTCATTGTGACGTAGGGTGAGTTTGTGAGTGCAGCAAAAACGAGAAGCGAACAACTTCACAATCTAAGGCAACATGTCAGATTAACCTGAATATCAATATAAAAATGCAACAACCAAGTCTAGGGGTGTACACTCTTAAAGTATGGTTTCCACAGTCAACTGTGCAAGGTGCCTTGAGCCCAGCCTGAAACCGAATGCCATTGGGTAACTGGAAAAAAAATAATAATGGAACGAACAACTTCAAGGAACCTCAGCTTTGATCTCATCGAGAAGGCTGTTGTTTTCTTGTACGACACTGGTGTTCAACAGAGTTGAATGGAAATATATGAAATACATAATAGGTGACAAAACGACTCACCCAACCAATGAATGTAACTCACTAGCATCCGCATACTTGTACAGACGAATTTTCAATCCCGGATTCACGTATAACATTAGCCATCAATTACTAAAGGTCAGCAGCTTGAACTTGAAACATTAACGGTTTCTTCAACAAGTCAGTATGCAGCCAAATGCTGATAAACACAACTACCTTTTTACTTCACAATTACTCAACAGTCACGCTGAGCGATGGCATCCCTTTTGGATATTTTTTAATAATCCTGCATCATGCAGATGGAAATAATTTAGCTTAAACATAGGACCTTAAAATATGTAAGGGCCTCAACAAATTCCTTTTTTTTAAATTTCTTTTTTTTTAATAAAATTTTTTTTAACAAACATAGTTTTCTTTGAATATATTTAAATTGCTTTTTTTTTTTTAAATTACAGACTTTTAAAAGATTAAATAATATAATTTCAGTGATTTTGCAAAGTCATTATAATCCATATACTTAAAAGGTGTATACATTTTACAGTTTTATAAGATTAGCTGGCTTAATGTAAAACGGCTGGGGCCTCAAGGCTTTAAATAGCTTAGGGCATCATCAAGTCTAGATCCGACCCTGACTACACGTGACGAATACACCTCCTCCAGTAAACCAAATGTTTGGAATGTCTCTAGTTTAGCAGTTTAAATACATCACACAATGTGACTGGGCAGCTTAGCGAAGAAAATGTAGACAACACGCGCAAGGGTAACCCAACGTTTCGACCAGAATCGTTATCGGTTGGGTACTGTACAATCACCACATGGGGTGACCAAGAACCAGACTGACCAGCTCTGTCTCAGCAGAACTTTCAGAACCTCTTTAATGGATTTCCGTACATACAGGGGAGTAGATGTTGGAAGTGATGGCACCCTGTGCATAGGACAGTTAAAACTGAAACTCAGAGCAACTTGTAAAACAAACAATCAGTGCTCAGAAAAGATAGCCAAAGACTTGGTAATGAAAAAGTTTAACAAGAGGTAAAGTTTGAACTTAGAAACAGGTGCAGGACACTTGGAGGTTGGGGGGGGGGGAGGGGGGACGTGGGGAAGAGGAAGAAGAAGAAGAAGAAGAAGAAGAAGAAGAAGAAGAAGAAGAAGAAGGGAAAGAAGAGAGAGAGAGAGAGAGAGAGAGATAGATAGATAGATAGAGAGAGAGAGAGAGAGAGAGAGAGAGAGAGAGAGAGAGAGAGAGAGAGCAGTACATTGAAGACAAATGAAACAATATAAAGACCAATATCTTGGTGGCGGTTATTAGCAGTGCAACATTGAAATAGAGTGATAGAAAACCACGGATAAGTGATGACACCTGGCAGTTCAGTCGGAGTAGAAAGATAGCAAAACTTGCTTTCTGTAATGCTAAGACAACACAAGATGAAATTAAAGCTAAAGATAATAGGAAAAGAGTCAAATGAGTAAAAAGTGCTGCAAAGAAAGCTAAAAGAGCATATGATGATAAACTGGCTGAGAAAGGGGAACCGGCAGCTAAGGTTGGAAATAGCAAAATACTTTACAATATATTAAAACAACTAGCTGGAACAGTCAAACAACGAGGTGGTTCAGGAAAAAGCAAAGATGGCACAGTGCTCACATGTGATGCTGAACAGAGGAAAAGATGGACAGAACATTTCAAAGAGAACAGAGGAAAAGATAGACAGAACATTTCAAGGAGAACAGAGGAAAAAGATGGACAGAACATTTCAAGAAGAACAGAGGAAATAATGGACAAAATATTTCAAGGAGAACAGAGGAAAAGATGGACAGAACATTTCGAGGAGTACAGAGGAAATAATGGACTAAATATTTCAAGAAGAACAGAGGAAAAGATGGACAGAACATTTCGAGGAGAACAGAGGAAAAGATGGACAGAACATTTCGAGGAGAACAGAGGAAAAGATGGATAGAACATTTCAAGGAGAACATAGGAAAAGATGGACAGAAGATTTCAAGGAGAACAGAGGAAAAGATGGACAGAACATTTCGAGGAGAACAGAGGAAAAGATGGACAGAACATTTCGAGGAGAACAGAGGAAAAGATGGACAGAACATTTCAAGGAGAACAGAGGAAAAGATGGACAGAAGATTTCAAGGAGAACAGAGGAAAAGATGGACAGAACATTTCGAGGAGAACAGAGGAAAAGATGGACAGAACATTTTAAGGAAAACAGAGGAAAAGATGGACAGAACATTTCAAGGAGAACAGAGGAAAAGATGGACAGAAGATTTCAAGGAGAACAGAGGAAAAGATGAACAGAACATTTCAAGGAGAACAAAGGAAAAGATGGACAGAACATTTCAAGGAGACCTAACAGACTTGACCCTCTAGACTTAATGAAGTTTGAAGAAGAGGAAAAAAGGACCACACATCCCAGTAAATGAGGGGCAGATTAACGTTACAGAAATCAAAAAGGCGATACATTTCCTAGCGAATAACAAGACGGCGGGTGATGATATTATTACAGCACAACTGTTCAAAGGAGTAGACGAGACAGCTGTCCAGCAAGTGCTAGAATTATTTAACACAATACGGGAAGAGGAAACAGTCCCAAAACAATGGAAGAAGAGAATTCTTGTGAAATAAACCCCCCCCCCCCCCCCTTAAAAAAAAAAAGTTATCTTAATGAGTGCAGAATTTGGAGAGGAATTACCTTAATATCTGTTATGTCAACAGTCTTTTGTAAAATAATCATCGGTAGAATTAAACAGGTGGTTGTTGATACAATCATGAGAGAAGAACAAGCTGGTTTGGGAACCACTGTTCTAGAAGAACACATTGAGAAGCAACAACTTCTCATCCTGAATTTGATTTCATGAAGGTGTTTTCTACAGCATGCCAGCTAAATTAATACTCAATATTGGAAATGTAAACGATGGTTCAGAATATGCAGTGCGCACTGAAAATGGTCTAATTGACTGGTTTTTTGGTGGAAACTGGAGTGAAATGAGGCTGCATTCTACCCCCTTGTTGTTTGAAGTAAGCCATTGATTGGGTAATGGACAAGTGTTGCAAATACTGGCATTGATTGGGTAGAGACAACCGTAAGATCTGGATTTCCCAGATGATGTTGTTCTGTTAAGTAAAAACAACAAAACATGCAAAGAAAAATGAATCATTTGTCGTCTACAGCATCAAAAATAGGAAAGCAAAAAAAGTTATAAGAAAACAAATATATTAAAGGGACCAACAACAGATCGTGTAGATGTCATTCTAGAGAACAAACCAATAAATGTAACGGACCATTTCACATATCTGTTTAGCAGTTTTGACACTCAAAAAGATAACAACGAAGAAAATTATGAAACGCTTTGGCAAAGCAACAGCAGTCTTTTAAAGCCTTAACAAAATATGGAGCTTCAAGTTATATAGCTTTGAGACCAAACTACACATCTTTCAATTCTTACGCCATTTCATTGTTAACATTTGCCAGCGAAAGTTAGAGAACCACTAAAGATATGGAAGGAAAGTTAAATGCATTTAAAAAAAAATGTCTTGTGAAAAATCATGAACATAAAAAGAGGTACATTTAATTAAAAAGAGTGAGGAGATCTGGACAAATATCTGTATCGACTGCATTAAGACAAAGAAGGTGGAGATATATTAAGCGCACCCTGAGACGAAATGAGCAAAGAATTACAAAACAGACAGTGAAATAGGAAACAAACGGTAAGAGAGAAAAAAGAAGATGTCCAAAGAAAACATTAAGAACATTATTACTAGAGGCTAACAATGCTGGGCTGAACTTCATGTCAGAAATCGAGAAAGTTGCATGCAGTAGAGCTCAGTGGGGGAATGGAATGCGAGCCATCTGCGACATCTAACAGCACACAAAGGATGATGATGATTATACAGTTACAACTGGGACAAGAACAACTCAGCATCCACGTGTGGGTACCCGGGCCTTGTTGTGGGGGGGGGGGGGGAACAAAAGCAGACCCACTACCTTCCTTAAAGCATGTCGTAAAGAGGCGGGAAAGAGCAGATACAATCTGAGCATTCTTCTGAGACATTCTCTGGAGATCTCGTAAAAGAAGCCGGTATTACTGTCTTTTTAAACAACTGTGACGCTTTACGTGACCGAATTATGTCAGTTTTCGAGGCACAATCTGGTTTATAAGTCGATTTTTTTTTCAAGGTCAAGACCTTGTAGAATATAAAACATGTTTTAAAGTTGTCATCTTTTTGAAGAATTTTTCTGTAACATTTACGTTGGAAAGTCCCGGTTTTCTTCTGTGGTAATTGTGAAATGGTCCGTGACTCACATCCGGATAAAGATGTGTGTTCCCAAAATGTTGATTTTAATTTGTTGGCTGGTGTCCCTTGAAGACTTGTTTAATCCTTTCACCGCAAGCGCTAATCTCCCGAGTTATGTTGAATCACGACCGGCTCCAGCTGGCCGGACGTGCTGCTAACGTCACCGGGTCGGGCTAACGATGAGTTAACGCAGCGCTTCTCAAAACAAGAAATAAACTATTTTTCGACAGTGGCGAGGGAAGACAACTTACATATTAACTTTAAAGTATCTACATGCCTTCTTTAATGATTTCACAACTTTTAGCCGACTTGTTTTTGTTAAAAATTATTTTTGCCCCGGCATCCCCGGCATACGCTCACGGCACCCCAGGGTGCCTCGGCACCCAGTTTGAGAACCGGCGACGTCAGCAGCACGGCCCGTCAGCTGGAGCCGGTCGTTGTTAAAGAGTCTCCGTTGTTGTAAAATGTTGGAACCAGGGCGGTCAAAATTTGTGACACGTTCATTTTCTTCATTGCTCATTTCCTTCAGCAGGTATTCTAGACAGTTTCACTACATCTGAAAATATATTTGAATATTTCTTCTTTATGTCTTCATTTAGAAGAAGATACCAGGGAATGTTATTAAAAACTTAGGCTTGTTTGTTTTTGTGTGTGTGTGAGAAGTAGTTATGGAAGGGGGGGGGGGGAGGGGGAACATGCCATACAATTTCTACCTTATTGTTGTCAGTGTGAAAGCAATGGCAAACTACTGGACGTAAATTTGCCTAGAGAAACCACACAACAGCCAGTGGCTGCTGGGGTTGGTTCTGCAACGTCCTGTAAAGGATACGCAACTAACCTGTTTGTCAGTGTGAATTAGCGAATATGTAAATATCTGTGTGAGATAGCGATATTGTGGATATCAAACCTATTGTTGACGTCTTATTTTTTGTTTTTTTATGTGAAGTAGGAATATTATAGACAGGTTACCTTTTGTTATCTGTATGAAGTAGATTTCGGAGAGTGTAACAGATAATACACATCCTTTTATTATTTTTAACATAAAGTATCGGAGGGTATACGATACTTGTTCCCTCTTATTCACTGTGAGAAGTAGATACCAGAAGTTATAAAAGACACTGTATACTGTCCTTTTTTTGGGTGAGAAATAGATACCAGAGGATATACGAGACACTGCACACCCCCTTGTTTATCGTGAGAAATAGATACCAGAGGATTTAGATGACACTGTATACCCTCCTGTTTGTTGTGAGAAATAGATACATCAGGATACACCAACCACTGCATACCCTCCTATTTATAGTGAGAAGTAGGCACTAGAGGATGTACAAGACACAGTATACCCTGTTGTTTATTGTGTTAAAGATACAGAAGTTATGCAAGATTCTATATAAAACCCTCATGTTCATTGCAAGAGAAAGACACAAGGGATATACGAGACACTATACCCTCTTTTTTTTTTTTAAACTGTAGATATAGGAGGACGTACTAGACACGGTATAACTCTAATGGTATTGTGAGAAATACAGATTCAGTAGGATATACAAAAATGAAAACCTATTTCCACATCCGCCCATTTTATACCGGGACCCATTAAGAAAGCTTGCTGTACGTGGCAATCAACTCTGCAGTATGTAATTTTCCAATTAGCTAATTCCGAATTGCGTGTTCCACTCTCTTAAATCTTTCTAGAAAGCTCCATAGCTCTGCGTCATGCAGAGCTGCCATGGTTAAAAATAGCCCACTGTTGTGATGACGTATTTCATAAAATAGGTAGGTGGGCATTCCAACAGGTAACTAGTCTACCTCCTTGTACCCTCCCTATCCAACTTCATCTGGTTGTGTTAACACGTGAATCACGAGCAGCTTTAAAGAATATTTCGCTTTCGACGTGTACGGTTGTTTCTGAAGCTGCTTCGATAATCCAAGACTAGATAGATCCGCGCTAACATTGTATGCCTTATTCCAGGTTTGGGAAAACTGGGAAATTCACAGCTGACTTGTTTTACGGTTCAATACATTTCTAGTGCATTTCTACTCAGTTCGGGACCCTGCCTGCCTGCCATGGGCGGCGGGTCGTGTTGTCTCGGCACATCGTGCCAT